>NC_061159.1:20930560-21002905 GCF_022113875.1 Hydra vulgaris | reverse complement strand
ATATATATATATATATATATTATATATATATATATATTTATATATATATATATATATATATATATATATATATATATATATATATATATACATATATATATATATATATATGTATATGTATATTTTTATATATGTATATACATATATTTATATATATATATATATATATATATAGATATATATTGTTGTTTTGATTATTTGATAATAATCAACTCTTTTTCGATTTGAGAGTGATCAATATAAAGTGAAATAATCACAAAATAGATCAATAAATAAATAAATAAAAGGTTAGATGAGAAAAAACAACTTTTTTACGGTACTTAAAGTTTCATGCCGTTTTTGGCACTCATCAGCCATATATTTAAATCAAGAAAAAACCGTTCAAAAATACAATTAAAAAACCGTTACAAAATTCAAAAAAAACAATGGAATGAGTTCTGACGTCAAATAATTATAATACAAATAATAGCAAAAATAATAATGATTATAATAATAATAATAATATAATAATAACAATAATAATAATAATAATAATAATAATAGCAATAATATTAACAATAATAATAATATTATGGAAAAAACATTTTCTAATCGCCAGTGTCAAATTAAGAAAGGAGGAATCTGTTTCTATGTCTACACTTAGAAGCAATCTCACTCCTTATATTTAGTAGATTGGTATTTTTATAATTTAGGATTTCATTTTTTTCATATTTTTCGGTGAGACATAATTTACAAGATTTGGATGTAGGATTATATGCTTTACATCGCCTGAGAATTTTCCACTTAACTATAGGAACTAAATTGGCTTCTTTTATTTTCCATACCTGCTTTGACAGCTCAGTATCATTTTTGTATTTTGGGATGTTAAAAGATTTAACGTGGTTAGCGTATCTCAATTTAAAAGAAGTCTAACTTACACCGATGTAGGATTTTTCGTTAGGAGATGAATCACTAGTGGTGGTTACAGTTGCTTGGTATACAATGCTGCTTGTTAAACATCTATTGGACAACGGGCAAAAATTTTTATCTAAGCAGTTACAGTTTTCTTGATTAGAGTTTGCATCGTTGTATAAAATGTACTTGTTGTGCGAATTTATGATCGATTTCACACTTGGCATACAACTGTAGCTAACTTTGACTGTGTTCCTGTTAAAGATTTTATGTAGTTTGTTATTATTAGGAAAATGTTTGCCAATTAATTTCAAAAAACATTTTCCTACGTTGGTGCTAACATTTTTGCTAAATGGAGGATTAAACCAAATGATGTTGCGTGCTCTGTTCCGTTTTTTAGTTGATATTGCTTTAGGATTATATGTTAGATTACATTTAAAACCAGACTTTAATAAAGCCTCATTATATAGAGGAACAGCCTGTTGAAATATTTCTTTGGTAGAAGAATTTGTAGATAATCTAAGTTCAACCGAGTGTGGTATTTGTTTTAGTATACTTGGAGGGTGATTTGAATCAGCAAGGATATAATTTAATGTATTATCAGGTTTGAGATAAGGTTTAAAGGTGCACTCACTAAGATTTAGAGTGACGTCGAGGTAGTTGACAATTTTCATGTTGCATTGTATAGAAATCCGTAAGCCATTGTATTTAAATATTTCGGAAAGATGCTTTTTTATTTTTTCCATTTGAGGGCCGCTTTTATTCCAAAAACTGCTAATCCATCATCACGGTATAAACCAACCTCAAACTTGTTATAAAATTTTGAAATTTCGAAAAGAAGAAATATTCCTACAAGCTCACAAACCTCCGCGCTGTCAAAAGCTCCCATGGAAACATCAAATAAACCACTTGATTGCTTTATCCAAACCTGATTATTATTGAAAAGCAAAGACTTTCTTGCATGAAAAATTAACGATATATTCTCTTTATTTAGTGTTAAGTGTTGCTCTGCAAATTTGATAGAGTTTTTAAGAAGTGTTTCATTAATAGAAGGGTAGAGGTCAATGATATTAAAAATTAAAAATTTATAAAGGTGTTTGTCTTTTATGGCTTTAAACCAATCGATAACATTTCGAGTGTTTTTCCATTGGTTTAATTGTAATATACTTCTTAGTTCTGTATTAATTTTAGAAAGAATATCCTTGGTAATTCTTCCAACCTCATTTTTAGCAGGATTTAATAAACGGACAGTCGGATTGTTTTCAAAGTTATCTTTATGGTCTTTTAAGGTGATAAAACAATTGGAAACTGTATTAATATCAATTTTATCGAAAACTTCATGATTTTTCAAAAGACGTTTACCTTCTATGTTTACTTTATTTATTATATTTGAGTTAGATAATTTGTAATTTGAAGTGATGGCATTTCTTAACAAGTGGTTGTAATCATTTTTAGATAATTTGTAAAGATTAGATGTTTTATCATATAATCTAGCATATATAATTCAGCATATAATCCTACATCCAAATCTTGTAAATTATGTCTCACCGAAAAATATGAAATCCTAAATTATAAAAATACCAATCTACTAATTAAAAGGAGTGAGATTGTTTCTAAGTGCAGACATAGAAACAGATTCCTCCTTTCTCAATTTGACACGATTAGAAAATATGTTTTTTCCATAATATTATTATTGTTAATATTATTGCTATTATTATTATTATTATTGTTATTATTATATTATTATTATTATAATAATCATTATTATTTTTGCTATTATTTGTATTATAATTATTTGACGTCAGAACTCATTCCATTGTTTTTTTTGAATTTTGTAACGGTTTTTTAATTGTATTTTTGAACGGTTTTTTCTTGATTTAAATATATGGCTGATGAGTGCCAAAAACGGCATAAAACTTTAAGTACCGTAAAAAAGTTGTTTTTTCTCATCGGATTGTTTTCAAAGTTATCTTTATGGTCTTTTAAGGTGATAAAACAATTGGAAACTGTATTAATATCAATTTTATCGAAAACTTCATGATTTTTCAAAAGACGTTTACCTTCTATGTTTACTTTATTTATTATATTTGAGTTAGATAATTTGTAATTTGAAGTGATGGCATTTCTTAACAAGTGGTTGTAATCATTTTTAGATAATTTGTAAAGATTAGATGTTTTATCATATAATCTAGCATATATAATTCAGCATATAATCCTACATCCAAATCTTGTAAATTATGTCTCACCGAAAAATATGAAATCCTAAATTATAAAAATACCAATCTACTAATTAAAAGGAGTGAGATTGTTTCTAAGTGCAGACATAGAAACAGATTCCTCCTTTCTCAATTTGACACGATTAGAAAATATGTTTTTTCCATAATATTATTATTGTTAATATTATTGCTATTATTATTATTATTATTATTGTTATTATTATATTATTATTATTATAATAATCATTATTATTTTTGCTATTATTTGTATTATAATTATTTGACGTCAGAACTCATTCCATTGTTTTTTTTGAATTTTGTAACGGTTTTTTAATTGTATTTTTGAACGGTTTTTTCTTGATTTAAATATATGGCTGATGAGTGCCAAAAACGGCATGAAACTTTAAGTACCGTAAAAAAGTTGTTTTTTCTCATCTAACCTTTTATTTATTTATATAGATATATATATATATATACAAATATATATATATATATATATATATAAATATATATATATATATATATTTACATACATATATATGTATGTGTGCATATATATATACATATAAATATATATATATATATATATACATATATATATATATATATATATATATATATATATATATACATATATATATATATATATATATATATATATATATATATATATGTATATATATAAATATATACACATATATATATACATATATATATATATATATATATATATATATATATACATATATATATATATATATTTATATATGTATATATATATATATATATATATATATATATATATATATATGTATATATATATATATATATATATATATTTATATGTATATATATATATGCACACATACATATATATGTATGTAAATATATATATATATATATATTTATATATATATATATATATATATTTGTATATATATATATATATCTATATAAATAAATAAAAGGTTAGATGAGAAAAAACAACTTTTTTACGGTACTTAAAGTTCCATGCCGTTTTTGGCACTCATCAGCCATATATTTAAATCAAGAAAAAACGTGAAAAGATAATGCTTTTCACAAATAAACAGAGATTTACTTTCTATTTGAGCTTTCAAATTACAATCTTCAATACGATCTTTAAGTATAATGGCAATTAGATTTTTCCTCCAAGAAGTATTAAAACTATCGCTAGATGCAGGAATTTTAAATATTGAAACTCCCTTATGCCTCCTAGAAGTACTGCACCCATAAATAGAACAATTAGCACCAGGCATTTAATTAATTCAATGAAGAAGATGTATTTTAACAAGCAATTCATAGACAAACAATCGACGAAAATAAACTTTGTGCACTCTGCGTGGGACTGGACACTAAAAAAAGGCAAACAAAGAGTTGATCAAAGTAATACCGCAAGTGGCCAGACTATCTATTTCTTATGACTATGGTTGAACACATAAATTAACTGCGTTAGTTATAAGACAAACCAAGTTTGTTGTTGAAATCTTTTCACATAAAAATAACCGATAGGACATTTCCAATGCCCTCGAAGTCCAACAAGTATAAAGACAAGAGCCTCAGTAGCTATACTATTTGGATCAAAAACAGATATATTTTTTCCATAATCTGAAAAACCTTCATAGTTATCATTACTTGAATTATAAACAAGACCTGATTTTATATACATAGAATCAAAGATCAATGCACAATCTTTATATGTAACATCTTCTAATCCCTTTAGTTGTAAGTAAGAAAAGACATCTTTAAAAAATCCAGGTGAACAATCAATAGATGAGGACCAATTCGATAAAGAACTTATACAAGGCAAAGCAAACAATAAGCAGACAAAAGTATAGGCACAAGGTGAATAAAAATGAAGTGTCAAGGCAAATTTCTTTACTTCTTCTGAATATCGGTGACCTCTAGGATCTTTGCATTTATTGACTAGTTCAGATTTAAATAAATCACAAACAAGACCAGAAAAGCTATTATCAAGAAATAGAGCTGTATCAGCTGATATAAGCTTGTAATTCTCAAGTTTTTTAATAATTTCTGTCATTGTATTTATTTTCAATTCTTTCCTTCTAAGCTTTTGTTTAAGAGTCATAATTTTTTTTTTAAGCTTGACTTTAGATGGAGAGTCGACTTTATTATTTGGATTTTCAATAGTAAAATCTACACTAGTTAAAATATGATTCTTAGAGGAACATGGCAACGAAAGAGATATCTTTTTTTCATTAATAGTTTCGAATGTCTCAGTTACATTCCTGGAAACATATTTTCTTTTGATGGGCTTTTTAGAATGCATTTTCGCCGGGAAATTAATCATAGATGGTACAACATTTGCTTTTAAACAAAGTTTATTTGCATTTTCATAATTGTAATCTTCTTTATGAAAGTGAACACTACATATATAACTATATTTTGTAGGAACAAATGAATCACGTTTTGTTGCCACAACCCATTTTTGACATAGCTCGCTATTATTTAAAGGGAATTTATGAAACGATATCGCAACACCTTTATTAAATCGGTTCACACAACCATAAGCAGAGCACGATATAACCATTTCTTTAGTAATAAAAGTAAATTTTTAAAAAATATTTTATTTTTTTTTTGCGTGTTTTGCCAGTATTCAAGATGGCTTCCAATAAACAAATTTGCCTCACAACCGCGGCTCGAGTTAGATATCGAGTTAATATATATCATTGAAGAGGACGCGCTACTGCACGCATGCGCATCAAAGAATCGGGTTAAAAGGGTCTTCGGTACTATTGGTACTTAAGAAAACTTGGTACCGTGAGGTTTAAATTTTTTTAGTACCGACTTGGTACCGAAGTACCGTGTACCGTGACAACACTAATATATATATATTTACATACACATATATATGTGTGTATATATATATATATACATATATATATATATATATATATATATACATATATATATATATATATATATATATATATATATATATATATATATATATATATATATATATATATATTTATATCTATATATATATGTTTATATATATATATATATATACATTTATGTATGTGCCACACATACATAAATGTATATATATATATATATATAAACATATATATATAGATATAAATATATATATATATATATATACATATATATATATATATATATATATATATATATATATATATATATATATATATTTATATCTATATATATATGTTTATATATATATATATATATACATTTATGTATGTGCCACTTTATAAGTATATATATACTTAAAAAATTGCATTTATATAATAAAAACACTTCAAGTATAATGAAAACTATACAAACATTTTTTTTACAATTTTTTTTTTATCTATTATGTAAAAATATATTAATTTCTAAATTTCTAAGACCAGCACTGTTAACTCATGTACGAGTTTAGAAGAGTTGAGCTAGTCTCAAATAAAAACTTGAAAGGTGGATCACATGAACATAAACAGATTTATGATACCCATGATACCTATGTTCTTCACAGAATGCATTCTTCTTATTGATAATATCCTCTAATAGAGAGAGTTATGGCAATCTTTAACAACACAAGTGTTTAGCATGGTTTACTACGCCTATTCTATATATTGCCAATGTCTGTTTTGATTTTGTCGAAAAATGTGTACAATATTAGAACCGTTTTAGACATGTCAAAAAGATTTATTTATTTTTTATTATTTTGGCACAATAAAAAAGAAACTAATTTATATAGAATTTTTAAAATAAACTAACCATAAACTGAAAAGAGAAACTAATCTATTGGGCTCAGTTAACCTTTTCATGATGAGCCAGACAAAATGTTCAATCAAGTTATTTAAATATAATTTGAACACAAACCTTTTTTTTTAAAGTATTGTCATACACTCATGTTTTTTTAGTTAAAAGAACACAAAGTAAAAACAGGTCTTTAAATGTTAAGAATAGCAAAAGTACTGCAGATGGGTTTGCTTAAACCAGCTACGGACTATGGAGCCGAATTATGCAATCGAAATCTGTGTCATGTTATTCAGTTTATTTAATGTTAGTCTAGTGAAGTAACTACAACTTCACTAGAACTTTCTTTTCTTTAGATTTAGAATATTTTATTACAGCCTTTTTTTCATAAATTAAATAGTATATATTCAATATTATGTATTTATTTAAATAGACTTGAATTTTCATTGAGTTAAACTTTTTTTAAAAAGTTTGTGAACTAAAGTAACAAACATTGCATTATATTTCATTTTATAAAAGTTATTCAAATATTTATAACAAATGTTATTTTTTCATCAAGCATAATAATTTTTTTTTACACTTAACACTAAGGGAAATTTAAAATGATGTCTATAGAATTTATTTTAACTTGTGTGAAAACAAACTAATTGTAAAGTATAATTTACAAAATATATATATATATTAATATATTTATATATATATATATATACATACATATATATATATATATATATATATATATATATATATATATATATACATATATATATATATATGTATTATATATATATATACGTATATATATATGTATTATATATATATATATATATACGTATATATATATGTATTATATATATATATATTTATATAAATATATATATTTACATATATGTATATACATATATATATATATATATATATATATATATATATATATATATATATATATATATATATATATATATATATATATATTATATCTATATATATATATATATATATATATATATATATATATATATATATATATATATATATATATATATATATTTATATTTATATTATATCTATATATATATATATATATATATATATATATATATATATATATATATATATATATATATATTATATCTATATATATCTATATATATCTATATATATATATATATATATATATATATATATATATATATATATATATATATATATATATATATATATATATATTATATCTATATATATCTATATATATCTATATATATATATATATATATATATATATATATATATATATATATATATTATATCTATATATATATATATATATATATATATATATATATATATATATATATATATATATATATATATACTATATATATATATATATATATATATATATATATATATATATATATATATACTATATATATATATATATATATATATATATATATATATATATATATATATATATACTATATATATATATATATATATATATACTCTATATATATATATATATATATATATATATATATATATATATATATATATATATATATATATACATATATATATATATATATATATATATACATATATATATATATATATATATATATATATATATATATATATATATATATATATATATATATATATACTATATATATATATATATATATATATATATATACATATATATATATATATATATATATACATATATATATATATATATATAAATTTACATATATTTATATATATATATATATACTATATATATATATATATATATATATATATATATATATATATATATATATATATATAGATAGATATATATATATAGATATATGTATACATACATACATATATATATATAGATATATGTATACATACATATATATATATATATATATATATATATATATATATATATATATATATATATATATATAGATATATATATATAGATATATATATACATATATGTATACATTCATATATATATATATATATATATATATATATATATATATATATATATATATATATATATATATATATATACATATATATATATATATATATATATATATATATATATATATATATATATATATATATGTATATATATATATATATATATATATATATATATATATAAATTATATATATATATTCATATATATAATATGAACACAACCTGGCCATTTATGCGAATGAAAATAAATATAACCATTTAAAGAAAAGCTTAGAACTTTTGGTTCTTTAGAAGAACATTACACAAAATTTTCTTAATCAGGTGCAATAAAACAAAATGCTAAAGATTTTTGCAATGTTATTAATCCTCCATTGATACACGCAAAAACCAGCGACCACTTAGTGGCAGATTATCTTTTCCCACCAGAGTTACACCTAATGGAGGGAGCTGTTAATCATATTTATAATCATATAGAGATATGTGGTGGTAAAAACGAAGTTGCTAAAGTGTGGATGATTTTAAACATTTCGAAAGAGGTCCAGAATAATTCCTTTAATGGCGAAGCCTCCTGTAAAATCCTTAAAGATTATGACAAGTACATGCGTGCATTGTTAATTAACTTAAAACCATTGGCAAAAGGGCTTAGAACTTTAAACAATTTGGTTGATTTTTTTTTTTTTTGGCAGAAACTACATCATTATTTTTAAATACATATTAAAAACTTTGAAAAACACTACAGAACACTGGTTGAATATTATGGAATATAAATGTTTCATTAAAAAATCATTATATTTTAAAACATGTAGTTGCTTTTTGTGCAGTAAGAGGGCGTGGATTAGGCTGCTACTCTGAAAAAGCTGTTGAAACAGTTCATTACAACTTCGTTAATGAATCTTGGAATAGATTCTAAGTTTTTAAAAGTAACAGCTCCTTTTCTGAACATTAAAAAAATGTTGTTATCAGTTTTAACGGAAAAAAACCTTGTAAATATTACAAATGCTCCTGTATTATATATAAAATATATTTATGTTTTAACTTTAATTAATTATATATTTTTTTATGCTAATGTCATAAAAGTATGTTAAGTTTATTATTAAACAGAATTTTAATAATATAAAACATTAGTTAATGTGTTTATATATATATGTAATGTACATGGGTTTGTATTTTACAAATGACATATTCAAAACAGTCATATCCAAACAATATATTTCATTTTCACACCTTATGGCTATAATTTTTGAACAATATATTTTTTGAACTGATATATTTGTTATATAAAAAAAAAAAAAAAAAAACTTCCAAGATTTTCGGGAAAAAAATTAGGAATTTAACTCTTTTGGCCCCTAAAACGTAAATATTTTGCTAAAAGGAATTTTTTGATTTCGGTGACATATCAAATCTAAATCAATTCATTGTAATGAATCCAAATAACGATGCAATTTCATCAGATTTTATATCAGTATAAAGTCATCAGTGCACTGATGACTTTATACTGATATAAGATCTGATGAAATTTGCCATACACATATAAACTATAACATTAGTGATTCAAATCTTTAAAAAATTAGTCTTTTTAAAAAAAAATTAGGCATTAGATAGTAGTGGTGGGGCTAGGGTTATTTCTTTTCACATATCAAAAGCTTTTGGTAAAGGCTGGGATGCTAGACTTCTTTATAAGCCTAATGATACCAATATATGTTTCAGTCTTGACAAAAACTTTTTACCTTGTGAGAGCTTAGAAAAGGCAGCCTCTCTTCTCTAACAACTTGGAGTTTGAAATGGGTAATGAATTCTATTCGGAACAAAACTCAACTGATTACTGCTAATAATTATCACAATGTTGTTGATATTAAATGGTGAAATTAAATGTTATACTGAGAAAATTTAAAGTCTAATACTGAGTCATCTACTTTAAATCTTCTCAGTATAATATTTAATAGTAAAGTTGCAAAGTTACAACTAATTGTAACTTTGCAATTGTTTGCTTAAAACATTTGAATGAGGGGTTACTGTTATTAAATGAGGGGTTATAGTAACAAAGTTACAGTTCAGCAACTTATAAGGTCCAATTATTTTGCTGAATTAATTCAGCAAAATAATTGGACCAATTAAGTTGCGGAATTGTAACTTTGTAACAATAACCAGTGTAAAAAATTTACTTTAAAATATATATTTGTTGCTTCTGTTAAAAAAGACGCTAATTACTGAATAATTGCTGATCGAGGTTGTCATAAAATCAGGGAGTTGCAATGACAATAACACTTTGATAAACTATCATTTAGAAACTTTAATCGTTATAGCACTGACCTTAATAATTTTTACTATAAAAAGATATATTCTAAGAATAATATGTCAGGAAATTAAGATTAAAAAACGCTTAACAATACCAAAACTGAATTCGCTAAAAATATTTGTAACATGTTTTAACAGTTAACAACAAAACTTGTTGAGTTGAAGATAAAAACTTTTGCAATATAAAGCTCTATTGTACTCACTGAATTGTTTTGACTACATATTTCATATAATATTAACTAATTTTAACTATTATGTAATTATCACCACTGATTTCTAAGTTTCAATGATTGAATAGTTTCATAATTTCAAACAAAAACAAATAAACCCGATCAAGTTTGCGCATGCGTCAATTTTCAGCCGCAGAAGCAATTTTTAGACTCCATTCAGAACTTTTTGCGCTTTGGGGAAGCGGAAAAGTTATTAGAGCATGCGCAAAGAGTTTTTTTTAAAAACCGTTCTCCAATCAGATCTTTTTGTGCATGCTCAAATAACTTTTCCGCTTCCCAAAAGCGCAAAAAGTTCTGAATGGAGAACGGGCTTTAGAGAGGCTGAATTTTCAGCCGCAGAAGACTCAAGCTTTTTTTATTGGCTCCATAAAAATTAGTGTTAAAAGAAGAGAGAAAGTAGTTGCATAGTTTTTTATGATAGATAGATGTGACTAGTCGACTCCGCAGTCTTTGTTTTGATCAACATTGTTTAGCCTTTCAAGAATGAGTACCATGTAGAACGAATACCAAAGAATACCAAATATTTGATACAACTAAATAATGCAATTAATACGATTACATTTACTATAGTATCATGCGTTATATAATTGTAGTTAACGTACATTTTGACTTCAAAGTCGGGTTTGGCGCAAATTTGATAATAATGTGTCTTCAGGTCGGGTCTTGTTTAAAAAATAAACTACACATACTTAGCTCATGCATGAAATGCAATATCCAATGGATCAATTTCATGTGACGTAAAAGCACACACTGAACACATGGACCGTAAACACACAAACCAAAGCACATAAAATATACATCAAAACAAACATGTAGAAATCAATTTGCAGTTAATGTTAACTTGTTAATGCGATAGTTTCCAACTTAACCCCAAACGTGACAACAATAGCTAAGATGAGATAAGAATAATGCATAGTAAATACTCCTAAGTGTAACTTTATTGACATAATGACGAATTATTGAAAGTAAACCGTTAGCTCGAGATTACCGTTAGATCAATATGAATGTTCCATGTAAGATTACAACCTATTATTACACCAAGGTATTAAATAACTCTTGAAGGATATAGCCGTTTATTATTAATTTTGATTTTGATTTCAACATTTTTAAAGAAATTGTTTTTTCTTGGAGATGAAAAATAAATTAGTTCAGTTTTTTCGCTTTTGACACTTATTAGGTTAGCATTTGACCAGTGAACTGTACCTTTTAGATCCGAATTAAAATTTTTACATAAGGAATGATACGATTAGTTGATGTGCAAGAGATTTATATCATCAGCAAACAGATGGACTAAAGAGAAGTGAACAGAGTTGATTAGGTCGTTAACGTTAGGTCGTTAACGTAGATTGAAAACAAAAAAGGACCTAGAACAGAAACTTGAGGAACACCACTCAAAACTGATTTATAACTAGAATTGAAACCATTCATACTTACAAATTGTTTTTGATCTGCAAGATAAGATCGAAACCAGTCATTTACAATACCACGAAATCCATATCAAAATCCTATGGTCAACAGTATCGAAAGCTTTTTGTAAATCGATAAAAACACCACAAACGATATGGCCAGTATCAAGAGCTTTCCTGATTTTTTCCGTTATACTTATTAATGCAAGGCAAGTAGAATGTTTTGATCGAAAACCAAATTGAAAATCATTTAAACAATTAAATGAGTTTAGAAAAGAGTACACTTAAGAATACCTAAGTTTTTCGAGAAGCCTACTAATATTAGATAAAAAAGAAATAGGTCTGTAGTTAGTGCATGAAAGTTTAGAGCCATTTTTAAATATTGGAATATGTAGTAGTTTATCACCTCCGCCTGATTTATCACCTCCCCCATAGAAAACTCAAAACGAGATTGCGCTTTTAGTTTATAGCTGTTAGAATTGTACCTACGACGCCCGTTTAGCGCAATAAACTTCAGCAACAACAACTTAAAGAAAAGACAAGGTCAACAATTCTAGAAATAAAATTTACTCGGTCTGTTGTGATGTTCCAACTCCATATTTTTGAAAGGTAATTAAAGAAAAAACAATAGCGATATAAATTATACTATAATTTGTAACTATAAATTAACTAGTTATGTATTTTTGTTGTAAATACTTGAGGATTTGAATTATTTATCACCTGATTTATCACCTCCCCCCTAGTAAATTACTTGTCTTACATCTGATTTGTCACCTTACCCGTAGTAAATCACTAAGCTTGAGATTGTGTGACAATGGTATTGAGAGATAGTGATAGAAGTTATACAACCATAAATTAATTAGTTATGTATTTTTGTTGTAAATACTTTAGGATTTGTTTTATGTGACTGATTTATCACCTCCCACCTAGCAAATTACTAAGCTTGAGATAGTGTGACAACAGTATTGAGAAATAGTGATAGAAGTTATACAACTGTAAGTTAACTAGTTATGTATTGTTGTTGTAAATACTTTAGAATTTGTTTTATATGTGGGTGATTTATCACCTCCCTCCTAGTAAATCACTAAGCTTGAGATAGTGTGACAATGGTATTAAGCGATAGTGATAGAAATTATACACCTATAATATAATTAGTTATGCATTTTTGTTGTAAATACTTTAGGATTTGTTATATATGTGAATGAATTATCACCTCCCACCTAGTAAATTGCTTGTCTTACGTCTGATTTATCACCTCCCCTCTAGTAAATCACTAGGTTTGAGATAGTGTGACAATGGTATTGATAGATAGTGATACAAGTTATACAACTTTAACTTAATTAGTTTTGTTTTTTTGTTGTAAATACTTTAGAGTTTGCTTTATATGTGTCTGATTTATCACCTCCCTCCTAGTAAATTACTCGTCTTACGTCTGATTATTCACCTCTGTTCTAGTAATTTACTAAGATTGAGATAGTGTGACAATGGTATTGAGAGATAGTGATAAAAGTTATACAACTATAAATTAACTAGTTATGTATTTTTTTGTAAATACTTTAGGATTTGTTTTATATGTGATTCATTTAATACCTCCATCCGAGTAAATTACTTTTCATTCGTCTGATTTATCACCTCCCCCTTTGTAAAAAGGTAAAGCATAACATATATATATATATATATATATATATATATATATATATATATTATATATATATATATATATATATATATATATATATATTAATCTGTTTTTTTATAAATTAATAATTTTTGCTTTTTTTTCTAGATAATATTTATGTTTAGTTCATGTTATGTTTAGTTATGATCTTCATAAAACGCAACGCAAACACTGGTGGATGAAACAAAAAGGGATTCATTATTAAAATAGTAACTTAAGAACGTCACATACTCCAGAAAAAACAGATTCGTTGTGAAACGTGATTACTACCGATAGCGAATGTTTTGTGTTCTCTCAAAGAATCCATTGTTCGGAAATTTACGAATGTTACGATGTATAATATTATATTAATTAGAAAATACTTAGTATGTTTTAATATAGTTTGTATAACGATATACATTATATTATAGTCAATTTTTTTTGAAAAACGTTATTTAGAATTAATTGATATAAATTAAGGAAAAAATAGATTTATATATTATTATGGATGTTGTGCAATTTGTTTTAAATAAAATTGATAGAAAATGTAATAGTATAGACATTAAAAGATAGTCTATTTGCGCCTGACTGCTCCGGCTTATGTTTCAAGTTTGTTTGAACTTATGGCTCTCACTGCTGTTTCACTCAATATAAAAGCGAGCTTGACGTTAGGAGGATTTTTGTTTAAAAAAAAAAAAAAAGAATTTTCGCATAAAAAGTATAAAAACTCACTAACTTTAAATTAATAGTATTTTTTTTCTATCAACGCTTTAATCTTGGAATTAAAAAAATAAAAAAAACTTTTTTCGTTAAATAAATATTTACATGAAACGAAATAAAAATAAACATTGTTAAAATATTTTAAATGATTTTGTATCACTTTTCTATTTTTTGCGTAATTTACGGAAAACCTGTCTTGGGCCAAGATTTGATATTATAAGCTACATGCTTGATGATTGAAATTTTACATACTTATAAACGAATGTCTATTTTATCAGTTTTTTGGAGGGCATAGATAAAAATAATTGTTTAAGTTAGTTTTTTTAGCATTATTATTTTTGTTTTTACTTGTTTTATATGAAAAACATTCAATTTTTGTTATGCCCTCCAAATTATTGAATTTTCAACCCTCTATGCACATGAAAATCAAAAAAATTATTTTCTGTACTTCTTACTAAAACGTCTAAAACCTTGGCAAATTTTGTTGCTTTTAGCAATTACATGCGTAAAATTGTTGTTTATGTTTTAAAGGAATGACGTAACTTTAAATGCGTTACTTCCCAAGTCACTATGTAATTAAATTTATTAAAACAGCTTTTTTAGCGAGACAAATTTTAGTTTATAAATAAAAATAACTTAAGCGATTTTTTTTCTCTCGTGGCTAATCTACACACATTAGATAAATTGTTTAATCCCCTGATATCTATTGCATACTTGTTATTTGTCAATAATTATTATTTGATTTTATTTGTTTGTTTTATATTTGTATTACGAAGTTTATTTATCACTATGCATTCTTGTGAAAGGGAGATACTAATACTATACATTGAATGCTTAAAAGCTTAAGCTTTAAATTTTTAGGCATTTTTTAACAATTAAGTAGTGTTCGGCACAAATTCAAATAGTTTGATCAAATATGCGTCAAATGTTTGAAATGGCCAAATTCAAATCTTCCTATTTTGAATTTAGATCAAATTCAAATCTTTCCAAGATTTGATGTATATTTGAACGTTATTTAACTTATTTCATTTATTAATTTTATCTGAATCTATAAATTTTATTCATATTACAGCATTTGTTACTATTTCTCACACATTACAGCTTCTTTTATTCTTTTTAATCCAACTAAGACTTCAAGCACTGGCAAGCTTGAATGGTATCTGCAGAGAGAAGATTTCTTTTGTCAGTAATAAGATTTTTTCCTTATGAGAAGAGCCTTTCTGATGATACAGATGTAGCAGAAATGGCCAGGTAATCTCTGGCCATTCTGGATAGGTTTGGATATTTGTCAGATCGAGATTTCCACCAAAGTAATATGTTGCTATTATTGCCGCCATCTAGCTTACTTGTATCATTACAATAGTTTTCAAACTCATTACATGGGTTTGATGAAACACGCGATTTGAACGGGGTATATTTTGAAACGTTTTGAATGCTTGTAGCAGTTGTAATATTGCTTGGGGCATAATTGATTTGATATTCACAATTGACTGTGTCCATAATCTTTGTATACGACTCGCTGTTTGCGCCCTAATCATTTTTGTAATATTCAATACCAATTCTTGGGTCCAGGACAGTGCAGATAGTAAAGCAGTCACTAGTCAAATTATAATATCTTGAAATTTTTGCGAACGCTGCAACTGTAGAGCGGTGTAGACTATCTTCAGGGTTGGTTTTTGTGGTCATCCATTCAGTAATGTGATCCAAAAGAATATTGAAGAGAGGAACCACCAAAGACAATGTGGAATATGAATCACCACTAATGAGCTGGGTAAATTCCTGGAATGGTTCAAGATACAAAACAATTGTTTCAAACCTGTTCCAAACATCTGGTGAAATTGATAGACAACAGTCTGGATTGATTGCAGTTGAGTCAAAATCGCAAAAATACGCAATGAAACCAACTTTTAATTTCATTGCTCGTTTAAGCATATCAGCTGTTGAGTTCCATCTTGTAGGGACATCAAGTATTGGTTTTAAGGTGCAATTTGATTGCTAGAAAACTTTGAACCTAGAATATGATTGAGGACTGGATCGGATTTTTTTAATTCCTGTTCTAAGTTTTACAAGATCATCTTTCAAAACATCCAAACCTACTTGCGCGCCCAAATTCAGCACATGAGCAAAACACCGGATATGCTCAAAGGTGGTTTTAATTTCGTACTTGGAATTTAAAAAATCCATAAATGAATTATTATTGGAAGCATTATCTAAGGTAATGCCCATTCCTTTGCTTGTAAGACCGAATTCAATCAAAACTGACAAGAATGCATTAGATAAATTTGAACCTGAATGGGAATCAGGCAAGGATTTGAAATCAAGAGTTTTGGCATGTAGGTTCCAGTCTTTGTCAATGTAATGAGCCGTTATGCCCATAAAAGCAATGTTGTTGGGTGATGTCCAACAGTCAGTGGTGAATGAAACCTTTGAGTCAAGATTCAAAGAAAGGGTCTTAAGCAATTGTTTTTTGGTGTTGTAAGTGTCCATTATCTGGCGTTTTAATCGGCGCGCACTCATAATTGACAAATTTGGTTTCAGTAGAGTGAGTAGTTTACGAAAGTGGCTGGACTCTACCTCATTAAATGATTGATCATTCTTGACAATTCAGCTAACTAAGTATTCATTGAATTGATCTGGAGAATAAACGATTGGTGTCATTATCATGTCATCTAAACGTCGTTGCTTTGGTTCTCTGTCCCCAAGTAATTTGCTTTTGTGTTGAGAATTTAAATGGTTCATTAGATTTGTTGTCCCACCTTTATTGTAAGCATACTTGTTCTTGTGCTTTGGACAATGCTGGCATATGGCCTTGGTTTTGTCATGCTCATCAACTGTGAAATGATCCCATACAATTGATTGTGAACGTTTGGTGGTTTTTGTAACAGAAGAAGGTTTCTGGATTATCCGACATAATTAGGAATGTATATTTGATTTCTTTCAAAACAAAAGTTTGGTTAGGGGTACTAATTAATCATTCAATCAATCAATCAATATATATTTCTGAAATAGATACATTTCAAGGTTGTTTACAAATAGTAAATATACTAATATTAAGTAAACACCTAATGAAAATGATTAAAATAATAATGGTTTAAATAATAAAAATAATATTATTAATAATGATAACAATAATAATAATTATATATAAGTCACTTGTCTTTATAAATACAATAGCTACATAAACAAAGTTAGACAGTTACAAACAGTTACAACTGATAAAACGTAAAAGTAAACAATGACATTTAGCAACTATTATTATGAAAAACAAGGAAAAATAATTAATGAAAATAAGAATAACGAATATTAAAATAGAAATAATCATAATATAGTTTAAAAAAAAAAAAAAACATACATAAACAGATCAAATTTACAAAAACAGCTACAGTAACAGCAAACAATACAAACACAATAGCAACAACAACACAAGTTTTCACAAACATGCTACAAACAAAACGGCAAACTTAAACCGACAAAAAAAAGATTAACAAATAAATAAATTAGGAAATCTACCTGAAACCTGGAAATATAAAAATAAGTTATAGTAAAATTAAAAAAAAAATTCTTTGCTTTCAAGCAAGCCATTATTATACTTTTTTATTATTTTCTTTTTTCGAATGATTGTTTCTTTCTCTGAATGTTTTTCGATTCGTTATTGTTTTACTTTTTCCATTTTTAATGTGGTTAAATTGTATTCGCAATTTTTTCTTTTCATTTTTACATATATTTTTTTCTACGTTTTTTCTTTTAATCTTGTACTTTGTTTACATTTCTTTTCTTTTTTTCTTTCTCTATGCTCTTTACTTTCTCTTTAATATTAACAAACTTTAATTAAAAACTCTTTTTTTTTTTTTTTTTTTCCGTTATTGAAAGGCGACCGCCATTCCGGAAACCACTGCAAAGACCCCGGAATAAAGTGATACATATGTTTGCGGGCCTGTAAAATTTGGCGTTTTTTTTTCAAACGCAAAAATTGAGAACAAAGTGAATATTTCAAAATCAAATCCAAATCCTCCAGATATTTGTCAAATCAAATTCAAATCTTTCCCCTCAAAGAACAGTTCAAATTCAAATCTTTAAAGGTTTGACGTATATTTGATTTTGCCGAACACTACAATTAAGTATGATTTTTTTGTTTTTTTAATAGTTCAACAATGTGCACATTTAACAATAAATATTGAAAACATATTCTTTCTGAGTTTTTTTTGATAAAAAGTAACATCGAATTACTAATATTTAGCCAAGTTCAACATTTGCCGCGTTTATTCTAAAATTAAAAAAGTTTTTTAATATATCTGTAAAACGTCATCAATTAAAACATTTTATTGGTGTTTTTATTCTTCTTACATAACAAAATTATCTCTAATGTTTCAAAAGTTATAAAAGTTGTAGTAACACCCCTTACGTAAATATTCTCAAAAAATAACAAGAAGCCGTAAAGCTCGCTTGAAACAGCCGTGCTCTAGTTTTTTTGGCTAAGTATTCCATAACGTATGGCTCTGACTCTTAAGTTTTTTTTCTCCAGCTCCGGTTTTTTTAATTATATTTTAAAAGTTTAAACTAAATATTTGACGTATGAAAACGTTACAAATTGGTTGAAAATAAAATTGGTAAGACTATATTTGGTTGAAAATAATTCAGACCCTACTAGGACATCTAAAAATTTTGTAGAACGAATTAGTAGCTCGGGGTTTTTGTAGATCTAACACCAGCCGAGATCTAACACGAGCTGAGAAGTTAGTAGTTTTTTAATAGCTCAGGCTCTTGATTCTTTCGTCTCCTCCGGCTTCGGCTATTATACCTTAGAATCCCGACGGGCATTTGTTTTTAAAAGTTACGATCTAAATGTATTTTAAATGTCTTTTAAACGTCTTTTAAACATTATTGTTTAAAAGACGTTTAAAAGACGTTTAAAACACATTTAGAACGTAACTTTTAAAAACAAATGCCCGTCGGGATCCTTCTAAAAACTTCTGGTTCAAGCGCCCATACTTCGTCTTATCCGGCTCTAGCGTATTAGTACTTCTTTGACTTAATAAAATGGCTAACATATATTCGTAAATCACTTGTAATTTGGACATTTTAATATCCAATAAATTCTCAAAATTAAACGGTAAATTTTACCTTGGCAACACCATTCCAAATGTAATTGTGGTAATTTCAGCCCGCGCCTTTTTAAGTGCATTAAAAAAACCTCTATTGGCATAGCCCACAAAAAAAGATTTTGCATGCGTATGTAGTTGCTACTGCGGTAAACCCACGCCTTTATATATATAATAAAAACTTTTCACTGTTTGAAAAAAATCTGTTGTTAAGTTCTGTCAATGATAATCAACATTGAAAAAAAAGAAAAGTATTTCAAAAATATATTTCAATACTTATCAGAAAAGATTTATCCGGCTAGTTTTCAGAAAAATGAAAAATGAAGCCTTAGAGATTTATCTCGAAGTTACTCTGTGCAAGGTAATTTAATTTCAGAACATTTATTTAAATAAATATATCGTTTCAAGCTACACTAAAAATTTAATATTTTCTTTAAGACGGAAAGCTAAAACGGAAAGTCACGCTCTACGGAAACTCTTATCTCGCGGATGTAATCTTTTGTAAACAAAAACAAGTAAAGATATTTTCAGAAGAACACGGAAGCCCTTTGGGAGGTCATTGTGGTGAAACAAAGTCAAAAATTATGGAAAAATACTTTTGGCCAAACATAACAAAGGATATTGTACAATGGGTAGGTAATCAGCAATTACACAAATAAGTCAGTTGAAATTCTAAAACTGAATAAAAGTTGCAACTTTCTTAACAGGTAAAGGAATGCAAAGTATGTCAAACATCTAGTACACTTCTTTCATCAGTAGAGCCGTTACGTTCAATTAAGGTAAGAATGCTTTTTATAAGTATAATAAAAACAGTCTGTATCAGGCTTTCTCAGGAAACGCGTGCGGTCGCACGCCTTGAATGACCACGCATATTTGTTTTTTTGCTGTTAACTTGGCCACGATTTTATTGCATATAATATATGCAATAAAATCGTGAATGACCACGCATGATTGTTTTTTTTGTTGTTAACTTGGCCACGATATTATTACTTTAAATATACGCAAAAAAATCTTGGCCAAGTTCACATTTAAAAAAAAAAAAAGATGCGTGGTCATTTAAGGCGTGCGACCGCACGCGTTTCCTGAGAAAGCCTGCTATACATATACATATATATATATATATATATATATATATATATATATATATATATATATATATATATATATATATATATATATATATATATATATATATATATATATATATATATGTATATATATATATATATATGTTTTTTTTTAAAACAATGTATATTCATTTAGACCGATGCAATTACACATTAAATAATACTTATCTTTTTATTAACGTTTATTTAAGTAATAACTAATTGGTTTTCTATAATACTACAATAATACTCTCTTAATCTTGAAATAATTTATATTTATTATACAATAGTATATATTTACTATACTTTCTGAATGTTCGCTGACTTAAAATAAAAATGAAACAATAACATCATTCAATGTTGGTTTATATGTAATAAAATATTTTAGACAACTCGAGTATGGGAAATTGTAGGTATTGATTTTGCAGGACCCTTTACGCAAACAACGATGGGCAACAAATATTTTCTAAGTTGCACTGATTTGTTTTCTAAGCTTCTTTATTTGGTAAAGCCATATGCTTTACCAAATAAAGAAGCTGTCACTGTTGCAAAAGCAATTATTCAGTTAGTAACAACTTTTGGATTTCCTTCGGCTATACTTTCAGACAACGGAACTGAGTTTTGCAACCAGGTAAAATGATATGGTCATATTTTGTAAAACTCAATGGGACCGTTAATTGATTATACTAATCGTAATTTTTTAGTTAAACGATGAAATATACAAAACACTGGGCATTGAAAGAAGAAAAACAGCTGTTTATCACCCACAAACCAACGGGCAGGATGAAAACACCAATAAAAATATAAAAAGGTGACAGTAATTTTTGCTTAGGGTGAGGACCGAATAATGATGTTTAGCATTGATTTGAGCTGTGATGTTTATATTAAACAGATTTTAGACGTGTAACTAAATTTTGCTTGTTCTATCACATACACTCTATTGACGATGGTTTCATATTTACTGAATAGTTCAAGATCAACTTATCCAACATATTTTAGTATATATTGTAATGTATGTATATTGCAATGTATGCGAATATTGTTATAGTATGTTTATTATTATTTTATTTTGCATTTCATCTCTTTTGTTAAATGTAAATGCGTTTTCCACTGTAGAAAATTAAGGAAACTGGTTAATGAAAATCAAACAATTTGGGACGAATATCTTGCTGTTATTTTATACCCACTGCGAGTGGAGAGACAACAATCTACGAAAGTATCCCCGTTTGAAATAATGTTTGGCGGTCGATCACCTGTTTATAATAGTGACTTTGAAGAAGTAAAACGGTTTTTTATTATAAATTCATACATTAAAAATGTTTGCATTAATTACACTGGATCAATAACGAGTTTATGTATCAATTTAGAACAAAACTTTAGTGGAAGCAACAGTTGAAGATATAACAAGAGAAACGGAAGAAAGAAAACTTCAAATTAAAAATCTCACAAGTTTGTTTTATGAGGTTCGATTGGAAAGACCTTATCCTAAATTATATATATATATATATATATATATATATATATATATATATATATATATATATATATATATATATATATATATATATATATATATATATATATATATATATATATATATATATATATATATATATATATATATATATATATATATATATATATATATATATATATATATATATATATATATATATATATATATATATATATATATATATATATATATATATATATATATATATATATATATATATATATATATATATATATATATATATATATATATATATATATATATATATATATATATATATATATATATATATATATATATATATATATATATATATATATATATATATATATATATATATATATATATATATATATATATATATATATATATATATATATATATATATATATATATATATATATATATATATATATATATATATATATATATATATATATATATATATATATATATATATATATATATATATATATATATATATATATATATATATATATATATATATATATATATATATATATATATATATATATATATATATATATATATATATATATATATATATATATATATATATATATATATATATATATATATATATATATATATATATATAGAAATACAATGCAGATAAACATAAACAAAATCAATCCTCTAATTAGCTTTAATAATTAATAAATAATAATGAAAGAATTTAAAAAATTAGTGAAATTGTTTTGTTTTAGAACATTACAGATGCTCAAAACAAGCAAAAGCTACACTATGATATAAGAGTATTAAAATGTACAAAAATAGTTGAGGAGTCCATTGGTGTCGAAGATTAAGTATTGTTACTTGACATAAGAGGTCGATGTTTAAAAAGCGCAGCATTCAAGCCACGCTTTAAGGGACCGTTTACTGTATCCTATGTAACGCAATGTGGAAACTTTAGGTTAAAAGACGACAACAGCGTGCAAATATCGGGGTCGCACAAAAAATACATGTAAAAAAGTTCATTGAAAGTAATGTAAAAGGTAAAATGAATATGTTTTTTTAAGTAGTCATTTTTTTGTTTCATTGCTAGTTAGCTAGAGATTTAGGTGTTATGCAATTCTGTTATGGTACTTTTTTTTAGATAATGTCAGTGTTATAGATTTGGCTAATAACAATATTTCGATCGACAGAACACAGAGTAATTATCAATTTATGCCACATATACATAGTTTATTTAATTTAAAAAGTTAAAATTAATAAAGATTTTTTTTTAGAGGTTGTTGATTTAAAGGTACAAAGGGCAAAGGTAGCCAAAGGTCAGGGAACGAACAACAAAGTTTCAAAGGACGCAAAATTCGATGAAAAAGGTCAAAGTTGTGTTATCGAAAACAGTGAGGGTATATCGACTATAGTAGCTTTGCATCTTTAGTAAGCAAAGTTGAAAATCTTTGTTTTTTAAATGAAGATTATTGTTTATTATAATGGTTATTTGTAAAAATTAGTAACAATAAATTTAATCTCCATTACATTTTAGGATTTGGAATAATTGAATGCCTTACAAATCTAAAACCAGTTAAAGCAATAATGGGTTTATTTAATGAAATGGGGGACAGTAAAATATATGACTACTCACTGAAAGAAACTCTAACTGATTGTCTAAGTGATGAAATAGTTTACATTTATCTGAGGTTACTTGCGAGCAAACAAGATAAGGTAAGATTAATTCAAAATGACGCAGCTATGTATTAATATTATTTTATTGTGTAATAAATCTACAAAATAAAATCCTCAATTGTTAACCGGTTAACAATACTTTGTTTTTATAAAATAAACATTGCAAGGTAAGTAACAATACTTCGTAAATAAAGTTTTTTTTTTACATGTAAGAATGCAATTGAAGTACTAGCACCAGCCGGATTGCTGTCGTTGGAAAATTTACCAAAAAAAACTGCTCTGAATCGAAGGAAACATATGGTATTAAACACTGAAAAAAAAAATTAAATATAATGTCACTGAAAAAAAAAAAAAAATAAACTTTATTAAATCATTTAAAGCTTTAATTGAAGTATAAACAATGACACAAAAAGGTAAATAGTTTGAAATATTTTCCCCCTTTATTTGCGTAAATTTATGCACATATGGCCGTTGGTGCAAAGGCTGGGTGCAAGTATTATAAAGAACCATTTATCATAATATTTGGGACAGGACAAAATATATTTTACATAGTCACCTAATTGTGTCACTTTTTATTTATAACAATTGCGACATATAAATAAATATCATATTTATATGCAGGATGAGTTATTCAAACGAGATATAATTATGTGCTGTGTTGTTTTAAAACATCATTGGACACTAACAGTAAGTCAAACGCTCCTAACTCCTCGTTAAATAAGATTTGTGGTATATTACATCAAAATGAATAAATGAAATGGGTTATAAACAATATATAAATATAAATAGAGTACATATAACAATATATAAATAACATAAACAATACAAATCATTATTTTATAAAAATAATGTAATTAAATTTATTTATAAATATAAAACGAACATGAAATTCAAGTGAAACAATAGTATCATTGCAATATTATAAATACCTTTTGTTCCAGATAATCAAACCAAAGGAAAAATGCTTGTATTATATAAATCCTCTGGGTGAACTATTACCTACATTACAAAAAGAAGAAAAAAAAATGGAAGTATGACATTATTCAATGAACAACGCATTTATTTAATAAAATTTAATGTTGTTCTTAAAAATTGATCTTGTTATATTTAAATAATAAAATTATTTATTTTTTAAATTTCAGTAGCTATTTGAAACAGAGATATGGAATTTCAGAAACATTTAAAATACTGACATTGCCACATGCACTGCAAAAAGATAGCATTTCATGTGGAGTCTTTTGTCTTAAAGTAACAATAAATTGATACTTGTTTTTTTATTTTGTTCTATTTTATTTATTTTCAAGTTTCTTACCAAATAAATATAATTATTATTTACTTGTTTTTTGCTATAAAAACATGTTACAAAGATATCTTTGTTTCTGCATCACTTGCGTTAACAGTGAACTGGTTTAAAGTAGCAGCCGTTTAGCTCAATATATAAAATAGCAGTCGTTTAGCTCAAGTGGTAGAATGTTTGTCTTAGACTCTAGCAATCTGGGGTTCAAAACTCAACTCCGGACAAGTCTTTATAAATCAATTAGGAAGGAGGGGTAAACTTCTCAATGCTTCTCTGCGATGCTCTGTGATAAGACCGTAAAGACTTCTCAGGGCACCTAAAACAAATTAAAAATAAAGTCACAACACATCCATCTAATCATCAGATTTTCTGTTCTTTCCAAACAAAGGACATCATAAACCTTAATTGTCTGTGTTTCACTGAAATGCATAACAATAATCTGAGCACATGTGGTATATATCTCCCTTTTAAACTTTAATGAAGCACCTCTTTCTGATAGTAGTAAAGATAATTCTCTTAACATAGCCCAGGCACTTCCTACACACTCCACATGATCACTTCCCAGTATTTACTTTTTGCTCATTCTTGACTTTAAAATGCATAACTTTTGTCTTATTCTTGTTTACCTGAAGCCCTTGTGCATCCATTTCCTCTGTATCTGTCTACAATTAGGCATAAATCATTAGTATACAACAGCTCTCATGACAAACTAACTCAGCATTCTTTGGAAATAAAACAATAATAAAAAATGAAGTAGTGATTACTGAACCATGATGTACAACAAAATTAACTCTCCATCTTTTCTTTATGGAAAATTATAAATTCCCCTTTTTTTTAAGTGGCTCAATACGACCCTGTTTAATAAAATACTTATCATAATAATAACAAGAGTTTTATAACAAAACATAACAAGTATTACAAAATATAACAAAATTTTATAGTTTGCTGAAAACTTTATAAATGGTGAAGACCTGGTAAAGACCTTTTCATTAGAAGAAGTAATCATATATCGAAATGACATTGTGCACTGTCTTATAAGCAGAGGAGGTTTGTTATGTATTTATTTAACTAAAAATTAGAAATGAAATCGTAAACAATTATAACAATAGACAAAACTGAATCTCAGGTCAAAAGAATTGGAAAGATGTTCTATGTCGCCTATGCGGAAAAGAAAAAGGACCAAAAACACATAAAAAACATATATTAGACAAATGGGTATAAAATTTAAATTATAAAAATGTCATTAAATTTATAATCATATTATGAAACAACTACTATATATGATTTATTTATAGATTAAGTGTGATAAATGCTTACCAAGTCGATGGTATCATATGGACTGTATTCCAAATGTTCTAGATAGCAGCAATTTATTTACTTGCGCAAACATTTCTCCTTAAAACAAACAAGTAGTAAATGTTGAAATAAAGTTGCATAACTATAACATCTTTAATATAAAAACGGTTTTTAACTTGATTTTAATAGTAACTTAGACAGCATTATTTTAATATTTTTTCATAAAATATTCTAATTTCTAATTTGATTCTAGGAATCCAAAATTCTTTTATCAATATTTTAAATTTTTGTATTGCAGTTGAAAGAAACAAAGAAGAATTTGTAAAAAAGTATATGTATCATGTTTATTACTGTAAATATAAAATTATACAAATGCTTTGTTTAGAATCTTTTCTTTTTATTCCTCTTCAGTAAACTACATCTTTTTTATAAAGTAATTTCATTAAAATCTGTTTAAATAAAATAATACAACAAAATTTTATAAAAATTACTGCAGAAAAAAAAAAACATTCGTGAACAATTAGGTATCCCAAAAAAAAAACATTTGAAATACCAATGTGTGGAAAATTAAAATTACTATCAAAATGTATATGTAGTTAATAGCAAAAGTTTCAGCTCTCCAAATCAAAGCTAAGGTTAAAAAGATGTTTTAAAGCAATATCCCTGTATATTAAATAGACACTTTGCCTAAGGATATCACATAAAAACACCTTCTTTACAATAGAGTTGATATGGAAAGATAAAACTTGATTTAAAAATGATAAAAACACTTTCGCAAAATACCATTCTCACTGTTTACTAGGGTGAAGTGATAAATCAGACATAAGACAAGTTATTTACTAAGAAGGAAGTGATAAATCAGTCACATATAAAACAAATTCTAAAGTATTTACAACAAAAATACATAACTAATAAATTTATAGTTGTATAACTTGTATCACTATCGCTCAATACCATTGTCACACAATACCAAGCTTAGTGATTTACTAGGGGGGAGGTGATAAATCAGCCTCATATAAAACAAATTTTAAAGTATTTACAACAACAATACATAACTAATTAACTTATAGTTGTATAACTTCTATCACTATTGCTTAATACCATTGTCACACTATCTCAAGGTTAGTGATATACTAGGGGGAAGGTGATAAATCAGCTACATATAAAACAAATTCTAAAGTATTTACAACAAAAACACATAACTAATTAGTTTATAGTTGTATAACTTCTATCACTATATCTCAATACCATTGTCACACTATCTCAAGCTTAGTGATTTACTTGGGGGGAGGTGATAAATCAGACGTAAGACAAGCACTTTACTAGGGGGGAGGTGATAATTCATTCACATATATAACAAATTCTAAAGTATTTAAAACAAAAATGTATAACTAATTATATTATTGCTGTATAATTTCTATTACTATCGCTCAATACCATTGTCACACTATCTCAAGCTTAGTAATTTACTAGGGGGGAGGTGATAAATCAGCCACTTAAAACAAATCTGATAAAAAGAAACTATCAGATCCTATGACTGATAAATCAGTCACATATAATTCAAATCCTCAAGTATTTACAACAAAAATACATAACTAATTAATTTATAGTTGTATAACTTCTATCACTATCGCTCAATACCATTGTCACACTATCTCAAGCTTAGTGATTTACTAGAGAGGAGGTGATAAATCAGACGTAAGACAAGTAATTTACTTGGGGGGAGGTGATAAATCAGTCACATGTAAAACAAATCCTAAAGTATTTACAACAAAAATATATAACTAATTTATTTATGGTTGCATAACTTCTATCACTATCTCTTAATACCATTGTCACACAATCTCAAGCTTAGTGATTTACTACGGGTAAGGTGATAAATCAGATGTAAGACAAGTAATTTACTAGGGGGAGGTGATAAATCAGTCACATATAATTCAAATCCTCAAGTACTTACAACAAAAATACATAACTAGTTAATTTATACTTACAAATTATAGTATAATTTATATCGCTATTGTTTTTTTTTTAATTACCTTTCAAAAATATGGAGTTGGAACATCACAACAGACCGAGTAACTTTTATTTCTAGAATTGTTGACCTTGTCTTTCCTTTAAGTTGTTGTTGTTGAAGTTTATTGCGCTAAACGGGCGTCGTAGGTACAATTCTAACAGCTATAAACTAAAAGCGCAATCTCGTTTTGAGTTTTCTATGGGGGAGGTGATAAATCAGGCGGAGGTGATAAACTACTACAAATAACGCAAGATAATTTCAAAATATCAGGAAATTTTCCATTTATCAATGAGATAATAAATAGGTTAGAAAAAATATTTGAAAAATCGTTGTTAAAATCTATTAGATTATTTGTGGGAATACTGTTTGGGCCTAATGATGTTATTTAATTCAATTTCGATATAAGAGATGAAATTTCAGAATTATTTGTTGGAGATAATAATAGACTATGTAAATTTGGATGTTTAAGATATTTGTGATAGGCAATGTAAGACAAATGAATATAGGATTTGAGTTTCTGAGCAACATTTGTAAAAAACAACATTTGTAAAAGTGTTAAATGATTCAGAGATTAAAGTCGGGTCAATCAATCAATATATTTCCACTTAATAACTGCATATATATATATACAATAGTGAGGGACATTTACAAACAGTTAAAAACTGATGATGCGTAAAGACCTAACCAGTTATATATGTATCATTTTGTATGTATATGTATCATTTATATGTATTATATGTTATATTGTATTATGTTATATTATATATGTATTATACATTATATGTATCATTTATATATGTATCATCATATATCAAGACCAGTTATATATGTATCATTTTTTTGTAAACAGTTAGGAGGTGATTTATTTAAATTTTTACGTTAAGTAAAGTGTTAATACCTTTCCAAAGTTTGCGAAGATTTTTAACATTTTCTGAGTAAAAAATTTTAAAATGGTTTTTTTTACTAAGTTTAATTAATGTAAATATCATATATTTATATCTTTTAAAAATACTTTCATATTTTTTTTTTATTAATAAGATCTTTAGATCTTAACAATTTTTTTTTGAAAAAGATTGAGCACTTGAATAGATTTTATAATTCCTTTAGTAATTCATGGCTTGAATCGACGTTTGAAGTTTTTTATACTGTTTCTCTTTAACTGGGGCGTAACGATCTAAAATCAATGTTGTTTCAGTAATAAACGTTTGAAAACATGTGTTAGTATCATTGGACTTTGCAATATCGTACCAGTCAATTTTTGACAAATCATATTTAAAGTTTTCTTTATTGAAGTTTTTAAAACTCCTGCTAAATAAATTGTGTCTGCGTGGTATAAATAATTTATTGAAATTGGGACAAATACAAAATTGAGGTAAGTGATCAGAAACAGAAGTTGTCAAATTTTCTGAAACAATTTCATTAGCTATTAAACTAAAGAAAATATTATCAATAATTGTAGCAGAGTGATCAGTAATTCTAGTCGGCAAAGTAATAAAAAGGCGAATATTATAAAAAGAAAATAAGTTTAAAAAATCAGATGTCGCAACGTCATTATTTGATTGCAGGTGTAAAAATCATTAAATCATCTCTTCGTTTGTATATTAGTTTTTTTGATAAATATAGTAAAGTACCGCCACAAGAGGATTCCGTTGGTGTCTGCACATTGTTGTAATTATCAATAAGAATCGGATGAATTGAGGATGTTCCTTTTTTTAACCTTGTTTCAGTTATACTAATAATGGAAAAAATCAAAATTAATTAATGATAATATTATGTTTAATTCTTCAAAGTGTTTTTGTAACGATGATATGTTTAGATGAAAAAAGGAGAGAGCGCTTATTTTATTAAAATTAAGTGTACATAATTCGCTTATGTCATAAATAAGAATATAAAACACGAGATGAAACATAATTATTAATATGATTTGAGACAGAGGTAAATCATCAGTTTTAAGAATTACATCTAAAGAAAATAGCAATTTAAATTCATTATCTTGTACATCTGTGAATGGAAAGATACTTTTAATACAGTTTAAACAACTCCGCAACGAGCGACTTAATTGAAGTAAACTGTACTGAGTATCATTAAGCCTGTCACATTTTGTATGAAACCAAAATAAACAAAATATTACATTGAGATGAGCGGCAACTTTGACTAATTAATTTTCTACACAAATGACAGTTTAAAGCTATAGTGGAACCACATTATTAGAGAAGTGTAAGAAACAATAAGTAGGAAGTAAATAGCTATGTTATAAATATTTGTTAAAGTAAAAAACTATAAAAATTATCTACTCTTTCAAGAAACAGATCTTCTTTCCTGATCTTCCTATTAATTTATCAACTTATCTCATTTTATTTAACTATTTTTCTTTTCTTTTCTTTTTCTTTTTTTGTTAAGTAAAAATCGATATTCGAATTTTCTTTCATTTGTTTTTTAAATGTTGTTTTTGAGTGTTTATTTGTTAAAAGTTTATTTTTTTATAATATGTTTTTTTGTTTTACTCTTCTTTTATTTTAATATTTTTTCTTTATTTGAAACAATTAGTAATTAATTCAGTTTTTAAATGCCTACCTTTATTTCTTTTTTCCTTTTCAACGGTTAAAAAAACACGACCGCCATCTGCGATGACCTTGCAAAGAAGCCAACTATTGTCAACATTACTTATAAACACAGCATTTAAAATATTAAAATCATATTTATCATTTAATAAATAATGAATATTATTAGCGTGGTTGAGATAAATCCGAAAAATTTTAATGAAAGTTTGGCAGAAAGACATTACAAAGTTGCCTGACATTACTTTGAGAGACGTGATGAGTTTTCTCATCGACACTCCTGGTGAGTTTACTAAAGAAAATACTAAGACATACAAGTCATTGCAAGCATATAAAACATATTTTTTGTGTGGCCACGTGCAAGATTGTTTGTATGCTCCAAGTATCAATGAAGACTATTGTTTTATAAAAACTAAGGTTATATATTATAGACATTGATTTCTAAACTGATTTGTATGCTCCTAATTGTTAGGAGCATACAAATCAGTTATTATTAGGCTAATAATATTAAGATATAAGTAATATTAGACGAGTTTTGTTCACGATAAATATTTTCTTATTTTACTAGCAATAGATCTTTATTTAAGTTCTTTCAAACCAGAGAGTTAGCGTAAAGAGTTGCATGTATGAAGTTTGGTTTTGTCTTCACAAAGACGGGTGGATTAAAAGTGCCAGCTACACTTGTCCAGTAGGACTAGGTTCAGTCTGTTCACATATTGCAGCTCTACTTTTTAAACTTGAGGCTGCTGTGTACCGCCGATTAAATAGAGAGGATGCATCTACAAGTCAGCTTTGTTTATGGAATGCTTCTAAGCGCAGTGTCAATGCAACAATATTAAGTGCAATGAATTTTAGCACAAATAAAAAAAAGGGGAGAGTTACCCTCATTTAGTAATCTTGTTCATAAAAAAAATAAAAAGCATAAGAGCATCAACCATGTTAAAAGTTAATGGAAACTACTCGTATATTGATCCACCACATTGCATATCAGTAAGCGACTTTAACAATTTACGTCAATCCAATCCTAAAGCTGTTATATTTACTAGCTTAGATTGTAATAGCAATCAGAAATCAAGTGATACTGAGTTAGATTCAGAAGATGAAACAAGTTGTTTACCAGAACCTATAACTAGTTTGTTTGATCCTACTTGCAATAATTTAACTGAATTCCAGCATTTAAAACATTCCAAGCAACTATATGAAGACTTTAGCCAAACATATTTTGAAAAACAATATGATTAACTTGCTAAAGTAACATATCAGCAAAATCAGTCATCAGCTTGGCAGGTTCATTGGGCAGGAAGAATTACAGCTTCAATATGTTTTAATGTATTTAACACAAATGAAGATGTTTTGAGTGAATCTCTTATACAAAAAATCATGCAATATAAAAAAGAATTTAAGAACATATTCACACAATATGGTAATAAAATGGAATGTTTTGCTAAAAATACTTTTTCTGAAATCCAGTTAAAGAAGCATAACAATTTTGTGTTCGTTGACTCTAGTTTTCATGTTATGTCTGATCTGCCTTTTTTTAGGAGCAACTCCTGATGGAATATTCACTTGTTCTTGCCATGGAAAAGGTATTTTAGAGATAAAGTGTCCATTTAATTATAAAAATGGTTTTATTAACTGGCAAAGTGATGAGAAATTTCCTTATAAAGGTGATTGTCTGAAATCAAATTATTTTTTTATTTTTTCCAAATGCAGTTACAAATATTTGTTTGCAAAGTTACCTTTAGTGAGTTTATTATGCGGTCCCCAGTTAAGCAGAACAATTATTTACAATGTACTGTACAGCGTGATGATGCGTTTCTTGAAGTAGTTGTTGATGCTTTGACTAAGAATTTTTTTAATGCTATTTTGCCAGAAATTGTCAGCAGAAAAAGGGATATAAGCTTTCAACATCGAAGGCAATATTGTTTTTGCATGAAGCCTGAATTCGGACTTATGCTTCCATGCAGTAATATAGAATGTGCCAAAAAATGGTTTCAGTACTCATGTGTAAATGTTACAAGAAAACCCAAAGGCTCCTGGTTCTGTCTTCAATGTAGGGATTAATTATAGTATTTTTTATTAAAAACACCTTTTAGTAATATTAAATGATTATGTTATAGTAATGTATTATATTTTTACTAGATATGGTAATATAACAAACTAGACTAATTCAATGTTATTTATTACATTATGAAACACTAGGCACCATTTGATTATTGATTACCCTTAAATTATATTTATATGTTATAGTATATTTTTTATAAATATTCTTTAGTATAACTTAAATATAGAAAACAGCAAGGTTTGGTTTAGTTGTTTTTTAACATGATTTATAACATTAACAAGTATTATAGCGTTACTTGATAATACTTTTCTTTAATTTAACAAGGGCTGATGTCACAACCATTATATCATCTAAATGATCTATTTGTTTAATTGGAACAGTGGTTTGTAAAATTTTAAATTGTTTGACTCTGCCAATAATGCGTTCAACGTGTATTCTTACATTTGACTGTTGTCTTGAAGTTCCAACTTCTTGCGGACTTAACTGTTGTTTTCTTTTTAAAAAGGCTGGAATGTAAAGGTTTGCTCCTTTCTCTGCAAGCTCATCTTTATTAAGGAATCCCCTATCTGCTAAAATGCAATCTCCAAAATTTATATATTTGAGAAAACCCGATTGATTTCTTAGGTCTTTGTCTGAAACTCTGCCTCCCCAAACACCAGACAAGAAAGTAATTGCACCTGTTGGACTGATTCCTATTAAATATTTAATTGTATTGTTGTGTTTGTAATTTGACCATGATTGAGCTCGAGTTGTTAGATTTGATGATCTCTCAATAAAAATCTCATAGCAGTCAATTAAACACACAGTCTCTAAACTTCTTTTAAAAACACTCAGCTAGGTTACTTCTTATTACACATTTATTAGGTCATTTTATTAACAGTTGTAAACAAGTTGCTAGGTTTGGCAGCCAATTTCTCAAAACTCTGGATATTACACTTTCACAGACACTAAAACGAAAAGCATTATCTTTATTTACGAGCCCAAGTCGCAACTTAATAAGTATTATTAACAAATGGTTTTCTTTTGATAAATGAGATGAACAAAGTTTTCCATCTGTCCTTGTCAGTAAACCTTGTCAACACCATCTGTCCTTGTCAATAAAGAAAGAATCCATAAAAATGTTGCCATATTTGGTAGCCCTGTAAAAAAATTTAAATTAGCATTGTTTTCTTAAAAGTTTTCAAAACTGAAAGATAAATATCTTTTTTTAAGTTTTTCATTTTCTTGTCGCAAAAGATCAATTTTCATGTTTCTACCGCGTAATTCCATGTCTAACTTTGATTTTCCTCTTTTAATAATTCTTCTATGCTCAAATCACATTGTATACCTACACTTTTAAACAATACAGATTCTTCTTCAGTATTATTTTCAGAAAACTCTTCATTTTCAAAAAATACAGAGCACTCTTTATTTTCAGCATTTTCTGTTTGTTCAGTAACAATATTATTTCCAAAAAACGATTCTTGTTTCTTTTCTCGTAATCGGTATCTTTGATATCGCTGTAATCGTCTAAAATTTAAACTGTTAGATTTGTACATAAAAACCGAAGGTACATAATCTGGATGACTAGGTTCATCAGACCGTTTACCTATATATAATATAAAATGAAGATGATTTTGTTAAGTTGATTAAAAAGCAAACAAATCAGAACTAAAAAAAGACCTGAAACAAACTGTTTGCTGCATACACGAGCATTTTTTTTTTCATTTTATCAGGCCAGTTTTTGCTATAAAGAGCATTCAACCAAAGCTGTCGTCTCTTAACTTCATTTGGTGAATGACCACTTGGAATGTGGTAAAAACTGAACAAACTTTTCTTACTTCTTCTATTTACACATCCTACTACACAGCAACAATCAGGCATTTCTTTTTCTATAACTTTTTTTTAGTTATTTGAATTAATGTGAAAAATACTTATTCTTATTCTTCTTAATATTTTTACTCTTCTTTTGTTTATTTTTTCTTCTTTTCTTTTTTTTTTTTTTTATTATTTTCTTTTTTTCATAATTCTTCTTTTTCTTCTTCTTCTTTTTCTTCTTATTCTTCTTCTTAATATTATTATTATTACTGTTATTATTATTTATTTATTTTTAATTTTTAAGAACAACTACTTCCTTTTGAAAAATTGCAGAGTTTTTGTTTCGTGCTGTGTATATGTTATAGAGTTATGGTTATTTCGTGTGTGTACACTAATTTAAACTGGATATAAGATTTTAAAGAGGTTTTAACAGTTAAATTTTTAAGAACAACTACTTCCTTTTGAAAAATTCCAGAGTTATGGTTATTTCGTGCTGTGTATATGGGTGCACAAATCCTTTAAAACAAAAACAATAATAATTATAATTGCTTCATCATACCTGTGAAACGACACGCCTTATTGTTGTATTAGTATAATACTAATACAAAGTAGTAGTATTCTAATATTAACAGTATTTTTTTAATAACAGGTAAAGCTACAGTTACGCGGCCTAAAATAAATATGTTTTCGCGCTTATTGCGCCAGGGGGTTTTGCTACATCGACTACCTTATAGCCTGCTGCAACAAGGAAGTGCTGCTACATCGACTGCGGGTTTGACATGGGGCAGCAATTTTTTTTTTATTATTATTTTAATAGACGATATTCGAAATTAATTTTAAAAGGCGAGAAATATTTTTCCGTGCGTTTTTACATAAAAAAGTAGATATAAACAATGCGAAGTGGAAATAAGTGATAAGATTAGTTATTAAGGTATCTAATATCTAATAAGTTATTAAAAATTAGTTATTAAGATATCTAATAACTACTTTGCAATTTTTAAAAATTTGCTTTTAAAACAAGAATAATATATATATATATATATATATATATATATATATATATATATATATATATATATATATATATATATATATATATATATATATATATTTGTGCGTGTGTGTGGTTGTGTGCGTGTGTATGTGTGTAGAAGGAAAAATTTCAGGTAACAAATAAAAAAAACTATTCAAACTTAAATTTATTTAAGTTTAACTAACAAATATATTTTACTCATCTAAGTTTAAATAATTTTTTTAATTTGTTATCCGGCATTTTTCTTTTACGCACACACACACACAAACATACACACACACACACACACACACACACACATATATACATATATATATATATATATATATATATATATATATATATATATATATATATATATATATATATATATATATATATATAGATATAGATATATTTTATATAATTCATTACTTATAAGACAAAATGTTTTTAATCTTCCAATAACTTGTTCCACAAGAATTTAACTTGTTTTCTTAACTTCAAAAGGTGTCATTTGTGGTGTTCCTCGCTGACCAGGTGGTTCAGTAAAAAATAAATGTTGAGCAGTGCATTCATCATGCAAATAAATCTAACATAACTATAGAAAAAGGAGATAATAAATCAAGAAAACCACAATCCATAATTAACGCTTTATCGGAAATGCGACTGGTATAACCTTCTGATATAAACATTAAAAGAAATAGGAGCAACACCTATTAAAAACTTTAAAGTATTGTGGTGTTTATATTCAGACTAAGTAACACTTTACAATTCTAAATTTCTTGAGGTTTGTCTGAAAATTTCTGAACAGTCAATAATAGCTGCCAAATGTTTATGTTTTTTAAATCATAAAGGGCTTGTTGCATTTAACGTGCCAAGGTCTGGTACAAATATAAGATGCTTACAAACTTCTGCTAATGTTCTTATCCAAGAATGAAATATTTTGGAACATGTGGTAATAGAAATATTAAAAAAAAACGACTAGCAAGATCTTTGTTAAATGATCCTAATCGAAGTTTCATTAAAGTCAGCAGAAACTCATCTTGTGAACATAATTTTCTTGCACGTCCTACTTTTTTTACTGTTTCGCTGACAGTTCTTTTAACAGAAACAGAATTAAATTGTTTTTCAACATAAGGGCTAATAAAGTCATGCAATTTATTAAATAACTCTAAAAAACCAAGATTTGTATAGAACTTTACATTACTGTTTGATAGAAGTTTCTTATATACAGATAAAGGCTTAGTTAGTTGCATTATAATTTTGTTTTGAAGTTTAATATTTTCAGCTTTTAACTTCTTAATTTCAAAATAACAGTTGATAATTAAAGCATAGAGTGTTAAAATTAAAAAGACCATTTAAGTCAAAACAATTGAATTTAATTGAATATTTTTTTCAGTATTTGATACAAACTGACTTTTAGATGCTAAAGTATCAAGATCGTCTGTCAATATTTCTGAAGAAAAAACAGGAAAAACTTTATTATGCATTACCAAAGATTTTAGTTAATGCTTGTTTGGATTTTAGTTTTAAAAGTAGAGTTCTTTAAACTGTTTTTTTTTTTTAACATTTTAGCATTTATTTTATTAACTGCTGTAATCACATATGCATTTTTACAAGTAGAGGTGGATATAGTGGCTGTTTTTATTGAAAATGAATCAGAAATTATGTTGTTATTTGGCTTATTTATTGGTCGATTACAATTAGATGAAACAGAAGGAACAAATTATTATTTTATTTAATGCGTTGTATCCCAATAGTTCTGTAGGATATTCAAATTTTTCATGAATAAAATGTTCCGAACAAATTCTACTGTAATTAGAAGCTTCCCATTGAGATTTGTCTGAATTTACCCGATTTATCAATTTTTTCAAATGGATCGACGCTCTGGGTCTTTTTCTTCAGTAGGAAAAGGTATAAGTTTAAATGGTTCAGAACAACAGCAATTAGGATCTTCTTTTGAACATTTATGAATTTCACAAATAGCTTCTTTCCACTTTTTAAATTTGGTTGAGTGATTGGAAAAACCAATGAAAGAAAAGTGATGTAGCCATATTAAGCAAATAATTAAACTAATATAAACAAATCCAATGATACTTCTTATGCTGTTTGTTTATTTTATTTATTCTATATCTACTTTTTTGTGTAAAATACGCACGAAAGATTCAAGTTTCTTATTATTCCGGAATTTAAAAAATTTCGAATATCGTCTATTATATTCCTATTGTTTGTAAAGTTGTATGTTGTAAATATAAAATGAAAATTAAAATATTATATAAATAAACTTGTTTCTTCATTAAAAAAACTATTTTCACTACTACTAATATTTTCTTAGCTAGTAGAGTTTTCTTCATGTTTTTACAAAACGTGGTATTTCTGCAATTAAAGTCATAGTTTGTAATATCAGTTTTAAAAGCCACCATCGTGACTTGCCGCACTTCAGCGGGAAAGCCACAATCAAAGGGTTAAACTAGAACGCAAGCAAGGCGCCACTTCGCGTGCACAACTATAAAATAAATAAAACAGTCCCGGGACGCATACGCCAAATTTGAAGGGAGGGTACGATTGGCTTGTCCTAAAGGAAGTATAGGAACTTCGTTCCCCTCCGTTCCCCCGCATTATATATATATATATATATATATATATATATATATATATATATATATATATACACGCATATATATGAATATATGTATGTATATATATAAATATATATACGCATATATATGAATATATGTATATATATATATATATATATATATATATATATATATATATATATATAAATATATATGTATATAGATATATATTTATATCTATATGTATTTACATATATATGTATATATATATGTAAATAAATATATATTTATATATATAAATATATATGTATTTACATATATATATATATATATATATATATATACATATATATATATATATATATATATATATATATATATATATATATATATATATATATATATATATATATATATATATATATATTTATATATATATATATATATATATATATATATATATATATATATATATATATATATATATAGATTAGATTAGATTAGATTAAAATTTATTAGAACAGTGATACATGTTCTAAAGGACACGCAGGTCCATAAAATATGAAGGACTCTGACAACGTGCCCTACAATCACATAATACAAATGCTAGTTAATTTAAAATATATATTACAATTATATATAAGACCATAGTTATAAAACTAAAACCAGTTAGCCGGAACAGTATTTTTCAAAGTCGATAGAGTTAATTTTAATTTTGAAGCTCTTTATATTTTTGGCATTCACGACGTCAGACGGCAAGTTTTTCCAAATATTAACAACCCTGAGTGAGAAAGAGTGTTTACGGACATCGAGTTTACATTTTAGTTTGCGTAATTTAAAATTATGTCCTCGAGTGTAAATATAGTTGTTAAATAAAAAGAAACTTGATTTATTTAGGCAAACTAAGTTGTTCAGAATTTTGTAACATGTAATCATGTCTTGCTTAAGGCGACGAATTTCTAGTAGTTCCAAACCAAGAATACTAAGTCTACTTGAATATGAAACATTATTTAGGTTAGAAATTCTCTTGGTAAAACGTCTTTGTACTCTTTCCACTGTATTGTTCATTTTAGTGCGATTTGGCGACCAAACCGGAGAGCAATATTCTAAGATCGGTCTTATATAAGTTGTGTAGGCTTTAATGATAACACGTGGATCACGACTTTTAAAACATTTAAGAATTAGATATCCTCGAATGTTTGATGCACGGACGATATTTGAAATATGTTTACTGTAATTCAAATAAGAATCCATGGTCACACCAAGATCTTTTGGGTTTGTAGACCAAGTTAAATTATGATCGCCTAATTGATAGTTGTAATTTATATCTTTACAAAATGAAGTAGGTGCTATTCTATGAGTAAAGCACTTATTATTGGCTATTTTTAATTGCCATTTTTTTGACCAGAGATAAATTTTATAAATGGCTACAGCAAGATCGTGACTGTAATCGGCATCCTTAAATGAACTATATAACTTGATGTCGTCAGCATATAACATTAGAGAGCAATTAAGATCTTTTACTATAGAGGGTAGATCATTAATAAATAACAAGAATAACGTTGGACCCAAGACGCTACCCTGTGGAACTCCACTTAGGATGCAGGTTGGATTAGATAGTGAATTTCCAACCAGAACTCTTTGATATCTGTTAGAAAGAAATGCTGATATCCAATGAAGCAGATTATCTATTATGCCGTACAATGCAAGTTTCTTCAGAAGTTTTGGATGAGGTACAGAGTCAAATGCTTTTTGAAAGTCAATGTATACCACGTCAGTAATTAAATTGCTGTCTAAAGCTTTATTCCAGTCATTAGTTGACTCTAGAAGATTTGTGCACGTAGATCTTTTGGATAAAAAGCCGTGTTGATTAGGTGTTATTAGATTATTTATATTAAGATAATCAGCGATACTTGAACTAACAATACTTTCCATGACACGACAGCTAGTACATGTGAGAAAGATAGGTCTATAATTGTTAGCATCTGAAGTAGATCCTTTTTTAAAAATAGGGGAAACCGTAGCTTGAAGCCACTGTTTTGGTAACGAGCTTGACGTAAAACTTGATTCAAATATATATGAAAGCGGAATACATATTATATGTGCTAACTGTTTTAAAAGTATATTTGGTATACCGTCTGGTCCAAATGGTGTGCTAGGTTTTAGATTTGTAAGTTTTTAATAAACTATCTTTGCTGAAAAATCTACGAAATTCATCTTAATATGTTCACTAACAAAGGTATTTATTTTAGGCAAAATTCCGTCATCTATGGTAAAAACACTTCCAAAGTGTTTGTTAAACACTTCCGCGATCTCAACATTGGTAGTAGTAAAGTTGCTATTTGTTTTTAGAGGATATATTTTTTTGGGGTTGTTTAGATTTTTATTTACATAACTAAAAAACTTACTTATGTTATTTTCTTTGACCAGTTTTACTTCCACATTTTTGTGGTGTGTGGATATGGCTTTTTTTCATTTTGATGCATATTGGATAAATGCCTTTTTGCGCAAGGTGGTCTTTGTGATTGACCATCTTTTCCATAGAAAAGATTTGCGAATTAGCATTTTATAAATATATTTTGGATAAGAACGACTTTTTTTGTTATGGTATATTGTTCTGATTGGAACAAAACGATCAATACCTTTACGAAGATGATTAGAAAAGATGTTCCAATACTCTTCAGTTGTAAAAACAAAAGAAAAATCGAAGTCCCAACATATTTTTGATAAATAAGAATTAAAAGCAATTATATCTGTATTTTTGAAGTCGTAAAAAGATTCAGAGTTTGTTTCGGGCTGATAATAATTAAAGGTGTTTATATAAAAAAAGACTGAGTTATGGTCGCTTGTACTAAATGGACACTCAACGGAAATATTGCTTAATAGGGAAATGATATTTGAGAGAACAAGATCAAGAATATTATTTTCTCGAGTGGGCTCCAGTACATATTGGTACATACCAAGATTATTTACCAAAGTTAAAAAAAGATTATGACATTTCTCAATTGGCGAAACATAGTTAACCCAATCAATTTTCAGTAAGTTGAAATCTCCGACAATGACAAATTGAGGAACAGATTCACAGAGATTGCTAATTATCGAGATCATTGATTCAAGATAGATATAATCATCAAGAGAATAGGACGGTGGACGGTAACAAGTAATTAAGCGGAGTTTACTAGACCCAAAAATTAAATCAACACAAATGATGTCAATATCTTTGTCAGTTTGAGTAATACTTACTATGGCGGATTTAACGTCATTTCTGCAGTATATAGCTACACCACCGCCAATTCGTACCCGGTCTTTACGATAAATGGAATAATTTTTTGGACAAACCATGGAATTCGGGAGTTTATCATTGAAAAACGTTTCGCAAACACAAATTAAGGCAGGTTTGTTTGACTCAACGTATAAAAAAAAATCGTTAAGTTTGTTGGCAAGACTTCTTGCGTTAAAAAGATAAACTGTGAAATTGTTGAACGAATTTATGGTTAAGTGATTGTATGAGTTTATAAAGTTGCTACGTTTTGAACAGATAACCTTTTTAATGCTTTTGTTGTTTACAGCAGTAATACGTTGTTTACTAATGCTTGAGGCATGATTTTTTTGTAATGACTTTGGAATAACTAAAGAAGTTAATGAGCATATATATATATATATATGTATATATATATATATATATATATATATATATATATATATATACATATATATAAATATATATTTATATATATATACATAAATATATATATGTATATATATATATATATATATATATATATATATATATATATATATATATATATATATATATATATATATATATACATATATATATATGCATTTATATATATGAAGACGGAAAAACTGTGTGGAAAAACTGGCGTTGTCACATTTTTTAAAAATTTTTAAGAAAGAATTTAAAGATCATTATTAAAAGTTTTTATATTAGGCCAAGAAAATTAAAGATAAGAAAAAAAATCAATATTTTGATTTATTTATTTAAAGTTTAATTATAAAATGAATTTATATAATTTTTATTAGAAATTCTTTTTTTTGTTGTTGCTTTTTATAAAGACTTTTATTAATGATCAATAAATATTTTTTTCAAAACTTTTAAAATGTGACAACGCTGATTTTTCCACTGAGGTCTTCATATGTATTTATACATATATAAACATACACACACACACACACACACACAAACACACACACACACACATTTATTACAACATTATTACGTCAAGAAAAAAATTACTTGCATTCATTTTCTAACTTCATTGACCTCTAATGTCGTTTATTTCCGGGGGAAGAAATTGAGAGAACAATAATTTGAATTAATGGATTTTCAAATTTTGGAGGAGTTAATTAAATTAAAGAAGTTGTTACTAAAAAAATTATTTAAACAATTTCACAAAAAAAACTGATTTTTTTTTTTTTTTTAAAAAAAAAGGAAAAAGCAAAAAAACTTATTTAAAAAGCTTTTCCTAAAAACACATTTTTAAATAATATAACATTGAAAGAATAAATAATATATTACTACTACAAATGTTATCTGCTTCTTTGAATAAGCATTGTATGTTTGATTATTTTTATTTATCTATTCAATGTTAAATTGTGCCTCATCATTTTAGAAAAATTTAAAACCTTCAAATAACTCATCTTTAACTGAAAAAAAAAACAAAAACTGATATGCAAAAACCATGTAAATAAATAAATAACTATATATGAAAATCATAATTATTACTTAATAATAAGGTTTAAAGTCATTTTCCTTAAAAAACAAAAAAAAAGATTTTTCCCAAAAAATTTATACTTTTTCATTATTTTTCAGAGTTAATTAAGTTTCAAAAAAAAAAAAAAAATTATCAAATAATAAATGTAAGTTTCAATTTTGATAATATCTATTTATTTAGAATTTTTATAGAATAATATAACTTATTTACACCTACCACTAAACGGAACGTTTAAACTCGGTTTTTCCATATCTGTTGTCTCCAATTTCTTTAGTCTTTGATTAGGATAAGCCGAATATTTTAAAAGACTAAAAAAACTACTAACAAATTAATTTTATTTAAAAAATTAAACAAGTGTCAAATAAATTAATTTAATGAAATGCCAAAAAAGATTTTGATAAACAATAATCTAAATAAAAGGTAAGTAGGTAAAACAATTTACAGATTTATTGATTTATTTTTCATTTAAAAAAATGAGTTGCTAGTGCTTTTTGCTGCTTTCTTTAAGGTATACTTCATTACTTTAGTTTCTTTTTGAGGTGTTCATTCTTATTGAGTACTGCCACTTCGTTATTCGACGAAAACTCAAAACTTTCACATAACTCCTTATTATCTAAAATAAAATAAACTTTTTTTATAATAAATAACATGCGTATTTTAATACATATAGAATGTACTTTTAAAAAAAATATCATTTGCCATCATAGCACTCCACTTTCAGTGTTTTAAACTTATGCCAAGTTGTTTAAAGCTTAGCATGCCCCTTTGCAGCAGATAACACATTTTTCTTTGATGGTCACTATATAAAATGGCTATCTACCCAACATGACGCAAAACCATCTTTCTTAAGTTCAACTTCTTGCCGTACAGCTCGACACCAAGCCATAAGTACACTAACTGAAAATATATATATATATATATATATATATATATATATATATATATAATATATATATATATATATATATATATATATATATATATATATATATATATATATACATATATTAATTTTAATGTTAAAATTAAAATATATATATATTTTAATTTTAATGTTGCTGTTAGCAACTTTGTAATCTATATTGTAATGTCAATTAAAAGTATCATGTTTTTGGTTGTGAAAACCCATTGTTTTTATAAAAATTCGAAATAAAAAATATTTTTTTAATTTTTTTAAAATAGATAAACAAAAAAATCAGTAATTTAGAAGGATTATTTAAGCGAATTGTCGCTATTTCTTTACATTTTTGTCCTTACTACACCTTTTCAAGATGTAAATGAGAACATGAAAGTTGTAATTAAGAAGTCGTAATATGTAATTAAGAAACACAACATGTAATTGAGAAAACGTTATATGTAATTGAGAAACACAACATGTAAATAAGAGGTCGTAACATGTAATTAAGAAACACAACATTTAATTGAGAAAACGAAAGATATAATTGAGAAATCATAATATGTAATTGAGAAATCGTAACTTGTAATTGAGAACACCTAAATTAAAATAGCAAATTCACAGTCTAAGTTTGTAGGTTGTTACAAAAGGTCTTTTTGGACATGAATTTAAGTTATAATCTTAAATTTTGCTTTTGTATGCACAAGTAATAATAATGGAATTGAAAGATCGTTGTGTTATATGCCAATACACTATGACCCGAAAGTCTGTGATTAAGCTAAATCCGTGTCAACATTTATGTCACCAAATTTGTTTACGTCCAGTTCTGGAACAACCAGATTCAAGTTGTCCGATTTGTCGGCATGAAATACACACAACTGAACAAGTTGAAAGGAAACGTTACGTTTTATCTTCTCCAAATGACAGGAGAAGAGTTGTTGAATGTGCGGAGCGATTTGAAGATTGGGTGAATCTCGCGCAAACGCTAGGTATCAAATATAAGACAGCATACAATTGGGTTCGCAGCGGAAATTCAAACTTCATGGGAAAAGGAGGTTTTGAACCGAAAAACTTAACCGAAGATCAAATCGAAGAAACATTAACATGGATTGAAAATGATTGTCAATTAACATTGGTGGCCATCAAAACAAAGATATTAAGACAAATTAACATAAACGTTAGCACAACAACAATAGCAAATTACCTCGAAGGTAGATTGTTCTCATTAAAAAAAAGTGCACAAGGAGCCTTCTACAATGAACAGTTATGAAAACAAACAAAAAAGAGCTGAATATGTTAGAAACATCAACGAACATATCACAAATGGTCGTCAGATAGTTTGGTTGGATGAAACAAATTTTAACCTTTTTTGTAGAAAAACGCAAGGACGCGCGAGACAAGGAAAAAAGAGCAATTATGAAAGTACCTGTTTCAAAAGGTTTAAACATACACTTGATCGCAGCTATTTCAACTACAAATGTCGTCATGATAGAAACTCGCAGGGGATCATTTAAAGCAGATTCCTGTAACGAGTGGATGTTGGCTATGTTTCACCAGTGGGTTACATCCGGGAATCGTTTGGAGGATTTGGTCTTCGTAACAGATAATGCTCCTTGTCACGCTCGTTCGCAAAGGGTGTTTGATAATTCACCAGCTCAGTTGCTACGTTTGGGACCTTACAGTCCAATGTTGAACCCGGTGGAAACGATCTGGTCCAAAATTAAAAATAACGTTAAAAATGCAATTCGCATTCCACCTGTATTAGGTGACGGGATTGCGGAACAGCGCATGCAGTACTTAGAACGAATTGTAATTGAGGCGAAAAATACTATAATGGGAGGAGATTGTGCACGTGCGGTACAACACACAACTACGCACTATGCAACTATTTTAAATATGGAAGACGTACAAGTTGGTGCTTAAATGAATAATGAAGTGATTTTTAATTATATAATTTTTAAATATAATTTTTAATTGAATTATAAATTTTTCCCTAAAATTTTTTTACGCGCCATTTTTTTTAAGCTCCATTTTTTTACGCGACATTTTTTTTAAGCGCCATTTTACACTTACTCCTTTAAAGCGATATCTAAATTAAAATTTTCGTGTTCTCAATTACATCTTTCTATTTCTTAATCACAACTTACATTTTCTCAATTACATGTTACGATTCTTAATTACAATTTTCGTTTTCTAAATTACATCTTATGTTTCTTAATTACAGCTTACGTTTTCTCAATTACATCTTACGTTTCTTAATTACAACTTTTGTTTTCTCAATTACATCTTACGATTCTCAATTACAATTTTTGTTTTCTCAATTACATCTTGAAAAGGTGTAGACTCGTTTTTAATAGTTGCGCAATCGAATTAAAGAAATGTTTATTCGATTTGCGTAAAATTATTTTTGAAAGCGCGTCTTTTTAAAACCTCGACTAAAAATTTTATTTTACTTTAAAATGGTGTATTTACCTTCACTAGGGGTTGTCCAATAATTACGTCAACAAAGTAGGGGGAGGGGTTTTAAACTTTTTTGACAATTGTTGACAAGGGGGAGGGGTAGGTCAGTTAAAGTTGATGTCAACATTTTTTTTTTTTTTTTTTTTTTTTTTTTTGAGTTTTATTGTTTTTTTAAGTTGATTAAGGTACCCCAAGAAGTCTTTACGGTCTTATCACAGAACACCGCGGAAGAGCATTTAATAGGAAGTTCACGCCTCCTTCCGAACCGATGTCGCAAATGCTGTTCTTCTAAGAATAACAGGTTTGTCGCCTGAGATAACGCGTACTTTAGCAGAACGTACTTGGCCATCACTTGAACGTAGTAAACTTTGGATAACACCCATTTTTTAAACTGAACGTGGAACTTTTGGATCGTTTATCAATACAACATCGCCAGTTTTCATACTAAATCCCCAACTTCGATGTGTCACGTTTGTGCGTATTTCTCGTAAATTTATCAAATATTCATTTTTTCCATGTGTGCCAGTTATGATCCAAAATCGTTTTTTGGTGTAGGTATTTTTGTTTATTGTCGCTATTGCCTGTAGGTAAAAAGTTATTAAAACTCACAGACTCCAAATGTTTTCCGTCCAAATACGAAAAGATTTGGTGTTAGAGGTTCGTCGCCGGTTACTTCTTACAGAAATGTGATCAGACGGTTATTTATGACAACTTCGATTTCAGCCAAAATCGTTAACATTTTTTCCTAACTGACTCTTCATGTTTTATTTACCTTCTTAAGTGCTCTCTTGGTAGTTCGGATCATCCTTTCGAATATCCTTTCCCACCAAGGAGCAGCAGGAATATTGAAACACCAACGTATACGTTGTGAACTCGATAATCTTTGCGTTTCTTTTGCAGAGAAGTTTGAACCATTATCACTAATGAATTGAAGAGGTGCGCCAAAGCGACTAATAAAACAACAAAGACCACGAATGCAAGCTTTTGCTGTACAATCGGGAACCAAATCTAAATAAAGAAAACGTGTACTACAACGTGTAGAACAAATAAACACGCTTTATACATCACATTAGGTTCATAAATATTTTTTAAGCATGATTGGTCCGCAAAGATCTACTCCAACGTATTTAAATGCATATTCATCACTAACTCTAGATAGTGGTAAAGGAGGAGTGCTAGGATACTTAAACGGTTTACTGTCAAATCTTCTATAAATGTAACAATATCTAACTATATTTTTAATTTAGTTGCGAGTTTTTGACAACCAAAACTTAGTCTTTAATTCATTAAGTGTTTCTTTTACACCATGTTTAGTAATACAATGATAATGTAAAATAATTAAATTTGTTAAGTAACTTTTATTCGGTAAATATATAGGAAATAAACTGGAGTCTGTGTGTTACTAAGACGACCTTGACAACGAATAATCTCACCAACTCTAAAAAAATCTAAATCTCGTTTTAGTTGGTTGTAAGACTCACTATGATATATACCTTGAATAAATTTAATCCACAATATTTTTGCATTATTTAATTCAAAAGTAGTTGGAGTAGATAAATCATTATTAAATTCTTTTTTAATTATACAAATAAAACGTAAAACTAAAGCTGTAACCTTAAGAAGTCGATTGTATGTTTTAAATAAAAACATATGATCGCCTTATAAAAATTTCTTAATATTCATAAAATCTAAATTTACTATACAATGTTCTGAAGTAATTAATGTTGTAACTTCAGACAGAGAATCTCTCCGTGAATGTTTGCTTAAATCAAATGAAGGCCATGAAAATAAATTTTTGAATAAAAAACTAGGATTTTTAAACCAAATCTTTAAACAAAATCTTTAAACCAAAGATAATTATTTTGAAAGTTATTAAATTTATAACCACGAGATATAATAACTACGGGATTTTTGTCACTTTCAATATAATCTCCAAACTTAATATCATACAAAGAACGGATTTTTTTAAGACGCTTCTAAACAAACGCTTCGTATTTTTTATTTACATTGTTTACCCAATGATGACAAAAAATTGACTCAGAAAGTAACTCAACACAAGAAATGTTTAAAGCACTGTATAATTCTTTATATACAACTGAAAACAGATAAGCTAGTAATAACAATGCCATTAGTTTTAATTTAGGAATAGTAATAATAGGAATAGTTCTTAAATAAAGGAGAAACTCTTGATTTCGAAATAACTGGACAAGAATTCGCAGTTCCCTCATCGCTATTTCTTAAATAAATACAACACCCGTACGCTTTTAGGCTCGCATCACAAAAGCCATATAACTCAAATTTATTATGTTAGATTTTGTCAACACACTTATTATACTATCTTGGAACATAAATAAAAAGTACCGAACCCAAATCATTAATAATATCGTTCCATTCAATCAAGGTATCATCTCCTGTATGTGCATTCCACCCTAACTTTAACTGACAAATTGACTGAAATAACACTTTACATCTTACAATAATAGGATTCACTAACCCCAGAGGATCATAAAAACTTGCAATGAATCTAAGAATACTTCTTTTATTAGGTTTATTTTCATCTAAACATAATAAATCCTGAAAGGAAAAAATAAATTCATCTTCAATTTTATTCCACTTTAAACCAAGAACTTTTGTAACACTTGAATTTTTGAGCTTGAATTGTCCTCTTTAAATAAACTGCATAGCTCCTTTGAATTTGACTCGAACTTTCTAAGATAAAATTTTCCTTTTTTTAAACAAGATTTAGCTTTGTTATAAAACTTAAGTCCTTCGTATATAGAATCAAAACTCGCATTTAAATAATCGACATGTAATGATTGAATTAATTTTTGCTAAAATCAAAATTATTCGCAGCATAACGTTTAGCATGATTAATTAAGGTCGCAGATAATAAGAAAGGAGAAAAAGTTGCGCCAAACAAAACTCAACACAATCGATAAACACATAAATCTGCATTTTTTTTTAATATTATTGTCGAAATCAAATAAGTCTTTATACCATATAAATCTCACAAAATCACGATGCTTTTCAGCTAATGCAATGTTTAAAAATGCTTTCTCAATGCCAGCAATTAAAGCGATTCGCTTCGCACGATTCGCTTAAACGTAAAAGTATAATAAATAATGAAGTTGTTAGAGATGGTCCTGAAAATAAACAATTTAACGAAGGACTAGATGCGCAAGCACTTCCATGGAAAACTATGCGTGCTCTTGAAGTTAGCTTATCTTCACGTATTACTAGACGGTGAGGAAAATAGTGAACGTCACCAATATTACTTTCAAAATTCGAGACTTTCTCAATAATGCTTTTAGATAGTTGATCCTTAAATATATTATTGTAAGATGCTAACAAATCTCCATCGCTTTCAAATTTTTTCCTTAATGCTAAAACCTCGACTTACATATATTATAATTGTCACCTATCACCGAATGATCTACTTGAAATGGCAATTCAACTTCATACATGGCTTCATTAAATTTAATACTTTTCTGAAAATTTTCATAAATAGTCTTATCACATTCACTAATTTTAGAATCATCTTATATTAAACTTAAATAATTTTTAATTAAAATTTGCTCACTTTTAAAATTAGACGTGACCTTTAAAACATGAGAATATAAAACTGTCGAGTATTCAACTTGATCTCTATTAACTATAATTAGACCACATATTAAATATACTAATTTTGATTTTATTGCTACGGGACCGTCAACTCCCCTAATAATTGAATTTTTCATAAATTTCTAATACAAATTAGAACCTATTAAAATACCAACTGATAAATTACATGCTATATTATTATGTTGCCCACTCAAGGGAAAACATATATCTTTAACAAAACATTCAATGCTTATAAAATAACTACAAATACTTTTAATAGAAACTCTGACTCTATCTAAGACCTCAGAAATGCTATCATCCTTAAATGTTTTAATGTTAATTTCTTTACTATCAATATGTTTTAGATTAAATTTGGCACGAATCTGTAATGTAGCATAGTAACATTGCTTAGCTGCCAAGAATTGTCAAACAATATTCGGCGGGTAGAAAGTCTGGAATGATCTTGATTTTTAACAGTAGCTAAGGCTGTTTGTAACAAGTAGCTAAGGCTGTTTGTAACAAAACTTTCAGTCGGTTGAAGAACAGATTTAGAAGCAGAAAGAAAGGATGTACTCGCGACTGAAGTCAATTTGCCGTCATTGTTATTTTCTTTCGTATTGTTATAATATTTATCTCTGTTGTCACTGTCACAAATTGATACATGATGATAACGATTGCATTTAAAACACTTTAATTTTGATAAACACTTATTGCTGAAATGTTTATTACTAAGACAACAAAAACAGCAATTTTTATCACCTAATATTTTTTTCTAGCCGTAATGTTATTTACTAATTTACACTGATGCGATTTGTGATTATTTTCGCAAAATAAACACACAGGTTAATAAGACTCATTTATTTTTTACTTAAATTATCACTCGAATGAAAAGAACTAGCAGTAAAGGGTATACCCAGCCAACCAGTGTACATGGGTCCCGTAAGGGACTTATATGGGCTTGGATACGGGACCCATAAGGGTTTCCCAACGGGATCCCAGCGGGTGTTGTCCACGGGCCCCATATGGGAACCGTAAGGGTTGCCGCTGGGCTGCCCATAAGGCTCCCAGACATTTACCATTTGTTTGCCCTTACGATTCCCATATGGGCTCTGTCTGTTATTTCGCTGGGATTTCCATAAAGATCCCGTAAGTTTCCGATTTCTTTTCCACTAATTGGTCACATACGGTTTACTTATATTACGTGTTTTAATGTTTTTATACACAATTCAATCATACAATGTCTGTACGTAAACAAAAAATATTGAACTCTATATTTATTATTGTTTATGAACATGTGCAATTTACAAATGGATGTAGGCATAAATGCGTAAATTAAAGTTATTGATTACGCAAATCAGCTCGATATTTTGAAGACTTTATTAAAAAAAGTAACTCTTACATAAAATACTACCGATTTTGATAAATTTTTTCTTCATTTATAAAAAAAAGATTAAACAAAATACAAATCATATTGAAAGAGATCGGTAGATGCTTTTTTTGACCATCAATCTCAACTGAGAGCCGTCTTTGTAATTTTCGTGATTGCAAATCGACGACCATCAGTGCCACGATCTCTAGCGTTAGAAAACCATTTCGACAATTCAATTTCAATATCTTTAATAGTGCATTGTTTTGTGTTTGGGTTCAGTTTCACAGCACCTATGATTGCAATGAAACTACACTGTATTAAATTAATCAATTAAAGTAATCAATAATAACTAGGGTTATGCATAAATTTATATTACTTACTAAAAAAAACTTGGCAAAGCAATAGTGCTTTAAACGATTTCTTTCCTTTTTGCCCTGTCAAATTGAATTGGCGAGCAAGAAGGCCATCAAGTAGAACAGGCATCGCTCTCATAATAAAATTTCGAAGGCCTTCACCACCAATGTCCGATAAATGTTTTGCCTTAAAGAAATGACATAAAATAAAAAAGATGTAATTGTCACGTTCGATCACACTTCTTTTAAACAAGCCTTACTCGACAACATTTTAAACCGAAAAAGTTTTTTATAAAATGTTAAAAAACAAATTTTAATACACAAGTTAAGTTTAATTAGAATTAAAAAATTTAATCTTGAGCACATCAAGTGATGCGGCTAAAATAAGTTTAAAACTCTTATCAGTAAGAAATCAGCAAAAAAAAATATTTTATTTCTCCTTCCTGACTTCTGATTATTATATCATTACCCCTGATTGAGTAATGATATAATTAGTCCACCATCAGAGTTCAACCCACCCATGTTACTTTTTAAAATTAATCCTTACTAAACTTGAGTTAAATTTGTAAACTATTTTAAACTCACAAGAGTTTTTTTTTTCTCTGCGCAAAGTAACTTTTCCTCCAATGTGTCAACTTCAGCTATAGATGTCAGTGGCAATTTTATATCTTCTGGCAAATCAAATATTTCTTCTTCATTCACTCGCACTTTGTGTTTAATAGAATGCAGTAGTGATGTATGTACTTTTAGAGTTTTTTTTATCTCCTCAACATTGCTAACCAAAGTTGTTATCAAATTAAATATAGTTTGCAGGTTAGCAGTTTGACTTAAACCGGAGGCTAAATAAAAAAATTAATGCAAACAGTTATCTTTAACCAGTACTGCAGATTTAATAATGTAGCACTCAAAACAAACCTTTTTTTTTTGAATTTTTAAAACATTTGTATTTAGCCCATTCAGAGAATGGTTCATATTAAACCTTTTGAACTTTAGCAGTTTGTCAAGATTTAAAATAGTGTAAATTATGTTGTTACTTTAGAATTACCTGCAATAGTAGAACTCAACATTGGAACTGATGTTGCGCATTCAGGAGTTAAAGCAAAAGGCGGCGAAAATTGTTAGCTATTCCATATATTCAAGTCATTAAAATTTTCATCACTAATTAAATTGATAATAAAAACTAATTATACAAATATTTTTTCACCAGCATGTTACTTTTTAATTTACTTAACACACACATGAAAATTTTTAAAACATTACTAAAAGTAAGATAATCAATTTGAAGCTTTAATACAAATACTATCAAATTTTTTTGAAACATTCAGGGATCCATACCTTGCATGGTATGCATCTACGGCTATATACTTTGAGTGGTTTGGAAAGGTGGTAATAACATTATTTTTTAATGAAAATATCATTATGAAAAGTTTGAGCCAAATTTTTGCAACTTTATGAATTTCTATATCATTTATTTAGAACATTATATTAAATTATATATAAATAAATCTTGGTATACACACAAATAATGAAACTCACTGTTGCAACTGATGATCAACTCTGAATTTGCTGTTTGATGAGAGTTTGTAATAGGGTTGCTGGGGCTTTTTAATGACAAGAGTTGAATTTGCTAACATCTTCTTTCTTTTAAAATACAAAAATAATCTCAAACAATGTTAGTGTCTACAGGTAATAAATATAAATATATCTATAATTAAGGAAAAACAAAAAAACCAAACTTGTAAAAAAAAAATTACTTTGGTTCTACACTGTGCAATAGATCGTTTTCAGAATCCTCATTTTCACTTTCTCTGTCATAACTGATCTTTGTCACTCTAAAAACATCAATATAAAAAAGACAAGAACATAACATTTTTTTAAAATATAATCTGACATATTGATTGATTTACTATACAACAAAAAATAGGTTGAGCATATATTCATAAAAAAAACTATCATTGCTTTATTATATTATTAACAGCTCAATGACACAAAAGTTAAATAATCAAGTTTTTTAAAGTAAAATTATTGTGCTCATTTAAAATAAAATATTTTGATTTATTTATAGATAAACAAAAAAGTCATTAAATGCATACTGTCTTTTTTTGTTTTTCCTGAAAGTTCCTGAACTTTCTTCTGTCTCCTCAAAAGCATTTTCCAAACTAGATGTGTCTTCAGCTATTTTGGCTTTTTGACGAGCATTGTTCAGATTGTCTAAAAATTTGTTTCAAAATAAAAACTGATAAATAGTCATGTATAAATATACATTAAATGAAGAAAATAACCTATATGCAAAAAAAAATTTACCAGCTAATCCCAGCACCCTTGCTATGTAGAATGGCCGATTCACCTCTGCATCATAACTGTTATTTTTAGCTTTAGTAACAGTGTTGGGATTTTTGAATGGTGGCCAATGGCACTTTACTGATGTGTTATTTGTAATCATTAATTGGATATTATTAACATCCACTCCCTCAAGCCATTTTAATGGAACATAGTCTGTCTCAGAAGTGGTATCAAATGCAACAATTGCAAACATATTTTTACTCAATTAATTTTACTATAAACTAGCTTTAAGACTTACTTTAAGAACTTTAAATGTAAATTTAAAGTTCTTAACTTAAGGATTTTTATTTATTTTTTGTTTACACAAAAGTAAACTTTCAAACAAAAAAAACAAAAAAGATTTCCCACTATACTTTTTATACGATATGAAATAAGAAATGCTTTAAAGCTTTTAAATATAATAATTATGTATCTTTTTATTATAATGTTTTTATAATTAAAGTTTTTAAAAGTAAAGTTTCTATTAATAAATACTTTCTAAATAGAATTTTTTTCATAATAGTTGGAATTTTAAAAAAAACAACTTAAAAATAAAAAAAAGACAAGCACAACTTTCAAAAAAAAAAAAGTGATATATATATATATATATATATATATATATATATATATATATATATTATATATATATATATATATATATATATATATATATATATATATATATATATATATATATAAATGCCATTGAAAATGTAATAATACCAAAAAAAACATGATTATTAATAAATACTAAATATATAACAAACATTAATACATAAATTATTTATTATTTAAAACTCAAGTTTTTATACACAATATTAACTTTAGTAAAAATGCATTTGAGGGATTACAACAAAACCATTTTTATGTGGCAACAAATAATATTTAGTTCTTAATTTTTTCAAAGAATAAACTTTTACAAGATATGAAAGTTTTTCAACATAGAAAACAGACAGTAAAGATGAGTCGAGTGGATCTGTAAAAAAAGGCTCCTTACGCTCAAACTCTACATAAACAACAATAGCATCAGATTCATTTGAATCATTTTCAGCAAGAAAATTTTTAACTAAACAAACTTTGTTGTCTATTGCAAAGCAGTTGTTTCCATTTTCGTTAGAAACAAGAAACTGAGAACCAAAATATTTTTTATATTGTGAAAGGTGGCATAATGGCAATGGAACTGGACCTTTGAAGTGTATTTTTTTAAATTTAGATTTGAAATCAACACCATTTGTTTCAGAATGTTGTAGGTGGCCCTCTGACAATCTACATACAATTTGTGTAATTGGAGACTGTGGACTGCGAATTAATTTCTTAAGCCTTCCTAAATAACTTTCAAAAGGAAAAGAAGATATATTGTCTAGCACTCCAAATCTTCGAACATCATCTGGCAAGTGTATCAATGAATGGACGTTATACACACACTGGTAACTTCCATATAACATGCAAAAATCAGATACAAAATATTTTAATAATTCTTGTGAATAATCTACATAGATGTTGCATAAGGATGGACTAATAAGTATTCTAATAGCTACTGACAGACACAGAAAGTTTACATATAATTCTTTAGGCAAAATGCCTTTTAAAACAACGACACCAGAATATAAGAGAAATTGTCTTAGTTCTGTAGCCTTCCAATGTTTGTATTCCAATAGTGATCTAGGCTTGCGTGCAAATTCTCGAGGAGTATAAGTTTTTATTGAAACAAGTTTATTGGATATAAAATCTATTGTTGTCCTTGATAGTCGATAAGCAGACAAACCATGTATCCATTATCCATTGATTTATAAGTCTACGTACAACTCCTAAACATACCAAATGCATGTAATCTAGAGGAAATCCACTAACCAAGCCTATATTTAGTTGCAATACAGGAGATACGAACGAGATACAATGATGAGCAGGGTCTGCATTATTTCGGAAACCACTGTCGGTTCTCAAAACTGCAAATAAATTAGGCATAACAACTTTCCCAAGCCACTCTCCAGTTTGCACACACCTTTCACAAGAATTATAAGCATTGGGAGGTTTAATGCACTTTATAAAGGCCCGTGCTGGTGCATCACAAATAATTGCATCTAATTTAATAGAGTAACATTTGCCACTTTTTTTAAACCCTGTCTTCTCCAACATAATCATTTCTGAAACAAAATCTTCCATATATTCAGTAAGAGAAGTTGGTTTGCTTTTGCTAAAATAGATTGCAATCGGAAATAGACACCATCCTGTGTTTTTAACCGAGCAAAGTATAGGCCACATACTATTTGTTGAGCTTTTAAAAATTGGGACACCATCAATATTAATCTGCAAATTTAATTGATTTATGTTATTATTGAGAGGATATCTTTCCGTAAAAATAGAAAGCCAATACTGTAGGCTAAAATAGAAATATTCCCCACCAGCAACATTTCTAACGTTAACATTTCTACAAGTACTAAGCAATGCTCTTGCATCTTTTGGCAAATCAGGATGTAACTTGTGCAAAAAACCAAGCAAATTGGTACATGCTGTTTGAGAAATGTTATACTTTACTGCCCAAGAAACAAACTTATCTTTTAAAGTTTCACTTTTATCGAGTTCTTCAGTGTAATCAGTATCCTCTTCATCACTGTCATCATTAATTCGAGCAACCCATTCTGGTAAGTCATTAAACTCTTCAGTGTTACAAGAGTCATCGAGCAGATAATTGAGATCATCATTGGAACTACTCACATCAAGTAATGGCAAATAATTAATTGGAACAGTGGAACTTGAAATTTGTACCATATTTATTGGCAAATTAATACTATTTGCTTCAGAAACACATGTTGATACATGTGAGTCAGGTATACTTAAACATGCACTATTTAATATTTGTGAAACCACTACAGCTATCTTACGCTTTTTTGTACGTTGTGAATAAAAATAGCTCATTCCAAATAAACTCTATTATACATTAGTTTTAAATTTCTAAATGGAAAAAAATTATTAGTACAAGCTAAAAATCATTGTTTAATAATTACACTGTGCAGATAATTGCTTACCTGCATATTATAGGTCACACAATTTAGATAAAATAGGTAACAAAAACATATTGATTGAAATAGCAAACAAAACATATAGGTATTAAAAAAAGATAAAAGTAAAACGTAAGGACTGACATTAAAAACAATGGACAACTCTTTATGATTGATTAAGTTCATTTTAAAATCAGTAACATCAAGAAAAAAAGTCTTCTTTTGTATAACTCAATTTTATATAACTTTTTATTGCAGTTACAAAGATGGATGAAAAATATACAGCTATATACTTAGTTTCAAATAACCTATACAGACATGTCATTGTTTAGATTTATATTTTTAATTCAAAATGTTTTAACAAATAAAATATAAAAATCAGTCTAAATATACGGCCGATTCCATGAAAAATGTAAGTTAAATTTTATTTCGGTAATAAGTTCGCCCTCTTTTTGCCAGAATCGAAACACTTTTTAGCTTATTTTATTTTACAGAGTCTGAAGAATAAAAAGGTTTTATGTGGAATAGGCCATATGCAAATGCTTTTGTTCAAAATTAATCAAAAATATAAAGAACTTTTAAATTACTTTCAATTATGCAATATAAGAGTTGGCTTTTTTACTTTGATAGTTTAGGTACATAAAGTAGAAATATTCATATTATAAAATTAGAGTGAAATCTGTTTATTGTAAACAGTCGTGAAAATTTATTCATCAAAATTTGAGTAACATAACATAAAAGCAATTCTAAAAGAAATTTAATTCTTTCATTAAAGGTTCAATTGCACCTTTTTATCAAATAAAAGAATTTAAAAAAATATGATATAGGTTAAGTTTCACAACAAAACTAGGTAAATTGCTTAATTTATGAAATAGGTATAAATTTTAGGTGGTAAAAGTGCGAATCAGCATTGTGCAAGTCAATTTTTCAATTGATTTTTTTAGAGTTTTGCTAAAGTTTTGTTAGGTAGTTTATGTCAACTAATTTGATTTACCTAATTATATCTGACTAAACCCTATAAAAATATTATACTTAAATTCTATCTGGGAGTCATTTTACTGATAAACATTAATGATATGCTTTATCAAACACAAAATCTTATATTGAGACTGGATGTATTATTGAGCTACTTTGTCCTTAAAGTTAACAAACTAACAGCATGCAATTTATACAATAGGATATACAATATTACACCATTAACAACATAATACAACATTAGTTTATCCAACTATAGTTACTAACTTTTTCTTCGCAATTTACAGAAGAAAAAGATAGATTAGTATTTATTTACTAATTTATTACTGCTCTGTTATTTAAGATCATTAAGCAGGGATTATGTAAGTTACACTAACACACTTTACATATATAATATATATTTTTTTGTAATCTTTTTTTTTCAAGTGTGTGTGTATATATATATGTGCACATACGTGTATATATATGTGTATGCATATATGTATATATACATATATATATATATATATATATATATATATATATATATATATATATATATATATATATATATATATATATATATATATATATATATATATATAAACACACACACACACACACACACACACACACACACACACACACACACACACACACACACACACACACACACGCAATGAGTTGCATAATTATTTGGTTTTGAAAATTAGAATTGTTGTAATAATAATAAAATGTTACCTTATAAACCAATTTACTACGATCTTTCTGAAAATAATGTATAATATTTTATTTAAAAACTCACTTTTTAATTTCAGTTTTAAAGATTAATTAACAACATTAAATCTTTTAAAAACAATTCTTCACATAAAATACATAAAAATCAACTGCTTAAGTAAGGATTTAAAGCTAAATGACTAAATTTAGCTTTAATGTGCTTCAATAAAATTAATTTACCATGCTGCATGGTAAGTTAATTTTAATGAGGCTCAGCCAAGTAGTTGTCATGATGTAATCCATGAAAAAAGTTTAAAAAGAAATCTTGATAATGTAATTAAATTAACGCATGAAAAGATAGACATCATAATGGTAGACATCATTCACTAAGTTATTTACAGGAAACAATTATTTCCTGTTATTAACTTTGTGAAGCATTATGTTAATGCATAACTTGTGAATGCATTATTTTAAATACATTACTTTGTGAATGCATTATTCTACCTTTCCGTGACATGATCCATGCCATGGACCATGCGTTAAATGCCACGCTATGGACCATGCGTGAGTTTAATTATTTTATCATAATCTTTATGAAATAAAACAATCTTGATAAAGTTTATCTAGTTTATTAAAGTTATCTTTAAAGAAAACAAACTTGATAAAGTTAATCAAGATTAATTTTATTAAACTTATTTTATGGATTAGATCATGACCATTTTTTAGTTATGTTTCAATAATTAAAAAGTGGTATTAAAATAAAACATCTTAAATGTTCACGAAAAAGAATTTTTATTAATAAAACTTAGTTTATGCATAACAACAAATCCAAAAAACAAATGAAAATTAAAAATTTTTCGTTTATAATTTTTATGATGCATAAATCAAAAATATTAATTAGATAAATATTTACAAACAAAAACAACTATAATTATTAATAAATGCATGAATAATTCATAAAATTGTTTAAATAAATTACACATATCGCTAAACGAAGAGCCATTTTTATTTTAAATATACTTCTTTATATTTGCCTCAATATTAACTTCTGGTAATCGAGAATAATTTCAACACGGGTCCCAGACGGATCCCACCAAAAATGCCCTTATGTATCCCATACCAGATAACCGGACGAATCCCATACGGTACCCATATATATTGGTTGGCTGGGTAGTATTTAAATTAGAATAATTTATGTGTTCACCCGCTGCACAGTGACTCAAATTGAAGAAAAAATGGCAAAAATTATATAACCATCGCATGTTAATATGTATTAAAGAAATAGTTATTATTTTTTTAGTCAAAAGATCAATTACGTATTTTTAAATTATTTTTACGCGCAACAACCAGCAAAACGTGCGCGTATCTAAAAAATACGTACGTAAGAAATTTGATACGCGCAAGCAGATTTTTTTTTTTAATTTAACTTCGAATCAAGTAATAGTTTGCATAAATACATAATTTATTTTTAAATCTTTTTTTAACTCTCTCCAACTTGTAATCAGGCGTGATCACTCGGTACACTACCATCCAAATTTGTCATAATTATTACCGGGCCCCTCCCCTTTTGTTAAAAACAATGATTGAAAGAACTTTAAAAAAAATAAATAAAAAAATTCATTCCAATACAATAAAATTCATTGAGCATTACTATTATAACTATTTCAAATTTTAGTTCATAAAATAATTTATTTTTAATTATTTCAAATTTATTTCATCAATTATTACCCTCCTCTTTTGATAAAAACAATGATTGAAAGAATGATAATTAAAAAAAAATTCAGACATCAACAAAGAGCATATAATAGTTATACTCTGAAAATTAGAATATACTTTGAAAATTACTATTATAACTATTCTAAATTTAAATTTTTGATGCAAATTTATCTATAAAAAATAAAATTCTCAAAAAAATCACGACTGTTTAAGAAGAGAAAGAACTTCTATTGGGAGCAATTTCCCATTTTCACATCTATGGTTAGTGAATTGAATGCTCGATATAACTGGATCACTCCTTATCATAAGATAGTTAAATTAGTTTTTCATAACATTTATCCTTGAAATTTTGCATGAATGGTTTAATCTTGTATTTCTAATCTCTTTGTTAAGAGCCTCTAGTGATTCTTCTGAATAAACTCCAATGGGAAGTTCTAATGCATTGGCAATCTGTAAACCATGTTCTAAAAGTTTGTGAACGCTTGGAGGAATAACATACCAATTATATTCAGAAAGAATTTTATCTGTTGTATCATTGCAATAACTTTGAAAAGAGCTTGGATCTAAATCATATCCTGAACAAACTGCTTTTAAAATTGTTTCAAGTCTAGAAATGATGTCAACATCTACACCAGTTATCTCAGAGAAGGTAATCGATTCCTCAAAGGCTCTTCTGGCAGTATTACCATCATTAGTGTTTCCAAAACCTTTTTTTGGCATGTCAACAATAAGACTTAGTTCTTTCCTAAACTTCTTTTGAATAAATGGTTTTCTTTCTTTAACTGATTCTTTCTGCTCAGATGTTTTAGCATAAAATGACCTAATTTTCAATTTATATCCAAGGTGAAGAATGTACTCAAAGCATCTTATCCAACAGTGAAGAGGTGAAAGGCCAAAAAATAAAGCTTCTTTATTGACAGGTTTAGATCTAATCAATTTAATGTCATTCATCTCTGTTGGCTTTGCTGAACATACATTACAGCTTTGAGAAGAGGTAGTACTTGTCAGTGCATTAATAACCTTACCATCAAACATAGTCAAATCCAAATTATACTTTATAATTGCTGTCATCATAGATGACTCAGTCGGTTTTGATTCTAAACTTACTACAAATGGTTCAAGTTTCTGAATTTCAATCCGTAATCGTTCTTCTTCTTCTTTAATTAGCACATTTGTTTCCTTCTTGTACTGCAAACATACTGGTCTGCAGAAATGTGTACTAGATGGTTTTTTGTTGTACCAGATTACTGTATCATTAACAGTCAGTTTAAGAGGCACAATAGATGTTTGGAAAATACTCTCTTCATTTTTAATAACTTCATCTAGAGTTGTATCTAAATATTTTTGTTTATACAGACTCTGGCTAGACGCTCCATCAAAACCACCTTTGAAATGCATAATTCCACGTTGATTGATATCTTTAACCGATAATTCAGAAAATATTTTGTTGCAACTATTTAGACTCAAGACTCTACACAGTGTGTGATTAAAAAGAGATTGAAGGGAGAAAACTGCAGATGTTTCTGAAAAAATCATATTATCAGGATAGCATTTCTTTTTTTCAGTTAAAATTTTATGAAGAGACATATAGATGTTTGCATTTTGTAATAGGGAGCTATTTCTGATTATCTGATATTGTTCATCGGACAGATCACATTGAATTTTTAGGCTGAGAGCATCTTCAACTTTCATTTTAACAGGTTCAGGCATAGACATGTTTTTTCTAATTTCATTTGCTTTATCTGGGTCCAAAGCCTTCTTTACTATAAAGATAAAATTGTTTTTATTAATGTTAGATTCAGTTGCAGCACTTTTTAAAGAAGCTAAAGCCAATGCTTAATGATTGTTTTCAGCCAAATAGGCAATTTTAGCTCTTTTGCTTCTTTCACCAAGATTTTCCCAAACTTTATTTTTTCTACCTGGACCTTCTTTAGATTTAATTCTTTTAACAAGATCTGGAAAAAACTCCTCCTGTAAATAGAAATTTAATTAAATAAAATGAGTGCATAAAAAAAATTTATTAAGAAATATTATTGTTTCTTTACCTGTAGCCAAACACCTCTTTTAAAATCAATCTGTCATAGTTTCTATTATGCTTTTCTAACTTATTTCCCACTTTTGCTTTAAAAACAGACAACTTACTCTTTAAGTTGGTAAGCTCTGATTTATTGAAGTCATCTTCATGAAGATTATAAACATTTAAAACTTCTTTAAACAAAGATTCCAGCAAATTAACTTTATTGAAACCTAGTCCTTTAATTTTTTGAAGAAGATCAATTCTTTTCATTTTTATATATTATCTATTACATAACACACAAAAAGTTATCAATAGTTTAACAATCTTATTGTCATTTACATTATAACTTAATAGCTACAAGTATTTTGAAAATCCATATGTATATATAGATTAGTAAAAAATTACTAATCAAATTTTTTTATATTTTACACTGTGTTTCATCAATAAAGACTCATCAAAATGAAAAAAATTTAATAAGTGATTTTCTACTAATTTATTATAGCTATGCTTTTTTAAGAACATTGAGCACTCTATTTTGTAGAATACAATTTAAAATATTTGTACATATATATATACATATATATTGTATATATATATATATATATATATATATATATATATATATATATATATATATATATATATATATATATATATATATATATATATATATATATATATATATATATATGTATATATATATATATATATATATATATATATATACATATATATATATATATATATATATATATATATATTTATATATATATATATATATATATATATATATATATATATATATATATATATATATATATATATATATATATATATATATATATACAAACTAAAAATATTAGGTAACGCTGATACTCTTTTTTCAAAAGAGCTTATGTTTAAAATAATTAAATAAAATTTACTTTCTTCAATTTGCTCCAACCTTTTATCATATACTCGCTGATTATATTATTTAGCAAGTAAATCATAAAAGCTCTATTTTAGATTGGAGCAAATTGGAGCAGGTAAATTTTATTCCATTAAATAGTATATTGCTGACAGTACTCAAAAACACTAACATAAGCGTGGAGTTATGTGGAACATTTTTGTTCTTGTACCATAAATAATGTGTTACTAATAAAAAAAAAATTTTTTACTAATATTTTTCTTCATGCTGAGTAATGGCTTAAACCTAATAAACTTAAAAAAAAATCTTTCATTTACATTGTGAATTGACACAATTTAAGTAAATTAATAAAAAATACTAACACTTTAACTACTATGTCTCCATAAAATAAATATCTAAAACTGACTATTTTATCGAACATTTCCGTTTTTTTTCCGTCATAAAAAAAGCATTAGTAAAGTGCTTCAAATTAATACACAACCTTGCAATAGCTTCAAAAAAAGTTTTAAATTGTTATGCATTTGGTCTTACCATAATTAAAAGTTATTTGTGTTTACAAACTAAAGACTTTAATTTTTTTCCTTTTTTGCCACTTTTTAAGGATCTTGAACCACTGTGCGCTGTTAATTCAGCCTTTAGCACATCGAACACATCTTTAGATTACCAAGTTCCAACGTCATTTAGTTTTTGGCTTAAAGTTAAATTGGTACAAGTAAAGACCCATACCTCAAAGTACTTGCATCATCATTAGATTTAGTAAAAAATTTATTTAAAAAATTGTTTATTTTAGAAATATCTCTTTTAAAGCTTAATGTAAAGTCAATGGCTAAATCATCATTAATTTGTAACTCATTCGCGTCATTTATTAAAACTGAAATTTCATCATTTCAGTCTCTCTTAAATTAATTAGTTCTGATAAATTTTCATTATGATTAACGTCTCCTATTAAATCGTTGGCCTGATCGAAAATTTTCTTTATAGAATTGACATTCATAGTTCGCACTTTTCTTTTTATCGTTAGTACAGACATTTCACAAATCTGAAGTCATATTTAAAGGAGAATTTCTAACTTAAAAATATTTTTTTTACAAAAAGAAAAGCAATTAATATTGAAATGTTTTAGTTAAATAGAACGCTTTTACCGTTTTAATTCTCATGGATTTATTTTATTACTTGTAATAATTTGTTTAAAAGTAACTTATCAGTCACCAGCAGAAAAAAGGCAATAAAATAAAATTCAAAATAGAAGTCAATATTTTAACGACTGAATTTAAACTAAAGAAGATTCGTAAAAAGGTATCACAATTCTTGTCTAATTTAACCTTTATACAATTTAACTTAATTTTCCTAAACATACAATCTCTTAACTTAAATTTTAAACCCTAAATCACTTAACATAAACTATAATCACAAATAGTAAAAATCACTTAGCTGGTAACTTTATCTTTAAAATAAGCGTATTTTCCTCGAAGAACTTTAACTAATTTTACCTAAATAATAAATATAATAACTTTAAGTAATCTTAACATAAATCTCAAAAAAAAATTTAACTATCACATGAAGGTGGTAGACTACTAAAAAAATATTTTTTGTATTTAACATTATTTAGATTGATTTTTTTACTTCAAACGCAATAGAGGCATTAAAAAAAAAAGTTTTTTTTTTTTTTATTTTAATAATTTTTGGGTAAAAACAGGTGATTTTAGGTCGAAAATATGCAAAGATCTTGGCAAAGATATCTTAAAAAATAAAATAAATTTTGTTTTAATTTTTTGCAGTTTTATTATTTATATGTAGATTTTTGTCCTGAGATAAAAAAAAAGTTCAAAATTTTTTTAATCATAAGATTTTTTAACACGTATGAATTAAGGTCAAATTTCTGACATAATGGACCAAAAGTTCAGTTTTTCATAAATTTACATTCTTAATTTTTTTTTATCTTGGGACATTAAGCTGAGATAAAAAAATGAACATTTGTACAAAATTTGAAGTCAATTGGACAAACACAACTCCTGCAATCTTTGACAGAAGAAAATTATAAAACAAAGAAAAATGCAAATAAAACTTTAAATATTGAATACATAAAAGTTATTGACATATAAAAGCAGATGCAACACTAACTTCAGGTGTTGACCTTTTCACATAAATGCATTTGGAACATTTTGTCCAAATCACATTATTGAGTGATTCATTTGCGTTCTGCGTTTCACCATCAAGACATCTTTCCAATAACATGTCTGCACCAAGATCTTTGTATGAAAAAATAGGTTTGATTATATCAAATGTAGCTTCAGGAATGTTTATGCTGTTTTTATAAGTAAAAGTTTTATTAATTTTGTCCTTTTGATATTTAAACCATGAACTGCTGGTACAAGGACAATATTTGTAGTGCTCTTTGTCGCTGTTGCTTTGAGAACAGTGATGAATTAAACCAGCTATTGCTTTCTTCATGCCATACAAGTTTCCTTTATTTTGTCGTATGCTCATACCATAATAATTTTGTAATGTATTAATAACTTTATCTGTCATTCTTCCTTTTCCGGTAAGTCTTTTGCCATCTTTTAAAATTTTTCCTATGTACGATGCTTGAAGAGTACAGCATTGGACAAAACATTTGCAACCAACATCAAACAATGCTAAAAAGTGTTCCTAATTTTGCATATCTTAAAAACGGAACGAACTATACTACCACAGCAAACAGTTCAGGAGTCTGGAGTCATAGCATGCCATGACATGAGCAATCAGCTGACAGGTGACAGCACACAAGCAGAATTTCGTTGACAAGTATCATTTTGCAGCGGCCAAAACAAGTGCAACTTCTTTGGTTTGTTTCATTTTCTTAAGTCTGGTCCGTGTCAACGTCACGGAAGTTTTTTAATAATTAAAGGAAGTATCTAGAAGTTTTCAGAAGCATGCAGAATTTTCCAGAAGTTTCTAGAAGAAGATCTGGAACCATCCAGAAGTATCCAGAAACATTTAGAAGCATTCAGACGCATCCAGAAGCTTCCAGAAGCATTGAAAAGAAGCATCTAGAATTTTTCAGAACAGGTTCACACAGGTTCATTTTACTATATAAGAGACGTGTAAACCGACATGTAATTCAGTATATGGAAGTCAATCAGTCAGTATTATCAAGACAGTTTATCGAAGTGAGTTTTATCAAAGTGTTTTATTGAAGAACATCAATACAAAAAGTGAAATACAACAAGTGTTTCATTACATCAATACAGTCCACATCCAACCAAGACGTTGTGTTCCACAAAGCATTGTTGATCATCACAAGGTAAATGTAACACGGTAAGCCTTGAAAAACGTGATTATTTATTTTTAATATTTTTATGACTTCATGTGGAAAAATGGCTTCCGACAGTCTCGGATTGGAACTAAGAAAGAAAATTATTGGCAATTACGTAAGTGGAATGTCACAAAAAATATTTATGATAAATATCGCAAGAAAAAATGGACTGTATCAAGACTATGTTCCAAATATCGTTCTACGGGGAAGTTGGCAGCAGATAACAAAGGTGGAAGACCACGTTCCACCACTTCTAGAGAGGATTCTATGATCGTCAGATCTGTCAAGAAGAATCCTTGGATATCATCAGTCGAGATACAAAAGCAATAAGAGCTGCCTGTATCGGACCGAACAATCAGACGACGTCCTGTTAAAGCCGGATTGTTTCTCGACGCCCTGCAAAGACATCGCTGATTTCACTTAAGAACCACAAGAAAAGACTCATCTCATCTTGTCTGGAATGTGCAGAAATGGCACAATTGATGTTGAACTTTAATTCACTTCCCAATGATGTTGAACTTTAATTCAGTGATGAATTAAAGTTCAACATTATTGGGAAGCGATGGCATTTGCCGTGTACGTCGACCGGCCAGAAAACTCCTCGATTTACGTTATTGCCATAAGACCGTGAAGCATGGTGGAGGCAATGTAATGATCTAAGGTGTTTTTCTGCTAACGGTCTAGGTCCAATACATCGAATCGATGAAATAATAGACCCTTTTTAATGTATACAAATATCCTGGAAGATGTTATGTTGCCTCATGCTGAATGGAATATGCCAATAAAATGGGTTTTTCAGCAAGACAACGATTCGAAACACACTGCAAAATTAGTCAAGCAGTGGTTTCAAGACAACCACCTATTGGTGATGGATTGGCTACCTCAATCTCCGGATCTCAACCCTATCAAGAACCTGTGTTAGATCGTCAACTGCAGAATTAATTGTGAAGGTGTTCGTAATAAGAATCAACTGCTTGAACAAATCCAAAAGACCTGGGCAACGATTCCACAAAGTTTCATTGATCACCTGATCGAATCTATGCCTTGAAGATGCAAGGCTGTGATCGACAACAAAGGCTTCGCCACGAAATATTGATAGCGAAATACAGCTTGGTCAAAATTTTGTGGAGTTGCGCTTGTTTTGTCCAGAAGGAAATCAACTTCTTTTAATACTTTTGATTAATTTATTAATTTTCGTGTACAAATAATGAACTTTGTGATGAATAAAACTTGAAGAACGTTGTCTCTTAACAATTATATAGTTATTTCTCTAAAATTGAAAAAATGCAGCACTTTTATATAAAGAAACTAAATTAGCATTATTTGGTTGCACTTGTTTTGTACGATACTGTACGTAAACGCAATCCAACTCTTTTTTGTACATGGCTGATACATTCAATTTTTTCAAATTTATACCCTGGATAAACATTCTTACTTACAATTTCCTGGTAAGACATACTGTCACCATCACCACAGTATTTTGAAAAGCACAGTTTGATAAAAACTGTTGATCGTCTAAATATTTGAAGAGCTCCAGAAGCTTCCATCGCACCTGCACTACCTTTGTGATTAATCGGGCAAATATGAAACTCTACTCAGTCAGTTTATTCTGATAAATTTTTATTTCTCTTCCAATAATGGTAACCTTTACAAATCTTTATGAGAAGTTTTAGTGTCAACACATTAACCACTACTTATAGCTGTAACAACGCCATTGAGAGAAGAAAAACTACGTCGCTGCCATGTTTCATGAACGCTTACTTAATATTTTTAATATCAGGGTCACCAATAGTAGACTTATTTGTACGTTGTGCTTGTTCAGCTGCTCTTTTCATTGAATCTTAGGCAACTTTAGTATAAGACAAGTACATTTTATAAACAATGTTATTGTACGCTTTTTTTTTTGCATTGGTAGTGGACTGTTTATTATGTTGCAAAATGTTTCCGTAGCAGCATGTCCTTTATCGATTTCTCTAAAGGCTATACACATTCTGATATGAATATCAAATGATTTCATGCCTTTTTTTTTTTGTTACGATTTTTGACTTGTTTTGATGTAAAAAACTCATTCTCCCATTGACATTTTTTTCAGTACAAGACAAAACAAATTGATGTGAAAAACCTTTCCTCCTCGAAAAATTGTTAATTAACTTTAATAATGATTGGCACTTTGAACATGAACCAACAATATCTAAAATTGAGCTGAAAACATCAGAATTGAATAAAATGTAACATTCTGGATTTTGCATATTTTTATCTTCAAGAATATTTGAAGCATCAGTAGTTAGTAGATTTAAATCTCTAGCAGAAGCTGATGGTTTTTTCGACAATGTATTCGTTGGAGGTGAAATATTATTTGAAATTGAAGAAGACATTTCATTACTATTTTCAAGTAATCTGTAACATTTACGTTTTTTGCATCTAGATTTATTTCTTCTATCTGCAGAACCAATTTTGTTACCATATACTTTATCTTTATGTTAGTAATAAACCTAATCAACACCTTTGTTCGTTCAGACTAAATTATTTACAACATAGAAAAACTAATAAAAAAGCAGCAGCTTCTGGTTTGAGTGTTAAAAAATTTGTAAAAAGTGGTAAACAATCCATGTTTTTTAACCTCAATTAGTCGTTGCTATGAGCGTTGCTAGGGAAAGCAAAATTACCCTGCTAAAATAAAATATGTTTTTACAGGTCTTAAAAATTTTGCACATATGAAGATATATATATTTTTAGATTCTACAATAGTTACTGTTTAAAATAATGCAAATTTTGAAAAATTGATTTTTTCTAATTTCTTTAGTAGTCTACCACCATAAGTTGAATAAAAATAAAAACGACTTCGCTCGTTAAATCTTCAATTATCTTTTAAATCGTGGGCTCCATAAAGAGTTTGGAAGGGATTCTAGCTATAAATCACATAGATAAGATTTCATTGATATATATTTCATGAAGGTACACTCGTTATATACAATTATAAACTTGGATCGCGCAAAGTGCTCAACATACAGCTTGTAGCGAAAAAGTAAGCGTATGAGACGTAAAAGACGTTAGAGAGCTAAGTGACTTCGCACTCTGCTATATATATAATAACAAGAAACCTACTGGCTGCTGCGTTCACGAACTAACGCAACACTGTCGCTCTGTCTTTAATTTCTATTGAAAATGAGATTGCCGGTAACATTAAATCAAAGGACTGTCCGTCCTTTGGCTTCGGCAAACTTTTTTATCATCTCCGAAGCCAAAGGACTGTCCGTCCTTTGGCTTCGGCAAACTTTTTTATCATCTCCGTTGCATTAATGTTACCGGCAATCTCATTTTCAATAGGAATTAAAGACAGCGTACAGTCGATCTTGGTTCATTGTGGTTCTTAAATAAGTTTTAATCAGTTGAAGTTTAGAAAAGCTTCGCTTCCCTGAGGGTAAAGTACTTATCATGTTTTCTATAATTCGCAGAGCCACACATAGATTTGGAAATACATTCATCAGCTTGTTACTTTTTAAATATTTTAATGGCGTCATATTTGATGGAAGTACAGTTGAAATCATTTGTAGTTCAGAAAATAATTCTATTCTATCAATGTCAGAATACCCCTTAAAAGTTAGTTTATTTTGTCGAGCATGCAGTTGCAGATAATCAGGATGTAGTGATATAGAAGAAAGTGTAGGTTAGAAGTAGATAAAGTTAAAGAATAAATTGCAGGTAACATGACAAAGCTATAGATTTTTATAGATTTTTTGTAAACAAGTATGAAAGTATATCATCACAAATGACCCATATCATTATACTTTCGTGCTTTTCATGGCAAAAGAGGAGCACTTTTGCGGCGTAAATCTATGTTTTCAGCTGGCACCTTTTCCAAGGAACTTTGAAAACATCTATCCAATCGTCCACCATAGCACTGGAAGATTCAGATATATGTATATTTAAAATTCAAGGTTAGGTTGAAACAAAAACCAAGGCACGAACCTAAGAAAAATTTTTAATAGTAGTATTTCATTTGAAAATTTACATTCAAAATTAAATAATATATATAAATACAAATAAACAATTAAATAATAACTTCACAATTATTAACATCAAAGTTTCTATTCTACAGATAACTTTGTCTAAAATCACAACTTTAGATAATTTAAATTTAGATCAAATAAAGAGAATTATAATTAAGAGTTCTTTACCTATTTTAGACTGCACTGCAAAAAAGTAAATATAAAAACACATCTAACATACTATTTTACTTATTATATACCTTCTTTCCATGCATTTTCCCTCCATGTGATTTATCCTCCTCCAAATAATTGTCATGTAGAGGCTACATAACAGGGCCCTCGAAGACGAGTTTAGCTCACTAATCATCATAACCCCTTTGCAGACCAAGGGTAAGTCGTTTTTAGTAGAATGAAAGATATTAGAGAGAAAGTTAGATGAAGTTGAGTTAGAAAGTTCGCATAGGGACAGCAGACAGTATTGCACTAGGTGTTAGAATGTGCAACTTATGTTCAACATTAAGTTAACTTGATAGGAACCAAACACTGTCTTTTTTTTGAAAATTATGTGTTAAAGGTTATTTATTATAGAAATAAAAAGGTTGCAGACTATTGTTTCGTAACTTTTGAGTGTTGCGGTCTATATTTATTATAAAAAACATACTTATTTATATTTTTTTTAAATAATTCCAGTATTGTACAAGCAAAAGATTACATATTGGTGATTTATTTTAGTATTTTGTTATCCCTTTCTTGGCACTTATTACCGCTTCTACACGTCTTGGCATACTTTCTATGCATTTTATTGCATTATTTTAAATATCTATGTTATTGTGCCATTATTACATTTTTCCAGTCATCGACGGTCA
>NC_061159.1:20769068-20929560 GCF_022113875.1 Hydra vulgaris | reverse complement strand
TATATATATATTCATACATTAAAATATTTGAAAAATTTACACATTTATGTATAACTTTCAAAATAAGATTCGGTGTCACTTTTTTAGTTTAAAACTAGTTATTGGAGGGACACCTTAATAAAACAAATAAAGCAAACAAGCTGCAGAAAGTTATAATATAGATAGTGACCAAAAAATAATTATAACATAAAGAAGAATAATAACTTTTAAAAAAATGTCAGAATAATAACAACAAAGGAAAAAGTGAATGAGCTAAATTGAGAGATAATGAATAAATGAGATAACACAACGTTTAACAATTAGAAGGGTGATAGAAAATAAAAAAGAAAACAAAAAGGTATATTAAAATCTTATGATGAGACAAAAAAATATGAAATCACTTGAATAATAGCAGCAAATGTAAAACGCAAAAATAGTAAAAATAATTAGCAACAACACCACAAAAAAAAAAAACCACAACAATATAAACAAGTCACTTATGAACACGTCAATATAAATGATGCACAAAATTACATGACAGCATAAACAAAAATAGAAATACACAGCAATATAAAAAACATACCAGTTTAACAATTCAAACAGCATAAATTATTAAAACTTAAAAATTATTAATTTTTTTTTTTTTTTTGCTTTTATTTAATAACTTATTAAAGTTTTTTATTCTCAAAAATCTCAAGAACATTTTTTTTTAAACTTTGCTTTTAGTTATTTTTTTCTTCAATTTATATTCTTTAAAGTTTCCATTGTTTTCACTTCATTAGTTTTTTGTAAATCTTTTCTTCTAAACAATTTTTATAGATATATATTTTTTCTATTTTTTATCTTTTCACTGTTAGAAAAATACTTCCTTCATTTGCGTAAAATATAACTTACTAATAAGTCAAGTTTTATTTACAATTTTATTTATACATTATATTGAATTTGCGATTGACAGTATATTTATTTGAGAATATTTATTTGATTTGTCATATATATATATATATATATATATATATATATATATATATATATATATATATATATATATATATATATATATATATATATATATATATGTATATATATATATATATATATATATATATATATATATATATATATATGTATATATATATATATATATATATATATATATATATATATATATATATATATATATATATATATATATATATATATATATATATATATATAATATATATATATATATATATGCTGATTAAGGATGCTGTTATAAAAAGATGTAGATATTTATTAAAGATTGGTACTTGTAAAAATTGGTTTCATGTATTATATAGTGTTTATATTATATGAAAATCTTTTCTTATGCATTGAATTTTTTAAAGTTTACACTATTTAGTGTTATGGGTTTATAGTATTTAAAAGAAACACTAAACAATATGAACTTTAGAAAATTCAATTCATAAGAAAGGACTTTATAGCATTGTAAATTATTTACAATGTACATAAATACAATAAAGCCGTACGCGAGTATCTCAAAATGCTGCTAGTTACTAAGTTTCGTTGCATTTTTATTTTTTACATTTCTAAAGGCTAAAATATAACTAGTTTATTGTAAAAATATTTACATCTGTATCTTCATGACATCACTAAATATTTGTTGAGATACGCGAGGGACAAAACTTTATAAATAAACAATAAAGGCTTTTATTTTTAATCACGTATCTGTACATGTTAGGCAACTTTATGAGAAAAAGCTATTTCATTTTACCGCCCTCTTCCAACCCCCCCTCCCCACCTACTCTCTTCTTTTTTTACAACTTGCTTAAACCAGTTAGAAAAAAAATCTCAGGACAACGTCAAAAAGGTTGTATCTTTTTTTTTTTTTTTTTTTGCATGACAAGTTTTAAAGATAAAAATACAGGATTAAGGATCATATTCGTTAAAATTCGGGTTACAAAGTTTACTGAAAGGCGAAGTTGACTTCGGCTTTGACTTCAATGCCGAAGTTGAAATAGAAATTCAGTTTTCAGATAAATTTAGTAACAATTTCAAAATTTCATTTAACTTTCAGTTAAATTCGAAAACTATTAACTTTTTTTCAGTCTATAAAGAAGAAGAGATATATAATATATTGCATGTTTTATGTATATCAACCAAATTCTGCCCGCATCGGTCTTGTTTATCAAGGTTGAAAAGTGTTTCGGAGTTAGAGAATTGAGAGAGGGTTGTAAACAATGAAAGAAGTAGCTTCTCGACTAAAGTGGCCCACTCGGCCTTAAGAACATAACTACAGTAAAAAAAAGGAAGAAAAAATATGTTAGAAATAAATTTGAGGCACTATTCGAAAAGTTTTTTTAGACACAAAGTCTATTCATCACTTATTAGTTCTTATTTATCGCTTTCAAAAAATCCAAATTGTAAAAAATTGATGAATATTTAACCTAATAATCTTAACAATCTTTTTCATTTATAAAATTGGCATTCGAAATTTTTAAATGAACGGTGTTACTGTTCCTTTGTTCATGTTCGTTTAAAAACATTAGGAATCGTAAAGGTTCCATAAATTAAGTTCTCATTATTACTGAGTTTTTAGATTTTTTTTTCGAAGTAAATTAAAAATTACTTTGCTTCACTTGTTCTTCGTCATGTTTTGAGTTATGGTTAATTACATGTTAAAAAAATAATAATTTTGGTTTATAAAAATTTGCCGGTCATGAGCCATGATTAGTCATAAAATTGAAAAACTATCTTCAAAATGATTTGCATTGTAGTGGTTTTCACTTTCGCTTTTAAAATCACTTACCTCCGAATCAGTGTTTTCATCTTCTGAATTCTCCTTCTCGTTTTCGCATTTGACACATTTGCAAAGATCTGAGCATTTCAAACTTCGTTTATGGCAAGAGCATTGGTTTGTTTTACATCTACCATTACACCCACAGTCAATATTATTAAGAACCGCATCAGACACAGGTCGGTTTTTCACCATAAAATCCTTATCTGACCGTTAATAATTTGCCATTCCTGACTAGGCTCATAACATTAATAAACTGTGTCAAGCATCTTTCCCATATAAAAGCCACACAGTCCGACTAATATGAATATTGAATGCATCATTATTGGGAGGCATAAGTTCTTCTCCGTATTTTCTTTTCCTTAAGAGCTGATAACGAGCTTTTTTTACATCTAATGAACTCCGTTTTCCATATGCACGGCAGCCATATTTTTGCAACTTACTACGTGTTTTTTTGTTTGCAAAAAGATCATTACCCATATCGCTTAAAGCTTCTAAAAATATTTCATTACTTTGCATCAGTTTTAATAGCGGGATTATTTCTTTACCAAAAAATGCACTAGTAAAATCGTATCTAGTAAAGGCATGAATTCTTGGTAAAGAAAGGCAGGTTTTAGTACTCCACTCATTAATAATTTTGTTTATGAAAATAATGCGCTGAAGATTTGAAAGTCCAGTCCAAAAAAAAAGATTGATTTTTGGTAATAAACATTATTGCAAAAGTACATTAAAAAAAAACACATCTGTATCAGATGACTTTACAATAATGTTCTGTCTAGTATTGGAAGCATGCTGCACATGTAACATAAGTCTAGTACCAGCTTCTTTGTGGTCGCATTTCAAATCATTTATTTCCTCAGCCACAAACTCATTGTTAAAAGAAGTAACCAATAGCATTTTTCTTCGTATGTAAAATAGAAATCTATCCCATGAATTGAAATGGAATAATTTCTATGATAAATTAAAAAGAAATAAAGTTTCTTTATTTTTTTCATTAGGCATGAAATTTTTTCAAGGTCTGTATTCTTTTTGATCTTTGTGATATACAATGACCAAAGCATCACTTTCTGGTGATCTTTTAATATGCTCTGCATATTTTATACTTTGCAAAGATAACGATCGAAAACAAAATCAACTCTAGATGAATTATGGTAGCGAGCTTGTTGAACCTCTCCATTTGAATCTGAGACATCAACAAGGGCATGCAAGAGTGCTATTGCATCTTAATGAAGGGCATTATTCTCAGGAACTAAATCAACTGTTGGATCACTCGTATTTTTTTCTAATTCAAGGAGCAGTTTTGATTTTGGAGATTAAACAAAACTACCATCAGATCCAGCAATAGATAAAGGATAAGCACTGAGACACCCTGTAACAAAAATGGTTTATTTGGGATATAGATCTATAGATAAAGGATAAGCACTGAGGCACCCTGTAACAAAAATGGTTAACTTGTGAGATAGATCTATAGATAAAAGACAAGCACTGACACACCCTGTAACAAAAACGGCTAATTTGTGAGATAGATCTATAAATAAAGGATAAGCACTGAGACACCCTGTAACAAAAATGGTTAATTTGTGAGATAGATCTATAAATAAAGGATAAGCACTGAGACACCCTGTAACAAAAATGGTTAATTTGTGAGATAGATCTATAAAATAAAAAACTTTGATTTCGATAATTAATTTCATTATAAATTAATACATGTACCTGAAAGTATATCCCTAGCATTTATAGATCGATTTTATCCGATGATAAAAAGACGTGCAAAAGTATTTCTGTTTGCCTTCAACGAAATTAATTGACATTTTTTTGTTTGTAAGTTTGATTTCAGCGATAAAAACGTTTACAAGTTTTGTCGTTTTAATGTTGAAAATATTTCTGGTGTTTCACAAGCAATTTTATCTTGAACAAATTTCTGAAATTCAAATTTTCCTTTTACAACACCTTTTTGCAAATCATTTTTAACATCATTAGATACCACTCTTCCACTAGATATTTGAATAAGTTCATTTGATGGTATCGTATTAAAAGGATTTATCATACTATTAGTTGTAGAAACTACTTCCATGATTATTTCATTATGGTTTTTTATGGAAATGGTGTCAAGATCTTTACGATACTTTAAAATATAAAATACATCCATGACGTTAACAATTTATTAGAAAAATTAAAGCTGCAAATCTGAGTCAAACAACATCAATAACTTAATAAACAATTTTAGTTCTTTTTAGCAAAGGCAGTTTTTAAAAGATTACTTATATGTTCTTATCTAAAAAGTTAAATTTCTGTATACTATTCTTACCTTTGACATTGTTGAATTCCAGCTAACTCTATGCAGCGTGAAGTATTTTGCGATCTATGGGATTGTCCTTATATCCATCTTTGGTGTGCATTCTTATTCGATGTAAACCCAATAACACCACCTTTTGTTTTGCAATCAAGATTAAATGTCTTTTCTATTGTTTGATCACAAGGAATTTAGAAAAATTCATACTTATTCAGTCCAGTTTCGTACAAGATGCTCCTTAACAAAAAAAAATTATAATTAGTTGTAAGTTTTGAAAATTTTTTAATTTTTTTAATACATTTGTTTTTTCCTTTTTTTTAAAGAACATGTTTTTATTATTTTTAGTCTTATTTTAATATTATCTGTAATAATATACTTTAGAGTTTCAAAAAATACAGAATATTTTTCTTCTAAAAAACATTTGTACTACTTAATAAAAACTAAATATATAGTTAATTTTGTTAGTTAACAACAAAAGAAAAATACCAGGGTTTACCTTCTCGAGAGCAGGCTTTTAAGCCAATATGCTGACAAATTACGTTGATAATTAGTACTATTATATGCAAAAAAAAAAACCATGGCAACATAGAGCAAATAACAGAAATGTCTCTAATTATTTGTACGTGTTGCTCTAACAAGTATCAGAAGAAGTTGAATCATTCCTATGAAAATAAGACCATCATTAAAAAGTGGCACTTTTTCTGTTCCAATTTAAAGTCCAATCCTTATACTTTTCATAAAGTTTACAAAAATGCGGCCGTGGCGCAGTGGTTAGAGCTCTTGCTTTATAAGCAGGAGATCTAGGTTCGAAACAAACTTTGAACATATTTCGCGTCACGGTAAGGAAGAAGGTGTATTCTTTCTTGTTAAATGAACTTCCGCGGTGCTCTGTGACATGACTGTTTGGACTTCTTGGGGTACCTAAAATAACAAATATAATAAAAAAAAAAAATAATGCTGGTTTTCTACATAACTAAAAAAATCTTGATCATGGTTAATTGAGGAACAACAATCAAGAAAACTTAAAAACCGAATGTGCTCTAATGTTTTAAACAAAATCTTGTAAGCACGTACACACCTGTTGTACTTTCAACCTGAAATCACTCCATTAATTGATCCACTTGACACAATATCGGATAAAACCATGATTTGTTATAATCAAAAATTTAAGTTATGCTTTACATTTATAAAACTTAGTTACAACTTAAGCATTTATAAACAAATTACAGTAGGAGATTTAACAAAGACATTTAATGAATTTGATACACAGAGAAATTATTTGTGTCACCCAAAACTAAATAAAATAATTATTTAATGCATCTTTTAAAGATGGAGATAATCTATTTTTCAAATTGAAAATAGGTAGAACATTTTTATTACATTTAAATGAACGCTTAACTCTGCTAATTTTAGTTTTATTGCCTTTTGCAATTAATGTATTTGAAACTCTTTGTATAGATATACCAGCTGCTCGATGAGTTTGATCTTTTCCATTCTTTGTTTCTTCTTCATAATCTTGATTATCATAAATTAATGTTGTAGCAACATAAGGAACCACTTCTGCAGGGACCACATGATCTGTAAATGAATTTAATGTTGTTAATGCTGTATCGTGTCTGGAAACTGTATCATATGATATAGAATGTCCAAAGCCATTTCAAATGTCAATTATTTCTTTAGAACCTGTGATTTGACGAGTGGCAATCCCAAGAGCTAAAGATTTTACTGTCTGTTTTTGACCACTTGAAGCAGCTTATATTATATCTTGTGAAATATTTAAAACACAATGTTCTTTCTCCTTTGGTAATGGAATATATGTGTTATGATCAGGAATTGTATCAAAAAATCCTAACATCCAACCTAAATGATTTCATGTGGTGGCTACTGATACTCAAATGAATCAAATCAAAATCAAAATGAATTCTTATTTCATTCACTCACAGCGCTTTTATACATATACAACAAATGATTTTCATATTTGAATGGTTTATTGAATAATTCTTCTGCGTCACTTTCATTTTCCATACCTGATTCTGATGCTAATTCATCATCACCTGAAATTACAATTTTTGCAATTTTTACTGCTGAAAGATTGCGATGTAAAACAATGTCACTTTTATTCCTCATGTCATGACGATGGAATAAAAGATCTGGATAACTTTTAAATAGACTTTCCTTTAGTCTGATTTTTCTATAAGAAGATGCCCTCATTATCTCTAACATATCGCAAAAATATCTGGTATAAACGGACATAGTGATTATTTCGCTTTCTTTGAACAAACGACCCTCAAATACTTCTTTGCAAAACAAATCGTATGAATCTTTATAAATAGGAACTTTTGAGGTTAAGCATTTTCTAACATTATGATTTTAAATACACCTCAGTACCGGTGTAGTAGGCAGGATTGACTTAACGGTAACGTTTACTGTGCAGTAAGCCGTACCGGAAGGTAACAAACAATGTACAGTGCTTGCTGCCTCGGTGCAAAGCACTGTACAGTAATTCCTACCGGCAAGGCACCAAACACTTAACTCAGGTAACATGTACTAACGGCAGAGAAAACTTTTTAAAGAGAGTATTTACTTTTTTTAGTTTAAACTTATTTTTTTTTAATAACTTTTAAAATAATTGGATTAAGTTAATTTTACAATACAATTTAGGTTTAATTTTTTAAACTTCTTTTTTCTAATTAAATAGCATAACAGAAATGTTTTTACAACATGATCTTCTTCTTAAATTAGATCTGTTTTGAAGTTTATGCCTGAGTATTCTTATTTTCACGAACACTCGTAAGGTTATCTTTTAAGGTTTACGAGGTTCTACTACCCTTATTGACATATAGATTAGGGGTTTTAGTTCAGATTTTTCTTCTCCTTAGTTAGTTAATTTCACTACAATTAAGGAGTCGAACTTGCTCCATATGAAGCAAGTTGTATTGGATTACATGTATTTCAGAAGCAGGGTGACCTGACCTGAGTAATTAAATCAATTCGATAAGTCTTATTGCTGTTGTAACCACAATGTAGGTAAAAGTTTTACAAATAAAATATATTTTTGTTAAGGCTGCTTTTAGCCTTTCGTGGACCCTGGTGTAGTAAGTTTTGTTGGCCCCTCACTTCTTTGATTGTTTTTTATGCTTCGTTAATTGATTAGAGTAATATTGTTTTCATAAAAATACTATTATGAGGACTCAAATGTAGGTAAAACTCGTAATATAAAACATTTTAATGAACGCTCAAAGTTCATCTACATTTTAATTTTTTCATTCAGTAAAAATTCCGTTATGACACGCCAGTGATCCATTTTTAGTTCCTGGGCAACTGTACCTGTCAAGGGTAAAAAAAGCATTGATTTTAGAAGACTACAAATCTCAGTTGAGGTTGGCTGTCTACATTTTAATTTTTTATAATTAACTCATTGGTATTTTAAAATCTGTGTTGGCATTTTAAAAAAAAACGCGTGCGATTAACAAACAAGAGGCCATCTCCAAGACAAGAAACTTCAATTGTATTCCTCAATCAAATTAATTTTGTTGTTTAAAAAGCAAACCTAAACTACTTTAAAATTAAAAAGCTTTCATTAAAAGTTTTTACAGAAAAGAATAAATTTACAATAGTATTTTTTTAAATTAGAATAGTATCAATAAATTCAATTTCTTGTATGCTAAAACTTAAATCAAAACTAAATAAGGGAGAATTATAAAACAAGTCCATAATTAGTTTTAAAATGATAAATTGCATAACATTTTGGATTTACAAGAATAGTCAAAATAACCTTAAAATTAAGTCAATGCGAAATATAAATATATAAAACTTTTTAAAAAATCAATAAAAACACAACTTAATGTGAGCAAAAATCAACTGACAGCTAAAGCTCATAATTTACACCAGTAATTTACAGATAAACTATTTGGTCATTTTCTTTTATTTCCATCAGTTTAAACCCATTTGTATTTTGAAGAAGAGATTTATAAAAAAACCACGAAAAAACAAAAGCTTCAGGAGGCTTATAGTAAACAGCAATTGGTGTATCCAAGCCAGTTGCTAATACATACATTTCGACAAGGCAGTTGCTAATACATACAGTGCCCCATATTTGGTCAGCCTCCATTTTTGAATCACTAATGTATTTTAAAACTGGTTTTGATATATAAGCATCAAAAGCATTTCTTTATTCCGCTTTTAAAAGTGTATCAATTGCTAGTTGACGCAGTATTTTATAAAACTCTTGACTTAGACAAACTTCCTAACTTAAAGCTTGAAATAAGCAATTTCCATCACCTTCAATTTTATCAACACTAATCGGTTTTCCCAACTGTAACTTTTTTTTTCGTACAGCGAAACCTTTTTTAAAAGGTGTTTTATTAGTTAAAGAAATCTTCAACAGGGAGCATTTCTTTGTTCTCCATTTACTATTAGTAGGTATAAAAGAGTTTGTTTTGCTAAAAACAAATTCAACAATTTCTAAAGATTTTGATTTAATATCAGACACCTCATCACATGATTTTTGAATTATTTTAACTTCAGATCTTTTCTTTGAAAGTTTCATGTTTGAACCATGATGCTTGGTATGAAGTGTTTCACCATTTTTTTGTTTTAGCTGATAAAGTCCTTTATCAATAAATGTTTCGATAACTTCGTACGGTCCATTCAAAACAGATTTTCCTTTATCACCTTTTTGATCAGCTCTTCTAAGATTATAAACAAAAACTTCATCGCCTATATTGAATTGGATTTGGTTTTTGTGACGTTTCTCATTGAATTGGATTTGGTTTTTGTGACGTTTCTCATTCCTTCTTTTGTCGCAATTGAGATTTCTTTATATTTTTTTCTACTTCATCATGAATTATACTTTGAATGTTTATAATTCCTTTTAAGTTTTCAAGCAAATCAGCCTGTGCCAAAATACCTTTAAAAAAACAACTAAATGTATAAAATAAAATTTAATAAATTTATTCCATTCGTTTATTAAAATAAATACCTTCTTCTATGTCTAAATCAACAGGTACATCATAAATTAGGTTTTGATCATTATTTATGCAATGTTAAGGTAAAACTGGCTCCCTTGCATACATAACTTGAATGGGAGTGACACCGGTTGATATGTGGCGAGTTGTTTGAAATGCAAACAGTATGCCATCTTGTGAATGAGGCCATTTTTTCTTGCTCTCCGTTCAGCACTTTAAGCATAGAACCCTGTATAGTTCTATTAGCTCTTTCAACCAGACATTGGCTTGAGGATGGTAAGCCGAAGTAATAAGTTTACAGGTTCCAGTAAGATTTAGCAAATTTTCAGAAACTTTATTACAAAAATCTTGACCTTGATCATTAATTTGAATTGAGGCACAACCATGTCGACATATAAGTTCATAAAGAAATCTGGTTACCTCTTCCCCACTTTTATTATAAATAGGCTTTGCTTCAATCCATTTTGAAAAGTAATCAACAACTACACAAATTCCAACATAATCTTCTCGATTTTTAGGAAGACTAAAGAGGTCAACACTAACTTGATGCCATGTTTTTGTTGGAACTGGCATTGGATGCAACTCTGGAGAAACTTTTTTCATTTTTGAATTTGATTTTTCAAAAGATTCACAAGTGGCAAGATAATTTCGGACATCTTTATTCATATTCGGCCACCAATATCCTGAATCAATCAATTTCCATATTATTTTTTCTCTCCCAACATATCTACCTATAGCCTTTGATTCAGTTGATGTGCCTAACCCATCGTGTGCAGCTTTTTTGTACTGATTACAAGACATTTGATCTTTGACAACACATAAAGTCTCTGGACCAGAAGTAACTTTCATGATTTTTCTATATTTATAATGTAGCATACCATTAACAATTACAAACCTGTCACTTTGCTTTTTAAAGTTTCTTTTAATACCCATGTTTTCTCTTCCTTGTAAATGTTCAGGAAAAATTCCTGATAATAAATAATTCTCAATATCATGAAAGTTCGGTTCTTCAATTATTTTTTCAGATGATCTTCAGTCATCTATTGCCTGGCCCTAAAATTTCTAATTTCAAGGCCAAGGCCCTTAGCCTTGAATTTATTGGCCTTGGACTTAAAAATTTTGGCCTTGGCCTTGATTGTTTAGGCCTTAAAAAAAACAGCAGATTTTCTTATTGATTTTATTGAAATCTGAACATAAACTTGGTCTATTTTTACAAAATGTGGTTTTATTTTCACAGCACTTGCTATTTACAGTTTTCGACCTTAACGTAAGGCAAAAATTGAAGTCTTAAGTCTTAAAAATCTTTGCGTCCGTCTTGGCCTTGAAACTCTAAATCATGGCCTTGACCTTAAAACTCTTAGTCTAGTAACTTTTGGCTTTGGTCTTGTAACTTGTGGTATTGGCCTTGCTACTTTTATAATATAATAATCTTAATAATAATAATAATAATAATAATAATAATAATAATAATCTTAATTTGATCTAAAAAACTTACTACATACTAAAAAGAAGAGATAAATATTAAATTTTAAATGTTTGATTTTGAAATTTTGTTTAAACTAATACTAACTAATACTGACTAAACTAATACTGCTATAGCAGTATGTTAACTATAGTGAACAAACGTTTTATCATGCTTCTTACTTCTTTTTAAAACATTTACACGGCAAAATTAAAATGTTATGTGTTCGGTACCCAACTGCAGTGTTCGGCACATAGGTAGAAATCACTTGTCAGGAGATCGGTACCGTCAGGGAGGAATTACTGTACAGTGATCCGTACCAGTTAAGTACTTCATACCTCCTACGGATTAAAGCCGGATTAAACTCGTCTGGGGCCTCTAGGCATTTTATGTTTGGGGCCCCCCTTATATACAATACATGCAATTATTTTTGTTCTACTCACTATTACTACTCATTTAAAAATTTTAAAAAGAAAAAAAGAAAATTAGTAAATATTGTACTTTATTTTAGAAACAGAGGTACAGAGCAGGCTTACAATTACACACAGAATAACAAATTATTCATAAACTATATATAAGTATTTGGTTTTTTTATATACGTATAAAAATTATAATCATTATATGAAAAGTATTATAATTTTAATTCCTAGGAAAATATAATGTTAGTTTTAAACCTTAATTAAATATTTGAATATGATTTATATTATTTAAATATAGTTATAGTATCTACTTTTCTTGCTTTTGCCGCGGCAAATTCTGAATTAATTCTGCATAATTTAATTCTTTTATATATATATATATATATATATATATATATATATATATATATATATATATATATATATATATATATATATATATATATATATATATATATATATGCCAATCATTTTATTTTACAAAAAATTTAATGCAAATAATATTTGTAGACAATTGCAAGCTTGCTAGATACTTGTTTGACAGTTATTATTTTGCATATCTCCTATCTGAAGTGCAGATTTTACACTTTTCAGGGGAAGGAAGTGGGGGCGGGGCATTAAATATATTTTTCATAAAGTTTTAATGAATAAAAAGTTCTAAAAGAAAGTTTTTAATGAATAAAAATGAAAAAAAGACTTTCTAGTTCTTCAGACTTTTTTATTTTGTTTAAAAAATAGGTGGTGTTAGTGATGCGGTTTCAACAAAAAGCAGGTGGTTTATCCATATCTTACCCAAATGATATTTTGATAACACTATTAAAACACTATTTAAAAAACAACAAATAAGTTTATTGATATTAAAAGCTTAATAAAATTTTTTTCTCAGTTCTAAACACAGGTAATACCTCTCTATGTTGAGCTTTAGCTCTAATATACCCATCTCTTGCATCTGGTCCAACTACCAACATAGATGCTACTCTCACTTGTTTTACAGCACGCTCAGTACTTTGTGTATGAACTTTGAAAGAAGGAGTTATTAAAGGTGTCAATCTTAGCAATAACAACTTATCATTAGTAAGTGAACAAGTAAAAACAGGTTCTTGTACTTCTCTATTTCTCCATTCAAATAGCTCTTGAAAAGCAGTTGCTGCAAAGTTCAGTTTAGGTATTTTTCTTGGTTGAATTAGCATATCTCCAAAGATATCAATACCCCTTTTTTCAAAATATGGTCAACTGCAAAGTTGCGATCTTCTGTATTGTTACTGGATAACAAAGAGGTTAAAATACTTTCATAGTTTGCATACCAAGCTCCTAACTGGATGTAGGGAGTCACAATATCTTTTACCCTATCAGGTTGATTTCTGAGAATTCTCAATTGAGAAAGAATGTAATAGGAGCATTTTCAAGTTTGTCTTTTAATTTTATGTCAAAAAAATTTTAAAGTAAAATTGTAAACTGAACAAGATAAGTAACTGTAAATTTTTCAAATTCTGCTAAGTTAAGTCATGTTGTCTTGTCCACATACCAGTAGTAAGCCATCTGGCATGACTTATGGGGCCGCATTCAATTTCTCTTAGATTAGGTGGCAGTACACCAATCTTAACTTCTTTACATAACTTGTAGGATTATTTTTGATATGTTGACATATTTTTTAGTATTGTTTCTGGAATGTCAACAATGTTCTCTCCGTCTTGAAGAGCCTTAAACTGAGGACTATAGTTTTAGAAGATAGAAGTTTTTCCATATTTTGGGACCTTGTGACATAATTGAAAATTCAGAACCCCAGGTTTTAGTTTTTTTAATATAATAGTTATGGAAGCTATTTGATCGCAGATTATAATTTTGAGAAAATCATGACGAAAATATGTCTAAAATATGTTTGGTAGCATATTATTTTTATATTTGAACATAAAAATATGAATCTGTTATAAATTAAGTCTTTCCAAGTTTAAGACTTTCATATTTGTCATCGCATTGAAAGGATTTTCCATTCTACTTAGATAATAACTTGCTCTACAAGCATGGTTTTGCACGCCTTGTAGTTTGATTAATTTTGTTTTGTGTGTATAAGCCCACACTATATTACCATATGTGAGATGACTGTAAATTAGACTAAAGTAAAGTTTTTTTCTTGAACAAAAATCAAGAAACGGGTAACATTTATATATAATACCTATTGCAGATGATATTTTTGATTCAATGTGTTCTTTATGATTTCTCGATGATAAATTTTCATCAATTTGAACACCAAGAAACTTTGCATATTTTTCCCGCTTTATTGTTATGTTGTTAATAAGCAACTCAGGAATTTTTAACATTAGAGACATTAATTGACCTGTTTTATGAAATAAGATGTAGTTAATTTTTTCATAGTTTATGGATAGTTTATTTGCTCTAAACCATAAACTAAAGTTTTCCAGTTCAATATTCGTTTTACCGAACATCGATTTTGAATTACTATGATTATAAAATAAAGTTGTGTCATCAGCATATATTATTAATGATACTATAGATGATGCTTTATGCTTATCATTGATGTAAATTAAAAACAATAACGGTCCTAAGATTGAGCTTTGAGGGACCCCACACTCAATATCAAGAACACTTGAATCTTTGTTAATTACAAACTGCTTTCTGTTACTCAGATTTTTTACCAATTTATACATTAGTCCTTTGATACCATAATGTTTTAGTTTTGATAGTAAGATGTTGTGGTCAACTGTATCAAATACCTTTTGAAAGGTCTATAAATACTCCCAGTACATGATCCCCTTTATCCAAAAATTGAAATATTTTATTAGTAAGTTTAATAATAGCATGCTCTGATGAGCAACTTTTTTGAAAACCAAGTTGATCTTCATATAAAAGTTTGTTTAACTTATCTCTTACTGCAATATTGTATGGGATAGTAATAACTATGGTAAATTGAAAAAACTTCATAGTAAGCAAAAACATGCATGCAGGATTATTTTTGGTGCACACAGAACTTTTCATTGCGAACCTCTTTTAAGGAAGCTCGGTGCCCTAGTGTCTATAAACTTAATATTCACCAAGTTCTACAATTCATATATAAAACTAAACATGGGCTCTCTAATTGTATTTTAGTCTTAATTTATTGAAATATCGCACAAGATTCCACTAAATTTTCAATTAATAACTTTATTGTTCCAAAAACTAATTCATAACTAAATTCTTACAAAATCCAATACCGCGGACCGTTTCAATGGAAATATTTTTCAAAATTTATCACAAAAAATAATAATGTTCAAAACATCTTATTGGAAAAATTCAGAAAAGAATCTAAGAATCTCTTATTACAAAAAGACTTTGATTTAAAATACTTCTTTTAAAAATTATTCACAAATAATATAAATTATGTAAAAAAATAGTTATTGACACTCCTTCTCTTTTGTTGCAATTTTAATCTAATTTAATTTTTTGTTGAAAAAATTGAATACTTTTAAATTATTTTAATCTTTGATATAATGCGTTATATTTCAACACTAATATCTATATTATATTATTAGTTATATTGTAACTAACGTGTTTAAAATTCTTATTATGTACTTAGCTACTCTTCATTTTTCTATATTAACTGACGATTTTTTAATGTAAATTTTATAATGGGGCTTGATGATATGACAATTTATGTCTTTTGCTTGTTCCAGCTCTTGTATTTATTAAGGCGTTTTATTTCATTGTAAAATTTAATATATGACAAAACTCTATGCCTAATATATATATATATATATATATATATATATATATATATATATATATATATATATATATATATATATATATATATATATATATATATATATATATATATATATATATATACATATATATATATATATATATATATATATATATATATATATATATATATATATATATATATATATATATATATATATATATATATATATATATATATATATATATATATATATATATATATATATATATATATATATATATATATATACAGGGCCGTAGAGAGCCTAGCCGGGTTCCGGGGTAAATATTTTGGCGGGCCTCCTTTATTTTACATTAATATTCATATCCATATTAAAAACATCAAACTTAAAGTCTATGACGTGTCTTTAGTCTAACTTAAATCAAAATCAATCTTAAAGTCTAGGACTAGATGTGTCTTTAATTAATTAGGTTGTTCAACGAATTCTTTCACTTTTTTGACAAGTTTCATTTGTTAGAAATTTTTTTTTTTTACATTATTCACCTTCCCAAGGCCGAGGGGTCACTATAGTCGTGGAGGCTACTCATTTTTTGTGTTTATTTTTTTGTGTTTATTTTTTATTTTTTGTTGTTAATTGTGGTACAACCCTCTCTCAACTCTTTAACTCAGAAACACGAACTTTAGCAAGCAAGGCCGCTGCGCGGATTAACTAAGTTACAATTAATTACAAAAAATTTTGTAATAAAAGGCTTTTTAATTAAGTAGCCTTTTCTTTAATATTTTTACTATAAGTAATTAACTTGATATAATATAAAAAAGAAGAGAATGTAAATTAAAATAAAAAGTATTAATAAAGACTCTAATTTCTCTAAGAGAGTTTTACAGACAAACAAGTATGTTATTTAGTTTTCTTTTAAAAAAAAGAATATTTTGAATTCAAAGTGTTCAAAATAAATAATTGTATTTAATTGTACTGCAATTAATCAAAATAAGCTTTGCGAGATTTTTTGCTTGCAAAAAGTTCGATAACTGCATCAAAGTCTAGTTTCCTTGCAAGTGGCGCCTCAATCGCTAGTCTTCCCAAATTAGAAAGTCGATCTTGACACATTGTAGAACGTATAACATTTTTAACTCTTGCAGCGTGCTGAAAGAGCGTTCTGCTTGTGCAACGGTAACTGGAAGTATACAAAAAATTTTAAGAACAGCTAAATTGTTTGGGAAAAAAGAATCAAGCTTCAACTCATGGAGTTTGTTTAATAATTGAAACGGCGATAATTGTATTATGCTAAGATTTGATGCGTGAATTGCCTTTAAATGTTTTAAGTCGTCTATTAAATCGAGAGAAACATCAATGCTGTATCTAACGCAAATAGATGAAGCATTCTCACGCAGCAGATCTTTATCTAATGTCATGTATTTCCATACAACACCAAACGTTTCCTCAAGATCTAAAAAGGCGACATGGAAAACAAAATATCGATTGTTTAACTTTGCTCCAAACAAGCCAATCACGGGGAACATATTCTCCATTTTTCATACTTGTATGTAGTATACAAACAGGAAATGAATGTCCGTTCACATCTTTTGGAAATTGAGATGGGATCTTTTCTGGACCCCTACGAACTGCTTCCTCAATTTCAGAAGCATTTGGTCTTTCATTTTTTAGACTACCAACATCAAAGTCAAGCAGTTTTGTTTTAGTAATTTTATTATCAGTTATATTTGATTTATAATTTTCAGAGATATTGTTGATAGGAACTAATTGCCGGGCTTCACGTCATCTTTATTTTCTATGTTATCAGGATCTGGAAAGTCTTTCCTTTTTTGAGATGCAGATTTGTGATGGTAGTTCATTTTTTATTTGACTACTAAATAAGATTTTATATAAATTGGCATTAATTATCATTCCGGTAAACAAAACATTCTCTATATGATATAATATACCATATTAAAGATATGTCATTGATATATCGATGGTATGTATTATAAAGCAATATGTGCAACAAACACTCAGGGCCGGTGCAAAGGGGTTATGACACCCTAGGCAAAACTTCAAAGGTCGCACCCCTTTTACGTAAAAAAATCAAAATAAAATGCAAAATAAAGTGAAAACACCAGGTAAGTATTTATTTATTTAAAAATATCAAAACTGTACTTTTTGTGCCTTTTTCTGGGCAAAATCGATCACAAGGTCCTTCAGGTCCAGCTTGTCTGCAAGTTCGTGCTCAATGGAAAGAGTTCCCAACCCAACCAATCTGTCTTGGCACATGGATGATCGAATGTATGTCTTTATCAATTTTAGTTTGGAAAAACTACGCTCTCCACTAGCGACAGAAACAGGTAATGTCAGCAAAATACGAAGAGCAATACAAAGGTTGGGTAGACTGTCTTCCAAGTTTTGGCAAAGAATAAATCGAAAAACATCTTGAGGAGACTTTGTTTCTTCAGAAAGTCGTCGTGCAATAGACTGTAGTTCGCCACACAAATCTGATGCAACTAAATCTCTGTTATCACCATGTTGTAAAGCAGATTCTACTTTCATGCAACATTCCAATATTTCTTGTGAAGTTTTACTCTGTAGACCATGAGTATGATATAAGAAACCAAATACAGATTCAATTGTTCTCATTTGTTCAAACCTTTCTTCAACCGACCTTATTGCTGTGTCAAGTATAGCAAAGAAAAAATTCACTTTGAAATTTTGTTTTGGATCTTGCACAGGCTCATCTTCAGCTTCATATGCAAATTGCTTTTTTCTCCGCCGTAATCGTGGTTCTGCCTCAAAGGTTGGTGGTATCTCCAAATCCTTAGCAATTTCAGCAGCATCCACTAGCATTCTTGCAAAACCTATGTCACTCCTACAGTCAACCAAATAGACTTGTGTGTGTTGTAACTGTTGTACAGCAGCATGAATATCCAAATCTTTAGCTTGGAGCTGCTTACTTGTTATATTGATTTCGAAAAGTATGTTGTACCATACAACAATTGAAACCACGAACTTAAACTTTGCAACACTATTCGCAAGTGCTTTAGCATCACTGCGTGCAGTGCTTCCTGAGGATCGAGTTAGAGAAGTATCATCAGCTATTTCTAGCAGTGCATCATATATTTTACCAAGTTCATATCGCAAAGGCTTTATAGCATCTATTCTGCTTTCCCATCTTGTTTCACTTAGAGGTTTAACAGTTAACGTAGGTTGACGACTAGTGAAAACTACCCACCAATGTGTTGAAGACGAAAAATATACATACACACGTTGGACAATATCAAAAAAACTTGTAGCCATTAGACAACAATTTGCAGCATCATTGACAACCAAATTAAGAGTATGCGCGCTGCAAGGAACAAACAATGCTCGAGGATTAATGTTTAATATTTTCTTTTGAACACCATTGTTTTTGCCTATCATATTTGCGCCATTATCGTAGCCTTGGCCACGTAAATTATCAATAGGTAACTCCATTTCTTCTAGTTGTTGTATTATCGTTTCTGCCATATAGGCTCCAGTTGTTTTCTTTAAAGGTACAAAGCCTAAAAAATGTTCTTTGATACTAAACTCCTTTTTCAATGAATCAACTTTAACAAAACGAATAATTATTGTCATTTGCTCAACATGGCTACAGTCAGGAGTACCATCGAGAACTATTGAAAAATATTTCATTGCATTTGCTGTTTGTATGATTTCTTTCTTAATAGCATTTCCTAACAGTTGAATAAGTTCATTTTGTATATCTTTGCCAAGATAGTGTGTATGAAGCTCTTTATTTGATATCTTTCGTAGATGTTCGTTCATTAATGGATCAAAAATGGCTAAGTATTACACAAATTTTAAAAAATTACCGTTATTGGCACTGTACAATGTTTCATTTGTACCGCGAAAAGCTAGATTCTGTTCACCCAAAACTCTGACTAATGCTATTAAACGCTTTAGTATTTGCTGCCAATACTTTTCTTCATTCTTCATCTTGCGCAAAATTTCTTCATCTATTGTACTATTCCTCTGTAATCGCTGATGTAGTTCTTTCCACTTTTGATAGTTCTGCAAATGTTCAGGACTTTTCTCGTGGGAAGAAAGAATTGCCGCCATGTTTTTCCAGTCACTTGAACCTGTATGAGTTAGTGATGATATGCCAATTGCTTTCATACTGAACAGTTTGCAACAGAAACAAAACACTGAGTCTTTTAATACTGAATACAAGAGCCAGCTGCGACATAATTCTTCTCCATTAGGAAGTTTTCTTAAGTAGTGAAATACTGAAAACTTTCGATTGTTCTTATCATTTGGGAAACTGATATCTTTTATTTGCTGAGGTTCACGTTCTACAATGATTGCACGTGTATTATGATTAATTAGTAGAGGCCAAAGTGCTGGATCCTGTGGAATAACATTATCCGTTTTTTCTTCGCTTACTTGCTGTACATGTTCCTCGAGAGAATTATTCCATTGGCCATTATCTGCATGGGAAACGGGAACTGTTGAGTAAGAAAGTGTTTCACTCATCATCACATTATCATTATCAACAACATTAGATATTTCTTCAGCTTCCATATCAGTGGGAATCTGTCCACCATTACTATCCTCTTTAGTAGAGTCTTGTCGGCATATAAACTTTAGCAATGAACCCTTCTGTTTTTCTTGTTCCCTCTGCTGTTCAACTTTTCGTTTACGATATTGAGCTCCTGAAGGCTTCTTTCTCTCAGCCATATCTGAAATGTAACAAGAAAATAATAAAATAAATGAATGTTGCGATGTTTAACTAATACATTAATAGGTCTTCTGTAATTGGCTTCAAGAATAAATTATATATAGCTAGCTATAGTTTCCAACAGGTCTGAACAGCTGTGTAAGGTTTTAACAGGTTATCATTTAACTGTATTATACAAAAAACAACTTGGCACAGTTATACGTCCTGCTAGTATTTTTTGTAATTTTTTAAACGGAAATGGAAGTTAGCTATATGAATGAGATTTCAATGTGTAATTAGCTGGTACAGATCAAGACATATTGTAGAAGCGACTCAACAAAAAATTTAACCTGCTAGATGCATTGTGTTTAAATAATTCAAATTTTATTTTGTATAGCAAAGTTATACGTATGGTGAAGTATAATAATAATATAATACGTAATATATGATAGCCCTAGATTTAAGCTAGTTATTATATATTCATATAAAAAATATTTTACTTTTCTTAATAAGTGTCTAAAACTTAATATAAATGTATAATAGTATATAGAATGTCACTATTCATCTATATGTGTATATATATATATTGTCAGTATAAATTATATAAAGAATATAGTCGACTAACTATTGAAAGTTGTTATGAAAATCAACTAGAGGACATCATCTAAAAATGACTAGAGAATATGTTAAAAATTGTGAGCAAAGGCACCAGTTTTTTACTAATCGAATAGTGAATCATTGGAATGCATTGCCGTCAGAAGTTGTATGCGCTTCATCAGTTAACAGTTTCAAGGCTAAGCTTGATGCAGAAATTTCAAATAATCCGCATAAGTATCGAGATTATAACAGAAAAAAAACAAAAAAAAAAACAAAGGAAAAACAATAAAGTACAAACTTATACTTTATACTATACATCTTATTGTAAATTTTTATATATATTGATATGAATAAAATTAATGTATGAAGTAGATAAGGCTGCCAAAACCTGTAGGTTATACAGGGAAACCTGTTGCAGCAATTTCTCTACTACTACTACTACTTTGATTGTAAAGACGCCGCCATATTTGTTATGATTTAGATTGCGTTCGGTAAAATGTACGTACATATTGCTCAATGAGCAAAAGCGTTGTTTTTTGTTAGCATATAAAAAAACTTATCAATTTTTAGGCACCCCTAAACTTTGGCGCCTTAGGCGATTGCCTAGTTCGCCTATAGGGTGCACCGGCCCTGCAATATATATATATATATATATATATATATATATATATATATATATATATATATATATATATATATATATATATATATATATATATATATATATATATATATATATATATATATATATATATATACAGGCGCGGATCTAAGGGGTGGCCATTGTGGCCATGGCCACATAGTTTAAAGCCAGATTGATTTATTAAAAAAAAATTATTTAATGCTTATCAAAAGTCTTTTAGATTTAGATATAATTATTAAGATATTTTTAATTATATGTAATTTAGGACTTGCGTATCATTTTTCGTCGTTGATAAACTACGTCACGCTAAATTTAAATTTTAAAAACGCTGTAAACATCCGCTATATTATTTCAAAATTCTCTGCAATAGAGAGTCAATAATACTTATAAACTCTGCGTGACGTACTTTATGGATAACCCTTATCGGGTTATGGCCATAGAGATAAAATTTAACGGCAGCCAACTTAGCTTTGGGTTTCTTTGCTAGCCTAATATTCCTCAAAATTTCATTACGTCTGCCGTAATTTACGTAATTTGGCCATAGAGATTCCTGCCATGGCCACAACGGCTCCTATTATACGTTACCGACCTTTTATTCAATCGATAAATGCTATCAAATAATTAATAAAATATAGATCTTTCAACCGTGAAAATTAAACTTGGCCACACAGTTAGTTTTGACGTGTCCGATTTAGAAAAATGTTCTCTTATATAGTAGCTAACTAATTTGGGTTTTTTATTCGTTACCGTAACATTTTCATTAAAATCGTCTTTAGAAACTAAAATTTGGATTTTGTACCCTTAAGTAAAAAAAATCTTGGTTATTCAGCATTGAGGTATTTTTTGTTTGTTTTGAGTTTTATGAAAGTATTATTTAATTAAAATAATATCACAAATTGGATCTAGATGTAAGATCAATGTTAGATTTTAATTTTATTTATTGGTATTTTAACACCAATAGAATATAAATCTGTGTTAATAATTAGTTAAACGTTTAACTAATTATTAACACAGATTTATATTTTTGATAATGTGTATGAAAATAAATTATTTATTAAACATACAAATAACCTAAAAAAAGTGATTTAGTTTTTTAATAAGAAATTATGGTATATACTAAAATGTAATATTAGTAAAAAAAAAAAATATTTATAGTTGAACTTTTTATTTTTTTGTTATTGATATTACACTTTAGTATATACTCATTATTATATTTTAATATATTTTACTATTTTTCTCAGATCTACTGAAGATGGAAATTGTCTTTATAGTTCAGTATCTTTGATTTTAAATGACAATAGTCATACTTCAAAAATTCTAAGATTACTGACATCAATTGAGTTATTTGAAAACATAAATTTTTACACAAGGTATGATTATTTTTGTAGTTATTTTAATCAACATAGATCTGAATATTCTCAGCTTTCTAATTTGTTTTTTATTGCTGTTTCGTTTAAATGCTCTGACAGTTTTTCAACAATTAATGATAATATGATTTCTGAACTTCTGTTAAAAGAAGCGTATTTAAATTGCTTTGATAAAACATTTTCATCTTTCATTTGTCTAATAGCATTATCTAATGTTATAAAGCAACCTATTGAATCTATTTATCCTGAAATCGGTTTTAAAAAGTATCATAGTTTTTTTAATACTCTTATAAAGCCTCGCATCCAAAAATTTAATTGTCCAATAAATATTTTGTGGTGCAATTTAGATAAAACAAAAAACCAAAGTATTTTATGTTTTAAGCCAAATCATTTTGTGGCACTGGTTAAAGATCTTTCTAAAAAACGTCCAGCTGTTGTTATGAGTGATCCAAGTTTACTTAGCATCAAAAAAATAAAAGTTTCTAAGTCTAGTTTTCCACCTACAGATAACAAAATACAGAAACCAATTCAGTCTAAATTATTTTTCCCTACTGTTTCTAAAAACACTTCAGATATAGATAAGTCTAGTTTTTGTAATAAAATAGTAAAAACTGAAGTAGTTATCTCAAAAAACGCCAACAACAATGATAAAAAGCAAATGAATCTTGAATCTAATGTTCCACAAAAGGAAAGCAATATTGTTGACATTAGTTTATTAAATACAAATCAGCTAGCATCTTATTCCAACTATGATGTTTCATCATACTGTCTACAAGGTGAAAAATTAAAATCAGGAACAAATGATCATGAACTTTTATCTCTAATTAATAATGTCTGGGTTCCGGATAAATGTTTCCAATTCCCTTTAACAGGTAAAAGCAGAAAAAGACGTTTTTTGCTAAAATGGCTAGATGATTTTTCTTGGCTTTGTTACTCTAAAATTGAAGATGGTGCATATTGTCTTCCATGTACACTTTTTGGTACAAATTTACCAAACAAATATGCATTATGTAAATTGTTTAAAGAACCATTTAATACCTGGCGTGCTGCTGTAAAAGTTTTCAATGATCATGAGAAAACTGTTGACGGATTACACATCAAGTCCATGCATTGTTATAATATGCTTTTATCTAGAGCTAAAAATAATTCTTTTCCTATTGAAGTTTCTTTAGATAGTTCTAGGAAACAGCGTATAGAAGAAAACAAAAAAAAGCTTGAATCAATTGTTAAGACTATAATATTTTTAGGTCGAAGTGATATGCCTCTACGAGGTCATAGAGACGATAGAAAATATCAAGGAGAAATTGGAGAATCTTCAAAAAATACAGGGCTAGGTAATTTCATTGAGCTTTTAAATTTTAGGGTTGATGCAGGTGATTTAATTTTAAAGGAGCATCTTCTCTCTGCCCCCAAAAATTCCACATATATTTCAAAGACCATTCAAAACAAGTTAATTGAGTGTTGTGGAAATGCAGTTGAAGAAGTTTTATTAAATGATATTAAAAAAAGTAAGTACTTTTCCATTATTGCAGACGAGGCTTCAGACTGTGCAACAATAGAACAACTTTCTATTGTCATACGTTATGTTGACTTGAACAGTAATATTAAGGAAGTTTTTTTATGCTTTTTTGAATGTAAAACAGGTACAAGTGGTTTAAGCATAGCTACCAATATTCTTGAAACTTTAAAAGAATTTGGTTTAGATATAAGAAAATGCAGAGGCCAGTCTTATGACGGAGCTGCTTCAATGTCAGGTGAATACAAAGGTGTTTCATCTGTTATAAAAAATGTTAATCCTAAGGCATTATTTGTCCACTGTGCCTCACATAAACTTAGTTTAGTTGTTGGGAAGAGTTGCCAAATCCAGCAAGTAAAAAATTGGCTTGAGCAAGTTAAAGACATAACTTATTTTTTTAACTTTTCTCCAAAAAGAAGTAATTGCTTAAAGAAATACCTTCTTCCTGGTCAAGCAAAACTTATTGACATATGTCGAACTCGGTGGGTACAAAAGCTTCGTGGACTTGATGTGTTTTTCGATAATTATTCTGCAGTTTTTTCTGCTTTTGAAGAAATGGAAGACAATAATTTAAAAGAGTACAATAATGAAACATCTTCAAAAGCATCTTCTTTTATGAAGTTATTGACAAATTTTTCTTTTATAGTTTCTTTAGTTTTAACTAAACAACTAATGGATTACTTTTATGGAATTTCTGTTACTCTTCAAACTAAATCTTTTGATATTTCCCAGCAACTGGATGAAATTCAGAATTTGACTAATCGTTTAAGAGAAATGCAAAGAAATGCTGATGCTTACCATAATAAATGGTATAAAATTGCTCTTGCATTGGCTAAAACATTTGATATTGATGAAAAAAACCCTAGAACATGTGGTGTTCAGAAGCATAGAGATAATCAAATATGTGATACTGTATCTGATTATTTTAAAGTTTCTATTACATTGCCTCTTCTCAATCACCTTCTCAATGAACTAGAAAATAGGTTTGATATTGAGAGCTTAATTGTTTATAATGGTCTATGTGCTATTCCTGCTAGTTTAACAAAGCAATATTTTAGATCTTGTCCATGGAAAGAAAAATTCCTAATTTTTTTGAATTTTTATAAATCTGATCTTCCTCATTTCTCATCAATTAATGCTGAATTAGAGTTATGGGAGGAATTTTGGAAAGAAAAGACAGAATTACCATCTACTATTTCAGATACATTAAAGTTTATGGATATGAGAGGCTTTCCAAACATTTTAGCGGCTTTTCATATACTTGCTACAATACCAATCACAACTTGTGAGTGTGAAAGGTCAATATCTACTCTTAGGAGAATAAAAACTTACACTAGGAGTACTATGTCAGAAAATAGATTGAATGGGCTTGCTTTAATGTCTATTCATCAGGAAATAGTTCCTGATATTAACAGAGTTATTGAAATATTTGCATCCAAAGGAGATAGAAAATTAGAGTTTTTATTCAAATAAAAGTTTTGATGTTATGTTTAAAGTATTAACTATTGTTTTAAAAGTATCTCTTAAATATAAATAATTTTTCAAAAGCAAAATATTTCTACTCATTGTTTTAAACATGTAAATTGTGAAAATCATTTTTCATTAGCAAATTATTATTATTCATTGTTTTATATAAACTGTGAAACTCAATACTTCATTTGCTATTTCAATTAATTCCTAATGTTGAGAGCGTTTTCAGGTGATTTAGGTTGTTACTTTTTTAGTTGTTACTTTATTTGTTGTATTATATTTTTTCTTGTTTATTTATTTATTAAAAAATAAAAGTAAAAAAAATTATAAAAATATTTAAAATATTTGTGCATAACTGCCTATCAAAAAAAAAAAAAAAAAAAAAAAGAATCCAGAAATGGAGGGCTAACCTTAAATAAGGTTACTAATACTTAAGTTAAACTGTTTATTAAGAAAAGGAAATAATCCATAAATAGAGGAGTAACTTTAGGAAACATTAATAATAATAATTAACTTAAATTGCCTATCAAAAAAAGGGAAGAACCAGAAATGGAGGGCTAACCTTAGGCAACATTACTAATACTTTACTTAAACTGCCTATCAAGAAAAGGAAAGAATCCAGAAATGGAGGGCTAACCTTAGGCAACATGACAGTTTACTGATGGAGTGCAAAGTCCTATGGCTTACCTTCTCGTTGGTGCACTTCGTTAAGTGAGTTAGACAAGTATTATGTCTAATTTATGAACTAAATAGCCAAGGCAACAATTTAAATAACTTTATTGTTAAATAGATAACTAAAAACAGAAAAAATCATGACATTAATAGGGTGATGTCACCCCTTCTTTCTCAACTGAAAATATGAAATTGTATCTGGGAATTTTAGATATAGTTTAAAATTAACAAATGTAAAAAATTGAGGCTTATTTATTTTTTTGTTCAAGGCACTTTACTCCCCCCCCCCCCCTCAATCTCTTCCTATCACTTATTTAAAAAAAATAGCTCTTCGCGCCGTCCGCGAACCCAGATTTGGCCACATAGTTACAAAATCCTGGATCCGCCCCTGATACATATATATATATATATATATATATATATATATATATATATATATATATATATATATATATATATATATATATATATATATATATATATATATATATATATATATATATATCAGGTAATTTCAGTATGACCTTGATAAACTTTGCCCTCTCATAAAATATAAATGCGTATAGCGAAAAAACCCAGGCCGAAGATTCTTTTTTTAATAAAAAATTTTCTTAAAATTACAATGGCATGTCCAAATTTGAAAAAAGTATAAAATAAATACGTTTTTTTAGATGAAACGAACATTATAGTTTAACAATATGACCTGTTCTGATCGATTACTGCCCATTTTTCTCAATTATATTCTCTTTCTTAGTCGGAGTTCTAGTATTTTTTGTGAAAATTGATAGAAATATTGTGTTTTGACAACAATATATAATTAATATACGTCAGAACCAATTAAAACTAGGATCAACAGTAAATTAAGGAATTTTTTCAAAAGATTTTAACTAAATTCATGTTAACCCTGATGAGCGGAATTGATCTAAAGAAAAAAAAGCAAGTTTTCATTAAATATTAAAAAAACCTGAAGCAAAAAAAAATGATATCTAAAGCTCTTGTTTGGACATAATACGCATGCTTATTCTAAATAAAAGAACTCGAATAGCTTTAGTACAAAAATATTAATTGCTCCTAAAAGATTGATTTATATAAATACTAAACATACGATATATGTGCAGTTCCATAGTGTAGTGGTTATCACGTTCGCCTAACACGCGAAAGGTCCCCGGTTCAAGCCCGGGTGGAACTATATTTTGAAAAATTTTTGTAAATTATTGTTTTTTTAAATAGATATTTTTATTTCTAATGTTTAAAATCACAAACATTAATAGATCAACAAAAACTTCATCATACTAAACAAAATAAAATATTTACTAAAAAGTGGAAATATTTTCCCGGTGTCGTATCGAGACCAATTTGTTTTCAACCGATTAATGTTTTTATTTTCGCCCGGTTTATTTTTCAACCGGTTTTAGAAATTTTCATTTTTAACTAATTTGAGATAATTTAATTTTCAACCTTTATAGGCAATATTCAATTTAACCTACTAGTCTGTTTTTAAATAACGTTTTTTTCTATGCGATTTTAAGGTATTTTTATATAAAAAAACACTAACAATAAATCAGTTATAGACAAGTGTACAACCAAGAAGTTTGGCTTTAAAACTCTGCAAATTTCAAATCTTAGCAAATTACTTCACAATTAAAAAGATCAGAATCATGGTGCAAAACTTTCGTAACTCTTGCGTAACTTACAGGATTCGTACGCAAATTTATTTTTTCGTAACTATTTGGTATTCACAAACATTTCGCAGCGTTTGCGTAAAGTTAAGTTTGCGCAAAAGCTACGCTTTACTTACGCAAAAAATAAGCGTAGCTTTACTTACGCAAAGCGTAGCTTTACTTACACTTTAAAGAAGTTATTTTTTTAAAAGTTAATTAAAATGTTAGTTTGACTTTCAATGATTTTTAATCAAGTTGAATGAAAACTGCTATTAGAGTATTAATTAATACCGTCAACCGGGGTTACTTTGAACGTTTGGAGATATTTTTGTATGCGCCTCCTTCATTAGTGACAATATTTAAAATATAACATTATGCATATAGGAGCTATGGCTGGCTCTTACATAGTTTAAACTCAAAATCATATTTAAACAAAAAGATTTGGTATAAAATTTATTTACTTAGTCGTTCAAAGTTACCTCGAAAATGGGGTTACTTTGAATATGTTTTGCTGTAAAAGCAAAACATATTCAAAAACACAATGCTTGGTTTTAAAATTTAATAAAAACAACACTCTAGGTTCATATTAGTTATCATCACTCAAATATTATAATATACAATAATATTTTTATAATATAATATGTAATAAAATTTTACCTAAATGGTTTTTTTTTTGTCTTACCGGGTATGTTTTAACAAGACCTGCATAAAAAGAATCTTCATTCTTTAGTTTTTTATGTTCAGGAGTAGAAGGCAACTCAGATGAAACAATAGTTTCACTAAGAAAAGACGATGCATGTGGAACATCATTAAATGTCGCTCAAAAATCCTCTAAAGAACTTTTACCAGGATCAACTGTAATTTTTTTTTTCGCTTTGGTTTTTCTTTTTCCTGGTCATCAACACAACGCAATCGCTTAAGTACATTAATTAAAGCTTGGCTAACTTTGCTTTTAAAACTTTCAACATTTTTATCAGCATCTGGTAAACGATTGCAGACAATATTTGCATTCAATGGGTAAATACCACATTTTTTAAAACCAGCTACTAAAGTGCTGCTTACCTCTTGATCTGGCGAATATATATAAGTATATAATTTTTTTAATAAAGAAGGAAATTTGTCTTTTGTAATTGTCTGTGTTTTTTTTGAACACGAAATTTTCCATTCATTAAGTATTTTTCTCCAATATTTTTTAAGTGGTCCAAAAAATGCAACATCAAGTAGTTACAGTAAATGGGTAGAGTTTGCAATTAAGCAAACAAACAAGATGTTGTTTTCTTTAGCTAATTTAAGTACCTTTTCACTAAAGTGACTGCTAAGATTATCACCAATTAGAACTTTGGTTCCTGGAAGATGTTTTAAACCAATCAGAAAAACAAACAGAATCAAACCATCCTGACTTACTTCGATTGAATTGTACATTAGGTGGTCCACCTTCAGTCCATGTTGTGCATACATGGTCAGCTTTATAAAGAACATAAGCTGGGAGCATTTGACCAAAGGCTGAACCACAAAACATGATTGACGTAACACTTTTACTACTGTTCTCAATACGTTCAGGATATTTCATCCCTCTTTTAAAAATACATAGTTTAGTTCCAGGATTATCTGACAAATTTGTTTCATCATAGTTAAAAACATTACAGGAAGGACACTGTTCTCTAAATTGACCGCCAGGTTAAAACTCTCCCCACTCCTGATTTTTTTGCATTTAATTAATCATATGCATTAGTAAACACAATTTAAGTTGTCATAAAAATCTGAACTAAGTGCTAAGTACATATTTTTCAAAATTATAACTGATAATTTTTCGCTTTTTGATTAAAGTCAGCCATTATGGTGGTCAAAATAAACCATCAACATTTATTAACTTCGTTTACAAAAAACACATATAACAAATAAATATATAACACATATTATATTAATGCTACTGATTATTTAAATTAAAATTAACTACAGCAAATTTTAGCTTTTTTCCATAATTTTTGTGACCTATAGTTATTTTAAAGTTCACCCAAGTTTTTTTAAATATGTGGTGAACAGCTTCACCACATTGTTCTGCATAGTTTCCTAAGCTAATATTATTGTGTTCTATAGAGGGAAGAATATGACACACTAAAATATGTATTTTCCAGGAAACTTTCAAGTCATAGTCAAAAATATCTTTTGCATACAATTGGAGACTTGAAAAAGAACATTTAAAGTCTTCGATTTTAGCAGAAATATCTGCACCCATTTCTAAACCAAACACTGCTAATTTTACTAATGAAAACTTACGCACACAATTAATTATTGGTAAAATATCAATCGTTGCAGTTAAGGTAACATCCCTCTCCAAAACATCTAACAAGGACATAAATTTATTAGCATTGTTTCCATCTAAACCTACTCCATGGTATCCTCTCATTAATATGTAATGTGTTTTTAACCAATTTTGAAAAGGTGGCCAAACGCATAAAAGCATAGTACAAAGTTTATCCACAACTCCCATCATAATATGGAGCTCAGGAGGAGGAACAATGTGTTCAAGAATTGTTTCTTGATTTTCTTTTAAGTATATTAAACGAGGATTTATAACATTTTTGTAATCCTGCATTTTTCGTCTTTTTTTTCCTTCACATACATATTGATCATAACATAAGTCTATGGAACCCAATGTTCTTAGTTTCCTTGCTTTGAGGGAGCATTCTCCTTCACAATAAAGACAAGCATATTTGCCAGAATGACTTGAAAGTCCAAAAACACTGTTTGCACATTTTAAATCAAATGCTAAACTGAAATCTACTTCTTCGAGTTTCAAAAGTTCCAATAATTTTTGGAGATTGCCATTATCCTCTGAAACCATCTCCACAATCGCAAGGATAAAACAACGTTTCACACCAGAATCTTTATACATTTCGGATGAAGAATAATGATTTTTTGGATCAAAAACATTAATAATAACTTTAAGGAAGTTTTGACCACCATCTATAGATATTCTTGCTATTGCATTAGGGGTATCAATACCTCTTTCATCAATTATAAATTTGATAAATTCAGTTGAATTCTTGACATAAACTATATCTCTAACAACTATTTCATCACCGTCAAGGAATTCTTCAGTTTTACATTTATATAAAGTTTCTAGAGTATCCTGTAATTCAGTCATTTTAATATTAATGTTTGATTCTACACCAGTTAGATTACTGCGTAAAGTAGAACACAGTTTTTTAGTTTTGTTCTTAGAGAGTTCTAATACATTCGATAACTCCATAATAATTTGGAATGAAACTTGATTTACTTTCTTTCTTTTCGACTTATTTTCATTTACTCCAACTGTAACAGAGAGAAGATTTCCACCAGTAGACAACACGAACTGCTCTCCACTTACAATGTTTTCACGTTCCATTTTACGTTTTAACAATCCAGAAGCTACTTGCTCTGCACCTTTATATCCAAGCGATTCACTAATATCAATTATATTGTTAACAGCTTTACTTTTGCAACAATCATGAGAAATTCCTATACCTAAAAGTAATAGTGAGAAATTAAAAAACTATTTTAACAGTAGCTTGAAATTACGTAAAAAACAATAATACATTGAATCAAACTATAATGTAACATAAAGAGAATCAAACTTCAATTAATCTTATTTAAATTATAAAATCATAGTATTAACATACCAAGATGCAAATAGCAGAGCCCACAGATTTTCTTATTCACACTTGAAAAATTCAATTCTGGGTCAACATCTGTCTGAATACATTGCAGTGAAGAGGTTCTCCTAATAGTATTTCTATTTATCTAAAATACAAATGTGCTTTATAAATTAAATCAGTGCTAATATATTTATTCATAAAAACTACATGATTTTTATTATATATATATATATATATATATATATATATATATATATATATACATAAATATAAATACATAAATATATATATATACATACATATAAATATATATATATATATATATATATATATATATATATATATATATATATATATATATATATATATATAATATATATATATATATATATATATGTGTGTGTGTGTGTACACACACTCATATATATATATATATATATATATATATATATATATATATATATATATATATATATATATATATATATATATATATATATATATATATATATATATATATATATATAATATATATATATATATATATATATATATATATATATATATATATATATATATATATATATATATATATATATATATATATATATATATATATATATATATATATGAGTGTGTGTGTGTATACTTATAATATATATATAGACAACAACACAAACACCAAAAGTAGCAATTCATCCACATTAAAGTACCTTTGATATAGTCTCTAACCAGTTAGAAAGACATGCAGTCTCCCCTTTGTTTAGACTAAATAAGTTTCTTCTGCAGTTGGAACAAACTACAGAAGGACAAATTTCAAGATCAGAATCGAAGTTTGGCCAGATGTATTCTTGAATTTTTTCGCGCAATGAAGGTGTTATAGGTGTTAAAGATTTGATCTGATACCTTTATTTATCAAGCAAACTGCACAAGTACATAATTTGAAGTCTGACGCCATGTTGAAAAGTGAAAGTTATATCCGTAACTCAATTATATCATTGCCATATATAGCTCATTTGACTACCATAAGGGCTGACTTTAATTAAACTTACAAAAAAAAAAAGAAAAAAATTATCAGTTATAATTTTGAAAAATATGTACTTAGCACTTAGTTCAGATTTTTATGACAACTTAAATTGTGTTTACTAATGCATATGATTAATTAAATGCAAAAAAATCAGGAGTGGGGAGAGTTTTAACCTGGCGGTCAATTTAGAGAACAGTGTCCTTCCTGTAATGTTTTTAACTATGATGAAACAAATTTGTCAGATAATCCTGGAACTAAACTATGTATTTTTAAAAGAGGGATGAAATATCCTGAACGTATTGAGAACAGTAGTAAAAGTGTTACGTCAATCATGTTTTGTGGTTCAGCCTTTGGTCAAATGCTCCCAGCTTATGTTCTTTATAAAGCTGACCATGTATGCACAACATGGACTGAAGGTGGACCACCTAATGTACAATTCAATCGAAGTAAGTCAGGATGGTTTGATTCTGTTTGTTTTTCTGATTGGTTTAAAACATCTTCCAGGAACCAAAGTTCTAATTGGTGATAATCTTAGCAGTCACTTTAGTGAAAAGGTACTTAAATTAGCTAAAGAAAACAACATCTTGTTTGTTTGCTTAATTGCAAACTCTACCCATTTACTGTAACTACTTGATGTTGCATTTTTTGGACCACTTAAAAAATATTGGAGAAAAATACTTAATGAATGGAAAATTTCGTGTTCAAAAAAAACACAGACAATTACAAAAGACAAATTTCCTTCTTTATTAAAAAAATTATATACTTATATATATTCGCCAGATCAAGAGGTAAGCAGCACTTTAGTAGCTGGTTTTAAAAAATGTGGTATTTACCCATTGAATGCAAATATTGTCTGCAATCGTTTACCAGATGCTGATAAAAATGTTGAAAGTTTTAAAAGCAAAGTTAGCCAAGCTTTAATTAATGTACTTAAGCGATTGCGTTGTGTTGATGACCAGGAAAAAGAAAAACCAAAGCGAAAAAAAAAATTACAGTTGATCCTGGTAAAAGTTCTTTAGAGGATTTTTGAGCGACATTTAATGATGTTCCACATGCATCGTCTTTTCTTAGTGAAACTATTGTTTCATCTGAGTTGCCTTCTACTCCTGAACATAAAAAACTAAAGAATGAAGATTCTTTTTATGCAGGTCTTGTTAAAACATACCCGGTAAGACAAAAAAAAAACCATTTAGGTAAAATTTTATTACATATTATATTATAAAAATATTATTGTATATTATAATATTTGAGTGATGATAACTAATATGAACCTAGAGTGTTGTTTTTATTAAATTTTAAAACCAAGCATTGTGTTTTTGAATATGTTTTGCTTTTACAGCAAAACATATTCAAAGTAACCCCATTTTCGAGGTAACTTTGAACGACTAAGTAAATAAATTTTATACCAAATCTTTTTGTTTAAATATGATTTTGAGTTTAAACTATGTAAGAGCCAGCCATAGCTCCTATATGCATAATGTTATATTTTAAATATTGTCACTAATGAAGGAGGCGCATACAAAAATATCTCCAAACGTTCAAAGTAACCCCGGTTGACGGTATTAATTAATACTCTAATAGCAGTTTTCATTCAACTTGATTAAAAATCATTGAAAGTCAAACTAACATTTTAATTAACTTTTAAAAAAATAACTTCTTTAAAGTGTAAGTAAAGCTACGCTTTGCGTAAGTAAAGCTACGCTTATTTTTTGCGTAAGTAAAGCGTAGCTTTTGCGCAAACTTAACTTTACGCAAACGCTGCGAAATGTTTGTGAATACCAAATAGTTACGAAAAAATAAATTTGCGTACGAATCCTGTAAGTTACGCAAGAGTTACGAAAGTTTTGCACCATGATTCTGATCTTTTTAATTGTGAAGTAATTTGCTAAGATTTGAAATTTGCAGAGTTTTAAAGCCAAACTTCTTGGTTGTACACTTGTCTATAACTGATTTATTGTTAGTGTTTTTTTATATAAAAATACCTTAAAATCGCATAGAAAAAAACGTTATTTAAAAACAGACTAGTAGGTTAAATTGAATATTGCCTATAAAGGTTGAAAATTAAATTATCTCAAATTAGTTAAAAATGAAAATTTCTAAAACCGGTTGAAAAATAAACCGGGCGAAAATAAAAACATTAATCGGTTGAAAACAAATTGGTCTCGATACGACACCGGGAAAATATTTCCACTTTTTAGTAAATATTTTATTTTGTTTAGTATGATGAAGTTTTTGTTGATCTATTAATGTTTGTGATTTTAAACATTAGAAATAAAAATATCTATTTAAAAAAACAATAATTTACAAAAATTTTTCAAAATATAGTTCCACCCGGGCTTGAACCGGGGACCTTTCGCGTGTTAGGCGAACGTGATAACCACTACACTATGGAACTGCACATATATCGTATGTTTAGTATTTATATAAATCAATCTTTTAGGAGCAATTAATATTTTTGTACTAAAGCTATTCGAGTTCTTTTATTTAGAATAAGCATGCGTATTATGTCCAAACAAGAGCTTTAGATATCATTTTTTTTTGCTTCAGGTTTTTTTAATATTTAATGAAAACTTGCTTTTTTTTCTTTAGATCAATTCCGCTCATCAGGGTTAACATGAATTTAGTTAAAATCTTTTGAAAAAATTCCTTAATTTACTGTTGATCCTAGTTTTAATTGGTTCTGACGTATATTAATTATATATTGTTGTCAAAACACAATATTTCTATCAATTTTCACAAAAAATACTAGAACTCCGACTAAGAAAGAGAATATAATTGAGAAAAATGGGCAGTAATCGATCAGAACAGGTCATATTGTTAAACTATAATGTTCGTTTCATCTAAAAAAACGTATTTATTTTATACTTTTTTCAAATTTGGACATGCCATTGTAATTTTAAGAAAATTTTTTATTAAAAAAAGAATCTTCGGCCTGGGTTTTTTCGCTATACGCATTTATATTTTATGAGAGGGCAAAGTTTATCAAGGTCATACTGAAATTACCTGATATATATATATATATATATATATATATATATATATATATATATATATATATATATATATATATATATATATATATATATATATATATATATATATATATATATATATATATATATATATATATATATATATATATATATATATATATATATATATATATATATATATATATATATATATATATATATATATATATATATATATATATATATATATATATATATGTATGTAGGGGAAGTGGGGGCATAACCGCATATGGAGGCACAACCGTTTTTTAACATTTCTCTTCAAAAAATGTTATCTAGTATGACAAAAAACATACCACGTGTTAGTAAAACAGTTTCCTTCATTTTGCATATGTCAAAAAGAGTGAATGTTAAGTTTCTGAGAAGTTGTGAATAATAATTTTTATTTTGATAAAAATATTACATTTACTTCATACTTTTCCTGGCCTTCTTTTTGATAATTAAGTAATATTTAATTTTAGTGTTAAAAATATGTGTCATCAGCATTATTTCATGAAGTGAAAGTCATTTTTGATAATACCATAATCTGATAATTAATCTATGAAACTGAATTCTTTCTTAAAACTCTCTTCTGGGTTGAACTCTCTTCTGGGGCAGAACTCAAAATGTAAACACAAAGAATGCCTTCACAATATGCAAACATGCAACAAAATCATCAAATCATCTGAGCTGTGAAAATTGTAAAAAAAATGTACCATGAAAGGTGTAGCCCCATCAATTTTTTTGAGGGTGCGGTTGTGCCTCATAATGGGGGCAAAACCGTTTTTTTCACTAAGTGTAATTTTTGTGTAATAACATCTTCAAAACCTGTTTAATTTTTTTCTTAAATGCATCAATTTAAAGCTTAATGATGTGGTTATTGAAATAAACTGCTAAAAAAACACATTTCGTTTTTATTTTCATATAACATTATTCCAAACGTTACGGGGGCGATTATGCCCCCACTTCCCCTATATATATATATATATATATATATATATATATATATATATATATATATATATATATATATATATATATATATATATATATATATATATATATATATATATATATATATATATATATATATATATATATATGGTATTAGCGAGACCCCTTTCAAGTTAAGGTATGCAAACCATTTAAAATCTTTTAATTTAATTAAGTACAGCAATGATACGGAGTTATCTAAAGAAATTTGGAAACTTAAAGGAGAAAACTTTTCGTTTGTTATTAAATGGAAAATTATCAAGCGCTGCCAAACATATAATCCTTCGTCTAAAATTTGCAATCTTTGTCTCAATGAAAAGTATTTTATTTTAACGCATACAGTGGAAAAACTGTTGAACAAAAGGAACGAGTTGGTTTCAAATTGTAGGCATAAAAATAAATTCCTTCTTTCGTTTTATGATACTGGCGATTAGCTGATTTATATAAGACTTTCTTTGACGTTTTTTTTTTTTTGTCTTTTTCCATATTATTTTATAACTATTTCTAGTTTATTCTTAATAATTTTTCATAATGACTCATTTTGTCTTTTATTTTTTTAACATGTTTATCAACTGTCATAAAGTCAGTTGAAGAATTATTTGATTATTTAGATTTTGCATATTATTATTGATCAATTAGTCTTTTTCATATTAGATGTTTATTGCTTTTAACTCATTTTTATTCTCTGCTTTTTCAGATAAGTCAGCATCAATGCTTAGCTGAATAGTTTTTTTCACTTCATTTGGGGTCACAATATCATTGTTCAATTAATATGTGTGTGATGCAAAATAAAGAAACTAATTCCAAAATACAAAAAAAAAAAAAGTTAATTAATATTAGGTTTAAACTAACTTTTGAAAATGCTCACTCCTGTGCTTTAATAAATTAAAAATGAAAATTAATAAAAGTATTTTCATGTGCATTTAAAAAAATTATGAAAAAAATAAAAAATAATAATAAACTATCACTATCAACACACAATTACAAATAAAATATTAGTGTTTGTATATATGCTTATTGTTAATTAAAAAATATGAGAGATTAGCAGTTGGATAAGAAAAATTGTTTATAATTTTCGCTAACTCTTGTTTTTAATAAATTTTGTTAATTGTGTATTTTGTTAATTTAGTATAGAAATCATTATTCTTTTGTTGCGTTAAGTTTAGTAAAGACTTAAAGACTTTGCTAAAAGTTTTCTAAATGTTGTTGTAGCTGTGTTATTCAATTCTAAAATGATTGATTAAAGGTACGTATGGTGTCATTTTGATTTATGGTTTGCCAATTTGGAGTAAGTTTTTCTTTGCCACGTCTTTAAAAATAAAACATGCTAAATAAACAAAACTGTAAGTGAACTGTACCATTTGGTTCAATCTGTTTGGGCTGCCTTTTCTACAATCTCACTGTGTTACATTATTTTTGTTCTTTGAATAAATAAAATTGTTTGAAGAATGACACAATGATGATGACTAAGCTTTAGCTAAAGACATTTAATATTATTAAGACTATAACTTCTGAACTGAATGATATAATATGTTTTTAACATTTACTTATAGTATTACTTATCCTATTAGTGAATGTCACAAACATATATGATTCAGACTTAGAGTAAAGTAAAAATAGTAATACTGTAAGTCAATTTTACTTTAACCATGTTACCTCAGATTATAAACTATTGATATTTCTGGGGTATCTTTCTTTGCAAAGAAAGATACCCTATATTTATTATTGTGCAAAAGTTAGATAATTAAATGAATTAAAAAAGTATATAATTATTTAATAAAAATGTTAAACTTATATCATTATTTATAATTATTAAATATACAAAATTAAAAAACTAAGTTTATAAAATTTAAACTTTTTTTGAATCAGAATAATTTTTAGTTGAACAAAAAAGTTGTCATTAAATTGTGCTACAGAAAGTTATTGACAGAAATGTTATGCAAAAGTTTGAAATAAATACTTAATAATTTTTTTTAATACTTTATCTTGAACTAAAATTTTCCAGATAAAAAAGCATCAATTAATAACATAACACCGACAATAATTTATTTAAAAAAACTATTATGGTTTCTGAGTCATCTTTATGATTGAAAAAATGACCAACTAACAAACTCTTAGGTAGCCTTCCTTCATGATAAATCATATGATCTGTAAATTCCCGTATGGATTCCTAATATGTAAATCTGCAACTTCAGTTTATAACATATTTCTTCTTTCAAGTGATGGCGTAAATATATTTGTATTTTGTAAAAAAACAGACATTTTGTGGTTATTTTACTTGAAACTACAATATAACTCTAATTTAGTCATATAGTTGTAAACTGTATTTGAGATCAACTAGAAAGCTCTCTTTATAAGTAAAAATATTAATAGTTAATAACGTCGTCATGTAGTCTATCAAGCTGATTATTTTTATTTTTAGTACTAGTTTTTATAAGAAATTGAATTTCAATATTTATATAAATTTTAGCTAGCAGATTTTATAAAAAAAACCGAATGATATATGTTCGAACTTTATTTTCTATTTAACGAAACATACTTAAAATACTATTATACAACCCTAATTCAATGTTAGAGATTATTTGCGGACTTTTTGGATCAAGTTTTGTTAAGTTTTGGTGTTTTTTAAAAAAAGCATTTGGAAAAAAAACAATAAAAAATAACCGCCGTAAAGATTTTTTTTTTAAATCGTTTTATCTCAAAACTCAAAAATGTAAAGCTTGAACGAAATACTTCTAACGTCACGATTATCTTTCATTTAAACAACACCTGTCAATTTCTTTTTTGTTTTTTTTTTTCAATTTTTTATTTTAGGTGTTCCAAGAAGTCCTTACAGTCTTATCACAGAGCATTACCGATGTTATAAAACTTGCCTAAAGGTGGCATTGAACCAGGGATCTCTAACTTCTGAGGCAAGCACGTTAATCGTTGCGCTACGGCGAATGACGTCATAACATCAATTATGAAACAAAATGTGTTAATTTTAAACTTTTCTTTTCCACTGATCCACAGCTTTGTTACTTTCATCTACTTTGTGTTTTGGACAACGTACTCCTTTATCTTCAAAACCTGTAATTTTACTGGAAACAAAATTGGCCTGGTCATTGTATTGCTCAAAACTATTTTTCTTAAATTAGAAATTCTAACAATGAATATAAGAGAACTACAATAGTACCTCGACCTATTGATTCTGATTAAAAAAAGTTTAAAAATTTCATTTATTTACTCTTGCATGGCTTTCCTAAAAGACGTTAAGTTTTACGCTCGTCCAATTCTTTTTTCTAAACTTGATGGTTCTGTACTATTTTTATTTTTCTCCAAGTTGACACTACCCAGAATTTACAATGCAGATATGTATGTGTTGTAGTCAAGCTGTCCCGAAAAGATTTCACAGGAGGGAGGAGAGACGAGGTATCTGTTTTTTGACAACTAAAAACTAAGTCTGAAAAAGAACAGATACGTTAACCCATGGCCTATACACGGCCGGGTTTGTTGGTTTTTACGGAAAAAATTAGGAGGTCAGTTTTATTTGGGGTAGGTACAATCAGCAGAGCAGAGCAGATTGGCAGAGCAGATCTTTGTAATGTTGATAGCGGCAGAGCAGATTATCCAATCAGCCGGTTTCTAATGTGTGATTTTCCAAGTATTATTTGGCAGATCACACATTATTCAAATATTATTTGGCAGATCAAATATAATTTTGCAGATCACAAAATAGAGAACGGCTGACTGTCTGTCTGTGATAATCTGCTCTGCCGTTATTATTATTACAATGATCTGCTCTGCCAATCTGCTCTGCCGGTTGCATTATGATCTGCCGAAATATTTGGCAGATCACACATTAGAATACGGCAGATCACTTTTTTTTTGGAAAAGTATTGCGACAACAAAAAACGTTTATGTTTAAAAAGTCAACTCATAGTTCTTTCTATTTGAAGTGCATCTTTTTTCATAAAAATATTTGGCAATCGCATTATAAAAATTCTATTGTATGATCTGCCGAATTATTTGGCAGATCACACATTAGGAAACGGCTAGTTGAATAATCTGCTCTGCCGTTATTAACATTTCAATGATCTGCTCTGCCAATCTGCTCTGCTCTGCCGATTGTACCTACCCTTTTATTTGTTGTAATAAACGATATCTTTAAACAGAAGGCTTTGTTTTTCTTGTTATATATAATATTTTTGATTATATATAAATTTTATTATGAGTTTAGTTATGAAGAACTTATTAATTTTGATGTTTTAAATAAGATATTTAAATTTGACACATTTATAACAGCTTGTTGCTTTTGAGAAATGATTATTTTTATTGTGCTTCAAAAATATAAGAAATACTTTTATTTTCATACCTAGAATTCTTTATATAATGCCAAACAAGTGTGCAGTGATATACTGTTGCAGTAGATACAAAAAAAAAATCATCAAATACAAATGTGAATACTCTAAAGTTGACTTCAGAAACAACTGTTTATAACAAAGAAAATAGTGTTTTTGCGTTTCCTGATGCTCTTATAAGACCTGAGTTAAGAAAAAATGGATTAAGTTTGTTAATAGAAAAAATTGGTTTCCTACAGAACATTCAGGTGTTTGTAGTGCACACTTTGATCCAAATTTCTAAAGCATGGTGTTAGAATGACTCTTATTTATGATCTTCATCCAATACCAACTATTTATTCAAATGATGCAATAAAAAAAATTCCACCTTCCCTGTTATTATCTATTCCAGGTCCATCAAGAAAATCTCCAACTAGATGCGTCACAAGCATTCAAGATGAATCAGATATTTTTATGGAAAAAGATTCTATCAAAGACCGAGAAATGTCAAATTCATCTTCAAGTCCTGTTGGCTTTATTTTTCAAAAATATGACTCCATGTTTTATATTATCGTATTTTTAGTGTGGCATCTATTGATAATGCTCCCTGTATTGAATCAATACAAGTTGATTCTACTTTGCATGTAAAGTTGCATCACAATGGATGTCAAGTTCCTCTTCCAAAGTAGTTTAAGCAAAACCAATATTTACTTAAAAATATTAGCATATTAGAAAACCTTGCATCATATATGCGTATTTTTTGTTGCAGAAAAAAAAAATGCTATTTTAGATGAAATTCATAGTATCCAATATTATAAACCGAAAGGTAGGAAACCATATTCATCTAAAGTTCTTTGTTTTTCATTATTGTAACGCTATACTTCAAAGCAGGCATACATTCAATTACAAGAAAAAATACCTTTATCTTCATTGTTAGTTTTAAAAAAATTAGCAGCTGGAGGAATTGAATCCTTAAAAGCTATTAAGTTACTTTTAGAGGAAGGAAAAGTAGACCCATAAGGTAAATTTTTTTTTTCTTCGTATACAATAAAATGATCTTCTTCAGATTTACCAGTTCCGAAGCATTTAATCAACTGTCCATATCCTGATACATTTGTCGAATGATTGTCTGCAACTATTGAACGTACATTAAATAATGTTAATTTCAAAACAGACAAACTTTCTTTAATTTCAAGGAAAACTGTATCTCCATTTATTTTTGTTTGTGGACAAGACTTTATGACATAAGGGATTGATTTTTTTAAACTCACAATCATAAAAACAAGGATACTTTTGTAAAAGTTACAATTTTTAGCCAAACCAACATATTTACCGCCACTATACTCACTACATTTCTGTAAATACATTTCATCCAACATTAAAATACAGTCTGTATGATAGTGTTCATCTCTTAAAAAATATTCGAAATAAACTACTTAATTCTAAGCGATTTATATTCCCTGTTTTCCATTTCGATGGACTTTATGATCCTATTTCAGTTACTGCTGGTGAAATATCTTGGCATTTTCTCCATAAAACTTACGAAAAGGATGAAAAACTTAGTGCTAATTTACGTAAGGCACATAAACTCACATTTCAAACTTTATATCCAGGAAATGATAAGCAAAGTGTTCCTCTTGCTTTGAATGTTTTTCATGAAACAACGTCAGCTGCCATTAAAAATTATTTTCCACAAGATTTATCTGCAGCTGATTTTTTACACCTTATTAATAGTTGGTGATTAATATCGAATTCAAAGTCAAAATATTCAAATAACTATATTCGTTATGCAGTTGTGAGGGAAGATAAAAAACCTGAATTCTTACGTTGTTTTTCGAAGTGGATAAATGAATGGCAAATAAAACAGTTAAAGGAGTGTGGAAAGTTTACTCTTAGCAAGCAAACAGCAAATGCTATGATAAAAATATTAAAAAGTTCTGCTGATTTGTGTGATGATTTACTCAATGAAGGTTATACTTACATTTTAACAAGTCCTTTCCAAAGTGACCCTCTAAAACGTCGATTTTCAAAATATTGACAAATGAGTGGAAGTCGTTTTCTTGTTGGTTTACGTGAAGTTGAATCTTCTGAGAAAATACTTCAAATCAAGTCTCTAATGAAAGAAGATATAAATTACTGGGATTTAAATCTTAAACCAGAGACCAGTTCAGATCTTTCATGTGAAATCGATTTTGAAAATGATTTTGAAGAGATTGATTTAGACGATGACAGCAAGGACGTGGCAACCTATATTGCAGGATTTTTTATGAAAAAAATCTGTAAAAAATTTGTTTGTTCTGAATGTGAAGCGTTATTAAATCATGAGAAGGTCACCATTTGTGTTGAGTATACAAATTTTCTCTCTAGAGGGGGGCTTCAATTACCTGGGAAACATCTTGCATCATATGAAAAATCCCATTGCTTTGCTAATTTAGATTTAGCTCAAGAAAATTTATTTTTAAATGCTGGTAATATCAGATATGCTGCAAGAAAGCTCCTAAATCTTGGAAGAGAAGGGATCTTCATGTGTCCTCAGCATTTTAATAATGCTATAATATTTATTAATAATATAATTATAAACATATACTTTAACAACAAGAAAATAATTATCAACGGTGGAACATTTTAAAATTTATTGTAATTTTATGAATGTTTATATTACTTTAAATAAACAAGAATTTTAAACAGTTGTTTATTTGTTTTAATAATTTCTATTTTTATTATTCCAGCATTTTCTATGAAAACTCAATAATTACAAAAAAAAAAAACTGGCCTCCTAATTTTTTCCCGTAAAAACCAACAAACCCGGCCGTGTATTTATAGTAGGCCATGGTTAACCAAACAACTTTTTTATAATAAAGTTTTTGTAGCGGGTTATACACCATTATACGCCCTTTTAGGAATAGCCCTGTTGCAGTAATGCGATAAACAAATTAATGCATAAAATTCAGAAAAAGCTCTAATAGTCGATGAACGCCAAAGATTTCAAGCGTTATTTACCGTCGGGAAAGAGTTAAACGAGAAAAACAATTCTCAGCAAAATAATGATAGATACATTCAATTCTTTTATTTGTTTTATAAACTCTAATAATATTTACTCCCGTCTAGAAGGCTTTACTCCCAACAAGAAGAATAAACAGAAAAACTTCGGTAAGGTAAAGTTAAAAACTAATCTTTTCATTTTTGAGTCTGCTCTTACCCGCTCTAATAGCCTTAAAAATTTTTGGCCATTAGAGCGGGTATTGGCCTACAAAAAACGCATATAATATAATAGTGGGTCTAGCGCGACAAGGCTGTTTCAAAGTGAGCTTTACGGCTTCTTGTTTTTTTTTTTTTTTTTGAAAATAACTACCTTAAAGAGTGTTACTAAAACTTTTATAATTTTTAAAAGAGAGACTTTTGTTCTGTAATAAGATTAATAACACAATAGAAATTTTAATCTTAAGACATTTAAGGAATTAATCAAAGCCTATTCGGTTTTTAAATAAATGGGCAAATAATGAGCATAGCTAAACTATCTATAAATTTTTTGTTACTTTTTATCAAAACAAAATATGAAAACATCTTTTAGATATTTATTATCAAATACAAACATTTTTAGACCATTACAATTTTAAAAAAGTTTACTTAAAACAAATGTGATATGAAACAGGGACTATTAAAGATCAGACATCAAAATCGCAAAATAATATTAAAGAAAATATTTTAATGTTTTATGTTTTACGCGTAAAATATTTTTAAAGCGTAAAGCGTATACGCTTTACGCTTTGAAGACGTGAGGAAATTTGCGAAAAAACTAGAAAAAGTTGCTAAACATGCTAAGTTTGAAAAGATATTCTATAACGTAGCGAGAGGTACAGAATTTTTTTTTTTCAATTTTCATATGTAGAAAAGGTTAAAATTTCAATAACTTACGTTACTGATCAAAAATGTTTTATTTTACATATGTAAATAATAAAACTAAATATATAAATACAATAAAAAAATAATTTTTTTTTGACAAAAACAACTCAGTAACGTAAGAATATGATAAAATAGACACTCATTGATAAACGTTCCAAATTTCAACTGTTGAGCATGTAGCTTTGTTATAGAATCTTAGTTGGCCCAAGACAGGTTTTCAGTAGAAATTGCAAAAAACAGAAAAGTTATCCCAAATCAACAGCAATATGTTATTACAATCCGTTAAATGTAAATATTTATTTAACTAGGAAAGATTGATCTTATATATTTTTTTATTTAAAAATGAAAGCAATTATAGAAAAAAACTTTTATTTTAAAGTTAGTGAGTTTATATATATATATATATATATATATATATATATATATATATATATATATATATATATATATATATATATATATATATATATATATATATATATATATATATATATATATATATATATATATATATATATATATATATATATATATATATATAAAGTATAACGAAGTGACCTAAAAGACATGAAGTAAAAATACTTTAAATGAAATCTTCTAAAATAGTGCAGTACATTACAAACATGCGTTTATCGTACATTGTGAAAATGCGATTTAAATTTTTTTTTTTTATGTCGACAATAAAAAGTGTTTTAAATCGTTCTTAATGCTCTTTTTGACACATTTCAAAAAAAAAGTTAAAAACTTGCAACGTTTCCAGAAAACAATTTTTTAAAGGAAAAATTTAATTTTAATTTTAATATAGTACTCACTTTAAAAAAAAATTTATTCCGATTTTCTTATAAATGTTGATATACTTCTAAAATACTAGGCAAACATTGTACGCTAAAAACGTAGGATTTTCGAAAATACGTTTGATCCAAGATAACATCAAGAAGTTGAACCAATGTGCGAAAAAGAAAAAAATAGCGCCTCAAAAAAAAATTTTTTGTTTTTGTTTTGTTTATGACCAAAAAATATTTTGCTAATAAATCATCACAGGTGGTTTAAGGCCATCCCTAATTTTTATATACTTCATTTAAAACAAAAAAAAAGTTTTTTTCAAATTGTTTGTTGAACTGAACAATACCTAATTTTGACGGCCGTAAAAACAGTAATTTTTACGCCGAATGGAATAATATTTGTAATAAACAAAATGAAACGCAATGTTGTGCAAAGACAAACATGATGGCAGGGGCGGATCCAGCATTTTTTGGTCTTTGAGATAGCAAACTTCCAGACATGGAGCAAACTTCAAACATTTATATGTTTATACTTATGTCAAATAAGGATACTTTGCAAAAAATTGCGATGATTGGAGGCTGGGAACAAAAAAACCCTAAAGTTTTCGCCCCCCCTCCTGCCCCAAACGTGAGAGCAACAAGTTAATGAAATATTTTTTGTACTATTCTGGACTAGACTTATATTCATCAATAAATTTTATATTTTATAGTAAAACATTTTAGCGTTTGAAAATTATGACCATATAAAGTTTAAACCCCCCTCAATTTGAGGGGGCTGCAAATTTTATATGGTCATAATTTTTGAACGCTGAGAGATAATACTATGAAACTTTAAATTTATCGATGAATATAAGTCTAGTCAAGAATAGTATCGATGAATAGTATCGATGAATATAAGTCTAGTCCAGAATAGTACAAAAAATATTTCATCAACATGTTGCTCTCACGTTTGGGGCAGAGGGGGGGGGCGAAAATTTTGGTTTTTTTTTAATCCCAGCCTCCAATCATCGCAATTTTTTGCAAAGCATCCTTATTTGACATAAGTATAAACATACAAATGTTTGGAGTTTGCTCCATGTCTGGAAGTTAGCTATCTCAAAGACCAAAAAATGCTGGATCCGCCCCTGGATGATGGTGTGCTTTTATTTACGCAAATGTAATGACTTAGATTAATATAAATAATTTAAAAGAAGTACAAAGCAAAAGAAGATATGAAAAATTGATTTGTAAAATTTAATAAAGTTACATTATTCATATTTTTGTCGTAACTAATTCAACCAATTCTTCTGCAAGTAAAAAATAGAGATTTAACAAAATATTGTGAAAGACTTTTTCCAGTAAAATATGTTTTTGAAAGAATTCATTGCTTCAAGGATAAAGGTAGTAGTTGTAATCAACAACAACTAGTAATCTATTATTAGTTGAATTAACAAGTAGTTCTGATAAATTTATATCATTAAAAGCAGCTAAACAGTTTAAAGATACTGAGGATTATAGAAGTTTATATAAACGCTTATAAAAATAAAGTGGAAAGACAATCGCAATCGGTTTTGAAAAACAAAACAAAAATAATTGGTTTTGAAAATAATTAAGAGTTTCACTTAAGAAGCTAATATATTATATATTTTATATATTTATATATATTTTTATATATATATTATAATATTTTTTACCTAAAAAGGTGAATTGAAGAACACATTTGGTGATGGAGTTGTTTATCCAGGCAGCACATTCCATATTATAGAGTGTGCTGCCTGGATAGACCATTCCATAACCAAATGGGTCTTTAAAGGACAACATCAAAACAACCTTGGAATCATTAGATCATAGTTCTGATTTTGCACCAAAGTTAGTGTGCTGCTTTTGTATATTATTTGAGTAATAATATTAACTAAAAAAATGCTGTTAGATTATATAAAAAGATAAATCATATTTATTGTAATAAATTATTTTATTATTTTTAAAATCTCATTTATTTGTTAATAATAATGATCCAGCCAATAAATAGCTTTTGTAAAAAATTGTTGTTTGTTTATAAATTGTCCAGATTGAAGTTTGATCTTTTTGCGTCTACACATTTTGTTAATTAAATTTCTTTAATGCAATATATTTTTTCATATTAAAGTTTATTTTTGTTTGCTATTTTTTATTTGTTAGTTTCTGCTCCTCATCCAAGTTCCTAAATTTTGAAGAAACAAAATCAATTTTCATTTAGATAAATTACTTAAGTGATGAACATTTGATATGAACATTAAAACATAAGCAAAATAGCAGTTAAGATATTAAACCGATGTTTAATAAAAAATTGAATCAACCTAATGGACACCATAACAATTCTAGACTTTAAATAGACACTTGGGGTGGGTGACTCTTTTCATTTATCCCTTTATTCCACAAGAAAAGAAACAGCACAGAAAACTTTCTTTATCGAATTTTATAAGTCAAATAGTCATCGTAGAATTTTAAATCAGTGTTTTGAATTTTTCCCGCGAGACATGATAAAAAAGCACGTCACCCGCATACAAACGAAAGAAAATCGAAATTTACGGAGACTGGCCTTAAACCACCTAAGATTTAAAACCTTAAATGAAAAAACTTACCTCAATAAAACGCAATATTAAAAAATATTTAAAAAGTAATTTAGGCATTTACTTTAAATAAAAATACAATAGCTAAATTTTTTATAAATGTCGTTTTTGAGTGGGAAAATATACTCTAGAAACTTTAAAATTTAAATTCTAAATTAAACTTACCAATAAGTAATAGAAAAAATATACCAAAAATTTTCATTTGAAAGATATATATTTAACGAAAATCAAACATACTTCAATTTCAAAAAACGAAATCGTGTGCCATTAAAAGATACAGAAAAAAGTTTAATATTCTATGCTACATGTTTGTATATATTTATAACAGATAAAAATAAATGATATCGTCAATTTACAAATAAAAAGTGACATTGATTAGAAAAGAAACCTAGAAATATGAACGGAAGACGAAGAAAAATATTTGAATAAAAAACTTCTAACTACTAAATCGTTGTTTGTTATACGAATGTTGACATTCACAATGTTGACATGACGAATGTTGACATTTTCAACTTTCAAATAATATTATGATATACCGTGCTACACAGTAGAAGTAGTTTTTGAACCTTGCAAAGGTGGACTAAAATTTAATGCAACCAGTAGCGCTTGTACAGTTTTACAAAGCCTAGTCGGACTTTTTTCTTCAAGAATATCACCAGGAGAACATAGATCAACCTAACATTATATATATATATATATATATATATATATATATATATATATATATATATATATATATATATATATATATATATATATATATATATATATATATATATATAAACATATATAGAGTAAACTGGGGTAATTTTTTTAAATTTAAATAACTTAAGAACCAAAAAAATGCTATTAGAAAAATATTTTTATTGTTAATAATACTTTTTTAAACTACAAAAACTTAAAAAAAAAAAGAAATATTTTTATTTATGTGGACAAAAAAAACCGGTTGACAAAATTACTCTAAAAAACAAACCCTAAAAAGTTTACAACATAAATTAACAGTTAAATTTTTTTTTTTTAAATACAATTTACAATTGGTTAAACAAAATTCTAACAATACCAAATAAGCGGGAAAATCAACTAAAAATAGTTTTAAAATCATCATGAAAATTAAAAAAAATTTTATTTCACTAATTATAATACATGAGACATTCAAAACTTTGACACAAGTTTAAAAACTTATTGTTTTCTACATTTTATTGAGCAATAAAATTGTACTGTATTTTTTTTTGAATCGACATTTTTCACAAACCCATTTTAGACGAGCTTTTCTCACATTGGATCCAAAGGTTTTGCTTATCAGTTATTTAAACATAACTGATAAAGTACTGGGATTTCTCTGCGATACATGGTAATCGTAGGAGCACCATCACAAGTTCACGCGAAAATATCTTTCTCAAAAGAAATGGTAATGTTTTCTAAATGAGTTTTAACGAGGTCAACTGCAGAACAAGATTCTCACTAATCTCGCTCTTTAATACAAGATTATAAAGATTATAAAGTTCTTTTTCTCATGCATTATGTAAATTGATACTAACATAGCATTTCATCTAAATACTTGTTCACTTGTATGGTGTAATACTGAATCTTCTATTACTCTTCAGCTTTTCAATTAATATTTGACTTAATTGAGCCTTTTTCTTTTTTTTAACTTTTATGAAAAAGTCCAATGACATCGGATTCATCTTTTGGCAGATGTTTGGTGCATTTGGCTATTGACTCTTGTATAAAATTAGATCTCGTAATTGCTCTATTTAAAAATCTATCAACAACAGCTAGTTTAGTGACAATTTCTTGTCGGCTACAACATTTCATGAAACTAACAATTAATTTTTATTTTTAATCACTGGATCACCATTATCACCATCTTCATGGCTTGACTTATTTTGCATAATTCTATAAATTGTTTCAATGTGGTTTATCATTGCACCAGTAGAGTGATTGCTGTTTGAAATCTTTGTCAGTCTGTAAAATCGCATATTTTACTTTCTGCTTTTCCATTAGAATTTCTATTAGAAATATTTCATTAGAAAATTGTTCCCATATATTAATATTTTTTTGGAACTCATCTAGATAGGTTAAAAAAAGAGACTTTTATTTTGAAAGGAAAATCTAAAATTAACTGAAAAAAATATTTACATTTATGTGTTATTGATTCTAATAAACTTTTAAGGTTTGTTTATGACCAATTAGTGTCACGATACAACTTAGTGTAAATAATTGTCTGTATAGAGAGAGATAATTGTATTTATCTAGGGAATATAGTTTGTAAATTCATTTTTTATATTTATAAATTATGTGTAATTTTACAAAGAGATATCGACGCTGAACAAATACTGGATTAAAATTTTCAATTTTGAATGCTCAAGAAGTTTAAAACAATTAATTAACGGATATCGGATACTTTTAACGAATGTCGGATTCGAATACATGAGAAAACCGCAGGATTTAGGATTCGGTTTTTCGAACCCTATTGAAAATTGATCGATTTAAATAATCTTAATTGGTTATAAAACTAATATGACCGGAGAAATTATTTACCAAAACAATAAGAAGGGAAATAATAACTAACAATTCAAATTTCTATTTAATATTATTAGGTCGCAAAACTCCCCAATTAGCATTTCTGAAATTACTTTGAAACCGATCAAAATTAAGGGAAAAAATAAAAAATACAAAGATTCTTTGAAAAATTTTCTACATCTTCTGGTCTTTTAAATTTTTTGACGGAAATAAATAATTAGATTTTTAAGAGAATTTTTAAATTTCCTATGTTTTAAATTATCTGAATGCGTTGAATTTCAATTACATAAAATTTTTTTAAGAATGAAAGAACAATATTTATAGATGTTTATAAATCTTATTGATTTGTTTGCCAAAGTGAAAACAAACATCGAAATACCCATTTGCATATTTTGAAACGATACAGGCTCAGAATAGGCATAGAGGTATGCTCAAACTAATTCGCTGATTCTAAAAAGAGAAGCGTGTGCGAATTTATTGAAAAATATAATTAAAATTAAAAAAAGCAGATTTTAGAAATAAATATCTAAGTAATGATAAACTAAGTTTACCAATGTAAGTCTTATAAGTCCTTATTATCAACACAGGGAATTTATTTTATTTTAGCTCTTTTCAGAGTATTTTAAAAGGTATCAAAATCAATTTATACAAGAGAATTTTGGCTTTTAAAAATCTCAAATAAAGTTTCTCAATTTCATCTTGGTGATGAGGACTTTATCTGTTGTTGATTTAAAGAGATAGAAAAAAATCTACTTGTAAGTAAATTCAGAAAAGATCTATAAAAATGCGTTTTTCGTAAAATGTAAATTTAATTTTATTTGCTTAGCTTTAAAGAGTACTCAATACAAAAGTTTATATCCAGTTTTATCAGACAACTGTTGAAGAACTTAATTTATACTTGTTCTTTATTAAAAGTTGAACATCAGAGTTTTTTCAAAGAGAAAATTTGCCTTGATTGCAAAATTAGCTTACGCCTTTGAGGAAGATTCATTTTAATATTTTGTTTTGACCTTTATTATGAGAAAACTGATATTTTTATAACATTTATAACATTATAACATTATAACAACTTTTACAACATAACTCTAAGAAAACATTATCCATAAACTTTTCAACATTTTGTAAACATTTAGAAAAGCTACAATAGGGCAAGCTACAATAATTTTGGCAAGCTACAATAATTTAAATTGAAAAGATAGCAATTGAATATTAATACTCTATTTAAAAAATTTAACAGAGAAGTGAAATTTATGTTTTTCGAATGAACAATAATTTTTTGTACATTACAAGCAAGTAAAAGAATAGATGTCAAAAGAGTATGAACCTTATATAAAGACAAATGTTCGCATCAAAAGACAATAAAACTATGAGAAAAAAGAACAGAGTCAGTTGTCATGCTATGTGTTTTTGTTTAACCTAAAATGGCTTTAGTTATGTTGTAGCCTTTATGGATTAACTAATAGTAAATAGTTATATTTATTTAAGTAAAGTTATCTAAGTAGTAAATAGTTATATTTATTCTAGTAAAATTATCAAAGTAGCATTCATAAAAATTCAAAAAATAAAAACTTGATTTTATTGATTATAAAAAATAAATCATTACGAATAATTTTTTTTTTTTTTTTTCATATTTCCAGAGCTAACAAATTTTTTTTTGTTCTTTAAAAGTATTTAATGTAAAATTGCATTATGTAATAACGTTATAATTACAAATTTATCAAAGTTTGTTTTTTTATTTAATTATTATATAATTATAATTTATTTGCTATCAATTGCTGTTAAACATTAATTTTTTTTTATATATATTTTCATAAACTTTTTCTAATAGTTTATAAAACTACAATGTTTTGTAATCTATTTATTACTCGCTGATCTTGCGTTTAAAGCTAAAACAAATGAGATCGCAATAACTGTGGCAATCCCATTCAGAGATTTATATCACAGTTATTCAGAATTTGAGAATGTTGAAGGGTTAGCTATAATATCCTATGAGCAATACTCTCAAACTTATTGACATAAATTAATATAAAAATATATTAGCATCTATCACATTGATATTATTGATACATGTGAACATGAAGATATTAATATGAATATACTAATATGTAAAATATACAACTGTATTGGGAAATTTATTGCCTTATGCCTTAATATTTTGTTAACCAACTGTTAGCTCAGAGTGATAAAAACCCTACGAAAACAAACTACATTATTTAAATCTTTACTTTTAAAATAAAACTTTGTACTCTAAAAATCAAAGTTGTTTTGACGTTTTTTGTTTTGTTTTGTGAAATTTTGTAAAATTTTATGTACTTAAATGTGCAAATTCAATATAAAATCATAGTTTTTTGTTATTATAATTTGATTGTTTGTATAATTATTCAATTTCAATTTATTTTGATACACTTTTGGACATTTGTTTTGATTTTTAGTAATAACAAATGTGTATTAACATATTAATTAATGTGCTCTTTCAAAATCAGCGAATCTGATAGTGTATATATCTGTCTATCCTGAATCAGATAGTGTATATATCGAATCAGCAAATCAGATGGTGTATATATCTGTCTATACTGAGCCTTTATAAGATTTCAAAATATGCAACCCCTTCATACTCATAACAAAATACAGTTCTAAATGCATATAAATTTCTAAAGGAAATAATTTAATTATAAGTATATATAATCAAGAGTATAAAATAACCTATAAACAAACCATATAAATTTATTGATGCATTATACAACTTTTAACAGTAAAAATATGTAAAAGCATATAAATAGAACATGTTTTTTTTTTTTATATCAAATGTGTTTTATTGATAAAACACTTTTTAAAGACACAATTTAATAATACTCAGTATCATTTTAAACCATGTGTTTTATAAAAATCATATTGCCAAAAGAAATGTTATTATAAAACTTGAAAAAATACACTTTTTTCATTTTTAGTTAAAAAATGATCGTTATTATGCAATAAAATCTAAAATAAAAACTTTTATATGAGAAATTTATTATTTTTGAAACTTTTATAAAATTTTGCTTTATTTGAGTGCCAAAATTACATAATTTTGAAAAACCTTTTTTTTTGAATAATAACAGGGCCTGCTAATTTTTGTAATTAAAGTTGCGGATGGAAGACATTGTTCAATCCATAAAAGTAAATACTTTCCTAAATAAATACATAAAAAAAACATAGCCAGGTTAGCAACTCTAAAAAAAATTTTTACAACCCACCCTAGTGAGCAATATCTATTCAGTAAAAAGTTTTCAAGTAAAATAATTATTCTAAATACAAACTTCAAATGCAAAAAAAAAAAATTTGCAATGTCGAATAGGGGATATTTTTTGTTCACATTAACTGACAAATAGGTCATTATGAAAGGAGTGCTGCTACATCAACTGACGTTTGGGCAGGCAATCTACTGATTGAAAATTTTTTTTTTGAAGTTTTTTAACTTTTTCTAGTCTGGTTTATTAGCGTTTGATTTAAAACAACAGTTCATGGAAGAATTTTTTTGATGACCATGCAAGAGTATATATATATATATATATATATATATATATATATATATATATATATATATATATATATATATATATATATATAAATATATATATATATATATATATATATATATATATATATATATATATATATATATATATATATATATATATATATATATATATATATATATATATATATATATATATATATATAGGCCTTGGCGGGAAGCGAGAGCTTTAGCTGCGGTGAATTGCTCAGCGGGACACAGTTTCACGAAATGACTTCTTATATAAACCTCGTGACCCAAGAAAATTCTTTTGGGGTATGATACGTGGGGATATATAGGAGTGTATTAAAAGTGATTTTGAAATCTTTTGTCATTGTTCGTGGAAGAAAAATCGAATCAAAGTTTTCTATTACTGCTCTAAATAATGACTTTAAATTTCATAGAAAAAAAATGTGACATTTATTTATTCATTCTGTGCATCAAAACACTCTATTTGCAACAAAATATTTACAAACAAAAACATAAACATTACAATTTCTTTAGGAAATACAGCAATAAATTGATTTTTAGCTGACTGACTTTCATCAAAAACTTCAAAATTTTTTCTGAATGACCTAAATTACTATCTTAATTCAAGAATGATCTAGATTTATAAATAGATTCTGACATATAGCACACAAAGAAAATATAATTCTCTCTCTTTTTTTCAAGTAATGACATCAAAATGAATGTTTGCAGTTATAATCGATCAAACAGCTAAGAAGATTCTTGGGGTAGTCTAGGTGGTTGCTAGGCCTTTTGAAACATTGCCAATGATTGTTGAAGTTGTGATGCAGCGATTCTGTTGTTTGTTCTGAATACAGACCCAAAGATCGGTTATCCCAGTTAATAAACTGGGGTACATGAAAGAAGACTGCATGTACTTTAAGAGTTGAAGTATATTTTTGTTGAAGTATATTTTCAAAACAGCCATGAACAGTTGCATCAAACTTTCGGAATGTATCAATTAAAGGCAATACCAAGAAACAAGAATTTGCCTCTGCAAATTGAAGCATGTCAACTTTTCTCAAAAGCTTTCTGCAATCATTTCCAGCAAACTGTCCTCCATGAAATGGTTGTTGTTGAATGTTCATCATCTTTGGCTACTCTGTTGCATTTTGCCATAACAAACAGAGATTCTTGAAGAGGTAGTTGACAATGCCAAGTAAAAGGTGAGGTTCCATTGGTGGAATGAAGTCTAAGATGAGTGTATCATCTGGCAATTTGATAGCAGGCTGATGGACAACATTTAGAAAGTCACATGCTCTTTTTTTTTTGGCCACCTGCAGCTTGGAAGCCTGTGTAGTCATTCTGAATAGATCCAAAAGTTTGGAGCTCACCACTCTGATGAAGATTCTTAGATTCAATGTCACACCAAGTACAAGGATGTGCACTGGAGTGAGACTGTAAACCACAGATGATGTTAGCAAGTTTCATGTCACAGGACAACACAAAAGACATCTTTTGAAGGCACAAGAATGTCAAGAATTTGTTTCACATTGTCATACTTTTCAGGTAGATTTTCTGAAACAGCTACCAACAATTATCGTTTCACACCTGAATCTTTGAAAAAGAGGTTTTTTTGATGGCGGAGAGACATTCTGCGCTTCTAAGGCAATTATTCCTAGAAAAACTTTCAAAAAACCTCCTCCTCCATCTATTCCAATCTTTATAAATTCATTTGATTGTGGACCTTGAATTTGGATGACAGTGTTTCTCAGAGCAATAAGATCTTTGCAGTGCACAAGTAGTCTCTTGGACTCATGGCTGTCAGTTTTGGTTGTGTCTATAATGTCGCAGGTGACAAACAAATCAGAAAGATGCTTTCCAAGTGATGTGGAGTAACTTGATTGAGAGTTGAAACAAGCTTGTTCATTCCTCTGTTAGATAAGCCAGTCTGATTTTGAACTAGTTAGAGCTGTTGAGCAGTCAAAGTGGATGTTGGTAGAAAAAGTTCTCTTTGTCTTAAAGATCCTAAAATTAAAATTATTTCTTTCATCCATTTAAAAAATGATAAATAATTGATTTTTACTCAGAGTATTTATCGCTGGAGTCATAAATATGGAAGTCAGGTATAAATATGGAGTCAGGTATAAATATGGAAGATTCTTCCCAATCCTTGGCGAACTGTGTCATGAGGAGATTGTTTCTTGTTAGCAATCACTGTAGCAGCCGCCTACTCAGCAACTTTTCCATCTTTAGTTGCAACTTCAAGTAAGTTTTGTTTAAGCATTCCTTTGGTGCAGACATGGGGAATACCTCTTCCAAACAGTGAAAAGCTTGCAGAACAACGTTTTTCAACAGTTAGCAGTTCTTTTTGTGGATTGGTTGGGTTAGTTGGCTTGACTGGTTCTGGGTTTTTGAACCGTGCTTTCCCAACACAACAGATTAAGCAATCACAAACTGATTCTCTTGTTGTTGGCTGAACTTTAATTGTTTGATAATCAGGCAAAGAGGGAAGTTGGACATCATGACCTGCCTCTTTTCTTCTAAGAATAATGCGACATTTTTTACAAACTCCAACTGGAAATCTCTGGTCTTCAAAGTTGATTGGTCGGCCAAAGACTTTGTGGCAGCTTTAAATTGGATTAAAATCAAATTCAGCAAAGTACCTTGAATACCATCACTTATAGTGTAAATATTTGACAGAGATGGTTTGTTCTTGGGTGAAATATATTTTATAACTGAATTAATTAGAGATAATAATATAAGTTCAGTAATATTTACATTTTTATCATTTATTTATCATCTACTATCAATTATTTATATTTTTTATTATTATTAATAAAATTTATTATGAATATTTTTATAACAGATTAGTTAAAATTTTCTAATTAGCTTTTTTTTTTTTTTAACATCTTTGCTTCCAACAAGGCTGCAAGCAACCACTAATTAGAGTTGGAAGTTACTGGAAGAGAAAAGATGAAGATTGTAGAGCAAGGTAACGACTGACAGACGACTTAAAAGATTGCAAATTATATGAATCAGGAAAGCAAGATGAAGAAAGCAAATTCCAAAGAACTGATGTTCGAGGAAAAAAACTAGACAAATAAGAGTTTTTGGAGCACTTAAATCTAAAAGCACTTAAATCTAAAATCTTAAAGCTAAATCAGATCAGAAAATGAATTATTTGTTGAAAATGTTTTAAAGAAGGATCTAATGGAAGACTGAAAAAAGTTTTAAGAATAAAAAAAAAATACTTTTCTTTAAATTAAATTTTGTTTTAAAATGCTTGCCCAAACCAAAATACTCAGTCAAAGTATGTACATTAGTAGTAGTCATTTTAAGGAGATTTACAAAAGTGTAGTACTTACCCAACTAAAGTTGGAGCAATGGAGAAAAAAGATGCATTCATTCTGTTTAAACACAATCTTAACAATAATGCTTTTTAAACTTTTTTTCTTTGTTTTTTGTTATCTATATATGTTTAAAAATAGTTATCAGGTATTTCATTTTAGTTAAACATATCACTTTTGGTTAAATAATATTTATCGGAGGAAAAAAAAAAGAAAAAAGTTTCAGAATGAGGGAAATAAAGAAAAAATTTTATAACCAGAGGTTAAGAAAATTGGCTAATTATGCTAATTATCCAATTCAATGCATAAAATTCATTTAGTTGGCCAACTAGAAAATTATTTAAATCGGTTTAAAAAGTTTTTGAAATTTTTTACATAACTAGTTGCAAAGATGGAAGAGGACCTTGAGGAGACAGGACCTTGAGCTTTCCATCTCCCACCTTTTAACAATTTTTTTTTTGTTAAATGAGGGTAGGGAGTACCAATATTAAGATGGAAAAGACTTATGGAAATACCAATATTAAGATGGAAATAACTTAATCTCAGATTATTGAAACCTATAATTGAGAAAATTAGATAAAAAAACTCATCAACCAAAAGAGCAAGGGTATCTTTATTTAATTAATTATATTAATTAAATCTCTTTGACATTTGTTTCTGTTTGAAAAAAAAAAAAGGTATCTTTGAGTAAAGCATCTGCAATGTTTTTTTCTCGATAGAAATATTTTTATCCAAAAAGGAACAATTTTTGATTCAAGATACCAACCATGTGTGCTTGTTAAGAGATGCTAACACAGAACTAATTGCCACAGGTTTTGAGCGAACTTTAGTATAATCTTTTATCTGAATTGTATAAACTTTCATCTGAATGATAGCATCTTGATCAGAAGCAGAGGTTTGAATGGCTTTATGTGCTTTAAAGTACAAACTGTGTAGAAACATGCTAGGAACTAATTTATGAGTTTCAAATCTGCCGGTCGATTGGTTTCCATTGAACTCTAATCTAATTGGACTGTATCTAATTTAATCTAATTGGACAGAAGTTTGAGGTAGTATAGACTGTGGCCTTAAAATCTAGCATAATTAACACCTCAAGTTATCTTAAATTTGGTATGTGCAGGAGGGAATAAAAACTGCATGTTCAGCCAACTCTATTTTGTCATCACTCACATGTGCTTTTTAATAACATAAGCCTGACAGAATTCTCCAAAGTTTATAGAGCAGCACCTTTTAAAACTGCTTATTCTACAAACTTCCAATCAAAAGAAGGTTAATTTTGTCATAATCATAATCAGGATATTTTGTGGTCTTCCAAAAAACTTAAATTCTCATGGCTTATCTTTATCTGAGTATTTCTTGTTCTCCTAATTTAGTTATTTAAATCAGCGTAGAACCAATCAAAAATAGCTTGTTCAAAAATGAGGTCAACTACTTATGATTAACCTTGTCTTTAGCTGCTACTCTGTACTTGTTTCTACTCAAATCCAAAGAATTCTTTTCCATATTTATTTAGTTCTTGATAATAATTTATATCTGACATTTGAAATCCTGCTTTAACTAAGTGTTTTAACTAATGCATTCACAGGCTTCTACTTCACATCTCTTATAAACTTGAATCTTATTAGAAGAGCATGTTAAAACTGCAGATATTTTAGAACTAAATGGAAGTAGTGATCTTTTGTAGACAATATGTTCCATGTTGTCTTGTAGAGTTTGCTTTAATAGGCTAGAAGAAGTGTACTTCCTGTTAAAGCCACAAAAAAATTGCTTCAACTTTGAGAGCTTTAAATTTAAAAAAAAATTATACAAAAAAGTAAATTTTTAGAATACAAACAAAGCTCAGTACTATTTTTTCCACACACACACACACACACACACACACACACACACACACACACACACACACACACACACACACAAAACAATTGTTTACTTAGTTAACTATTTCTCGGGTTCTCAAATGTTACAAAGAATCTTTATCAATCAATTGCAAGTCAGGATCTGGAAGATAGAAAGTTTGAGAATAAAAAGTAGGCTTTGGAAATTCGATATTCATACTTGCAGAGTTTTGGACTATTTGGACTATCTGACTATGAAAGACCAAATAGATACAATACATCTTGTTCTTTTGTGCAAAAAGTCAAGAATTTTTATTGGAATTCACTCTCATCTCAAGATAAAATATTCAAAACATACATTTGGACAAAGTTCAATGGCTGCCTAATTCTTGATGATAAAACTTATGTCAAATTAGACTTTAGAAAAAAGTTCTTGATAACAAGGGTATCTATACTCCCTTGAAATATTGTATAAATATCAATTCAAAAAAATATATAAATAATTAAACAAAAAGTTACATCCATAATAGAAGTTTTTTATTTAACTATATATAAAAATAACTTTAATAAATATATAAAAATTTTTTGTTAATTGAACGCTCTTAAAATTCTTAAGTCAATATTTTCATGGCTGTGCTTTATCTATATTATCTAATACCTGTCTATGTGGCATCTATAGTGGCAGTGTTCATTCACTCATAGACCTATATGTATGTTTGGGTTCTATCTGAACCTCTAGCACAGTTTTCATTCACTTGTAAGTTACTATATGTATGTTTGTGTTCTGTCTGAATCTCTGTCACAGTGTTTATTCACCCATAAGTCAATATTTGTAGGTTTGCATTCTGTCTGAACCTCTAGCACAGTGTTTATACACAAATAAGTTACTATATGTATGTTTGTTTTCTGCTTGAATTTCTGGTGTAATGTTAGCTCAGTTACCAACTAGTGAATATAATTATATAACTTATGCTCACCTTAATTTCCCTTTAAATAAAATGGTGTATCTGGGAAATGTGTATTTCTTTATGGTGTATATCTATATGTGTATTTCTTTATGGTGTATCTGAGAAAGTTTTTAAGATTACTAAATTATTTCTTTCTAACCGCTTTATTAAAGTCATCCTTAAAGTCCAAAACTCTTCTTGGTCCTATTTTGTTTCTTATCTACATTAATGATCTTCCCAACAAGCTTACATCTAAAGTGGCTCTTTTTGCTGATGACTCAACTTTATACTCCTGACAAAAAGTCTTCTCTTTTTGATTGCTTAAAACAGGCAGCCAATCTTGAATCTGATCTCACTTCTGTTACAGATTGAGGCTCACAGTGGCTTGTAAATTTTAACTCCAACAAAACTCAGTTATTTATTGCAAAAAATCGCAGTAATGTCGACATTCCTATATTAATAAATGGGAACCCTCTCACTGAGTCCTCTTCTTTACATCTTTTTGGATTATCATTTACTACTGACCTTTCATGGAAACCATATATACAACCGATTACTAAATCTGCTAAGATTGATTCTCTTTATTATGCTCGCCATTTTCTCTCTCCTGATTCCATTCTCAACATTTACAAATCTCTTATTTTTCCCATACTGTTGTCATATTTGGGCTGGTTCTTCTAATGATGTTCTTACTCTTCTAGACAAGGTCCAAATACGCATTGTAAACGTAGTTGGACCCGCTCTACCTGCTAAGCTTGAGCCTCTTTCCCATTATCAAAGGAGCTACCATCTCTAGTTCTATCAACAAAAACTCATTCTTGCTTGACTTGTCATTCACCAAAGTCTCATTCTTTTACTGTATCTGTCTCTGCATGCTCCAAAAACTTCTATTCCTCTAGTTTTTTTCCCTGTACTTCAACCCTTTAGAACTCTCTCCCATCTTCATGTTTTCCTGACTCATACAACCTTTAACTTTTTAAGTTTTCTGTCAACTATTTCTTTACTCTATAAGTCTACTCTTTTTTTAATTCCCAACTTAATAGTGGTTACTTGCAGCCTTGTTAGGAGTGAATCAGGATTTTAAAAAAAAAAAAGATGTAATGTTTTTCCTAAAGCATTTCCAATATAACCTTTTCAACGTTATAAAGTACTGCTTACAGAAGTAACTTTTTTTGACTACTCTAGGTCCGTGGAAGCTTTTATTTCTTCTTGTTGGTTTTAAGTCAAGCTTTGTTCTATTTTATGGTTTTTACCTTCTTATGCAGCAGCTATATCCAATCATAATCATTTATCTTAACTTTTTTGAAAGAACAATTCTCTTGAGAACAAATGCTATTTTATTAATGCAAGAAATAAATGTAAAAAGGTGCTGTCTAATGCTATGCTCCAATATTTCCAGTTTTTAATGACAATAACAAAAACTTCCTAATCTATATATCTATGTTTCAAAACGAGTTTTTTTTTTTTTTTTTTTTTTTTTTTTTTTTTTTTTTTTTTTTTAAACATTTTCACTTCCAACAAGGCTGCAAGCAACCACTATAAGAGTTGGAAGTTACTGGAAGAGAAAAGACTAAATCTGTAGAGCAAGATAACGATTGACTGATGACTTAAAAGATTGCAAATTATATGAATCAGGAAAGCAAGATGAAGGAAGCGAATTCCAAAGAACTGATGTTCGAGGAAAAAAACTAGAAGAATAAGAGTTTTTGAAGCACTTAGGAACAGTCACAGAAAAAGGATGAGACTTAATTGAATGGCGAGTAACACGAGAATGAATTTTAGTAGATGGCACAAGGGACGCTAGCTCTTTAGAGCAGTGCCCATTATAGTATTTGTAGAAAAGAGAAAGAGAAGCAACATTACGACAATGTGACAAAGGCTGGAGATTGGCTGCCAGAGCAGGTCCAACTATGTTTACAATTCGTTTTTGCACCTTGTTTAAAAGAGAAAGAGCATCATTAGAAGATCCGCCCCAGATGTGGCAACAGTATTCCATACAGGGACGGATTTGAGATTTATAGAGATAGAGAATAGAATCTGAAGTAAGAAAGTGTCGAGCTCGATAAAGAGATGTAACCTTAGCAGATGCTAATTTTGCAATGGATTTGATATACGGTTTAAAAGAAAGATCAGAAGTAAGAGTTAATCCTAGAAGATGAATGGTAGATGACTCATCTAGTACATTACCATTCATAAATATAGGAAGATCTAAATTATTACGATAACGATTGGCCGAATAAAATTGAGTTTTATCTGAATTAATGTTCACCAGCCACTGTGAGCCCCATGCTGTAGCAGAAGTGAGATCCTTTTCAAGCTCAGATACCCCCTCCAAGCAATCAGAGAGTGTAGGCTTCTTATCATGACAAGAGTAAATGGTAGTGTCGTCAGCGAATAATGCCACCTTAGATGTGAGAATATCTGGAAGATCGTTAATGTAAATTAAAAAGAGTATAGGGCCAAGGATTGAACCTTGAGGAACCCCTGAAGTTACAGGATGTGAAGAAGAGTGTTGTCCATCGAGGACAACTTTTATACTACGATTGGAAAGAAAGGACTAAATAATCTTAAAGACGTTACCAGCTACACCATAAGAAGAAAGCTTATGGAGAAGACCAGCATGCCAAACTTTATCAAAAGCTTTAGAAATGTCAAGTGCGATAGCCTTAACCTCTCCACCTCTATCTAATGCACGGTAAAACCTATTGGTTATTACTGTTAGCACATCAGCTGTAGAACGAGAAGACCGAAATCCATATTGATGATCAGAAAGTAAGTTATTTGATTCAAGATGAGAGATTAAGTGTTTGTTGATTAAAGATTCAAAAACCTTGCTTATGACAGGAAGAAGACTAATGGGACGGTAGTTAGATGAATCAAATCGCTCTCCGGAATTTTTGAAAATAGGGATAATAGATGCTGCTTTCCAGCATGATGGAAAACAAGACTCTGATAAGCACTTGTTAAATAGTTTAGAAAGTATGGATGAAAGCTCCGGAGAACACCTCTGCAAGACTACAACAGGAATGTTGTCAGGACCACAAGCTGTTGAAGAGTCTAAGCAGGAAATTACTTTAGATACAGAAGCTGAAGTGATGCGAATGTCAAGCAAGGGATCAACCTGTTTGACGGCTATGTCAGGTAAAACACAACTAGTGGAATCAAGAGATGATATTGATGAAAAGTTCTTAGCAAACAATTCAGCTTTGTCTTTAGGTGAGGTGACAAAGTCTGAACCATACAAGAGAGAAGGAATAACAGATTTGCCCTTATTATTGATACTGTTAAAGATTCTCCAGAAGTCTCGAGAGCCTAATTTTTGTGATGAGACACGAGATTTAATGACCTGGGAATAGCGAGCTTTGGCGTCAGACAAAACCTTTTAACAATGGTTTCTGGCGATAGTGAACAGATGTCTGTTTTCTGGAGAATTGTTTTGCTGATAGATATGGAAGTAACGGTTTCGATTAAAAATTGCTGCAGCGCAATGTGAGGAAAACCAAAGAGAAGAGTGAGGCTTGACCTGGAATCGTCGAGAGGGAATAAAAGATTCTATGCCAGCCTGAATCCACGAAGTTATGTAAGAAGCACATTTGTCAGCAGGAAGACGAAAGATTTCTACCCAAGGGACATCACGAAGAAAATCACGGAAAGAGTCCCAGTCAGCTTTAAGGTAGTTGTATGTGGTACGATGATAGGGGGATTCTGATGAAGTAGAAGAATTTGATAACAGTTTTAGAGAGATCAAACCGTGATCAGAAGTACCTAAGGGTGAATGTGGAGAAATTGAGCACTGACTAGGATCCAAAACAAGACATAAGTCGAGTAGAGAAGGTAAATGATTAGGGTTGTCTGGAAAACGAGTTGGAAAGTTGACTATTTGAGTTAGAGATTGAGAAAGGCAAAAGTTGAGGGCCTTAACGCCAGCAGAGTCACTGACACTAGAGCCAAGCCAATCGGTGTGATGGGCATTAAAGTCACCAACAACGACGATATTGGCCGATGGATAAAGAGAGAGGGTTTGGTCAATTTGATCAGAAATAACATCAAGAATAGTGCAATCTTGGGATGAAGGAGAGCGATATAGAACAAAGAGAAAGGCGATAGAGTGAAGTTGTGCTAAACGAAAGCACATAAATGAATAGTCTGTAGATTCAAACCTAGTTTCACGACAAATGGGTGAGTTCTTACGAATGTAGATGCCCAGGCCAAGCATGTGATTATTGGAGTCTTTACGAATTAAAGGAAGATAACCATCAACACTAAGATCACAAGATGGAACAGCCGAACTCAAATTAGTCTCACAAAGAGCAAGTAGGTCTGGTGAACTTTGCAAGAGATAAGACTCAACAGAAGAAAAGTTACTTCGAAGACCACGAATATTAGTAAATGATAGGTTTAGAGAACTTGGTGATGACAATGGTTTTTTGTGTTTTTTAGTTTTAGGTACTTTATTCATTTTAAATTTATAAAGAACTTGACTCAAGTATAGATAGTACTCAGTACACTATTTAACAACTAAGCAATAGCCTCATTACTATTAATAAACCCTAAGCCGTAATAAAGGGCTCCAAATGTGGCCTCTGCAATGCACACCAAAAGTACAAACAGGGACACCATCCATGCGCAACATGGCACTGTTAGTACTTTGATATTTTTCGGCTGTTGATGGAATCAGCCTCTCTGAGAGCTACCACAGAGTTCGGGAAACCTGACTACCAGCCGGCCTCAGAACCATAAAACTGAGTTTTAGAGCTGTACCCTCATTAGGAGATAATAGAATGAGTTGCCCAGTCATAAAAATAGAGACACAAGCAATACCCACGCATTGAGTCAAGAAGATCCAGCGTTCAACATCCTAAACTGGAAACAATGTATTAAAAATACATCTGCGCCAGCCTAATAGATGAGGAAGGGGTGCGAGGCTGGTCAACAGATAGAATCTGTTTACCCCTTAAGTCTTTGCCTAGGAGGCCTTCTACAAGACAGCAGCTGGATGCATGTAACATCTGCCCAAGATGAGTATTTTTATTGAGACACCATCTCTAGCCTTTACTCAACCAAGAGCCCCAAGGCAGGGGGTGTTTTAATTCGGAGTTAACTTCTCCTAGCCTTTGCCTAAAAAAGCGTATCCTACAAGGCAGCAGGACATGAAGCAGGTTGTACTGGGTTACATGTTACCAGTAGCAGGAAAACCTGACCTGACACTAATTAATTAATGATATCAAAAGAGTTAATGATATCAAAAGAGTTAATGATATCAAAAAAAAAAGAACTTACCCTTTCTACTCCAATTTTCCTACAAGCATCTAAAAAAGCATCAACATTCATTTGACACTTCGGCATTGTCAACTTTGGCTAAAATAAAACTTATATAACTTAAAGCAACATCTAAGTAAACATTTTTTTTACAATATAATTACTTTTAATTTTTATAAAACTTATATAGTATAAGTAAATACATAATACATAAATTTTATAAAACTTATCTTGATAAATATATATAACCAATTAGAAATTTATGTAGAATTACAATTAGTAAATATATAATTATAAATTTAATAAAAATAATGTCTTGCAACAAAAAAATAATAATTTACTTCTTAGATCAATTTAAAAGTGTTTGTGAATTATTAGTATTGAATGGAAGGTATAATACTCAAGCAAAATTCAAAAAAAGCAAAACTCTTACCACTCCTGCACTGGGTACATGTATCACAGAAATGGTTCCTTTGCGCAAATGATTTACTAAATGACATAAGACAATTCCATCTGAAAGAGATGCAGGAAGGTCGTCTGGTAACTTAATACGAAGTCTTGTTTCAATTGCCTATTATAAATAGACACCAAAAATTAAAGGCAATGATATCATAACTAGAATTTTTCTCAATAAAATAAAAATAAAAAAAATAAAGCAAATTATTTTTATTCAAAAGTTGAAAGAAAAGAAATCTAAAAAATTTGATTCCAAAAAAACAATTTAACCTCTCTTAATTTTTCTAATTGTTCAAATTCTTCTTTGGCAGAGTCAAAGATTCTTCTCATTGTGTAAGATGATGCTGCATCTAAGAATTTTGAATCTTAAACAAAACAAACAATAAATATCAGACTTTAAACTCTCAACTTTTATATTCAAAAAACTTGTTACAACTATTATTAATATTATGTCATTTATATATACTAATAATATTAATATATATTATTGTAATATATAACTATTCAAAGGTTTGTTAAGCAAATTAAATTTTCAAATACTTTTTTTATCATTATTGTGGATAAAAATAATATTTTATTTCTCAAAGGTGGTTATACAGTCCAAGAGTGGCCTCATAAAACTACATTCAACAATAATCTATTTTTCTTTTGAAGCCATAATTTAACCACCTTTACATCGGTTAATACACTCTAAAACATACTTTTATTTTTCGAAATTAGTGGATTTCTTGGACTAATACCCTCAAATACCACATCTGTTTTCTAAAAAAAAAAAAGTAAATAAGTGAAAGGTTTTAACACTAAAACTTAAACCATGATTTCTTACAACAAAGAGACAACTTATTTTCCATATCACTAATAAGATATTTTTATTACAACACTATTAAAAATATCATTATTAAATAAGGAAAAAAAAGGTTTCAATACATCAAAATTTAAAAAAACAAAACAATTAGTATTATAATACATACTGGTGCTACAGGTAGTGTATTTGTATAAAGCTTAGATTGATCGCCGGGTGATAACATAGGTGACTAAAATATCACAAAAATATCAAAGTTAATGATTAAATAAGATGCCTGATATTTTGCAATATTAGGTGCTTTTCTATAGCAAAAGGCAAATCAAAAACTCCACATTACAAATTACACATCGTGTAACTTATATTTCATCATAAGTCCTAATCACTAGCTTGTTAACACAATCAACCAATTTGCTTATCAACACATTTAACAAGCTTTTTATGTGATAATCATGAAAATATTTTTATTTGAAAAAAAAGTTTAACCACTTAGATTAAAATAATAAACAAAAAAACTTCTGTTTAAAAACATGATTATAAAGTAACATTTCTCTAAATCTATATCTTCATTATATATAGAGAAAGATTTTAAGCCTCTAATAATAATAAGCAAAAATATTAATAAAAAACTACATAAAAAATACCTGTTTTGTTTTTATGCCATCGCTAAAAATAAAAATAAATTCTTACAATATTTTGTAAATGTTCATAGTCAAACAATACCAAACCTCCATTAAGCTTTTAGGGTAACTTGTTTGTTTTGATTCCCTTAACATTTTTAAACTATTACTTATGTTTGTCTTTTAAAAACTAATTTAAAAAAATCTTAAATCTGTCAATCATAGCACTTTATAATAACTGACTATCTGGAACACATCTTTAAACATTTAAATATAAGAAATAAATACACATAAAAAAAATTTAAAAAGAAAAAATATTGTTCCAATGCTTCATTTGGCCTAATTAATACAGATTGATTATCGTTTAAAAAAAATTTTAACAGCTTTAAAGCTGTTTAACGAAATATAACTTAATTTCAAATACCTGATTCCAACAAAATAACTAAAAAAAAAAGTTAAAGCAAAAAACTTGAATCAGTTATTTCCCAGATGTCCTATAAGTCATTAAAAGCTGTTGGAAATCAAAGTTTTCTAAGCAACTATAGTAACTATATGTTTCAATATCAAAACTTTTGTTTTAAATAAAATGCTGCAAACATTTACATATTCTGGAGAAATATAAAGGCTATTTTTTATACTTTTAACTGAAGAAGGAATATAATAGTCTTATAAGTAAAACTTAAATTTCATAAAAGTGAAACTCAAAGTTTATAAAAGTTAAACTCAAACTTTATAAAAGTAAAACTTAGGTTTATAAATAGTGCAGCAGATTAGCATAACATTTGTGCAAAAGTGAATAAAAGCATGAAACTTTTTTTATAAGTAGAATATAAGTATACAATGCATTTAAGATATGGTGGCACATTGAGTTAGTTGAATCTCGTTCATAAAAATCAAAATTAGATTTTGTGTTTATAACAAAACGCAGACCAGATATATTTCAGCACAAGTGCATTTTATGAAATATATAATTTTCTATATAGTACGCGAATTCAAGTTTTACAAATTCTTACTTGTTTTTGTTGTGTTTTTTTTTTATTATATATTTATATATATATATATATATATATATATATATATATATATATATCGAATAAATTTTCCTGTTTATAAATAATCTTGTTTTTTTATTTAAATTAATGTTATCACTTATATATTCAAGAAATTCTAAAACATTTCTGGTCTGCGTTTTGTAAAATTACAAAACTCATTTTTTTAGTAAAACAATGACGTATAAATACGTATTTATACTAGCCATGATAAAAAGGCTCAATTTTGTGGTATTGCCACTACCAATTACTAAAGTTTCATTTAATTTTCAGTCGGATAAAGTTGATTATGGTATGCGGTAGGACTGAGCTGCGCCTCTTAAGCTTAACTCGTCATTTTCAATCTTGCTCAATGTGTTTTTAATTGTCTCCTCAGTGTAGAAAAAGAATGAATATCCCAACAAACTCACATATCTCTGCACCATCAAATGATGATGCGGAGATATGTGAGTTTGTTGGGATATTCATTTTTTTCAAATTTCACACTTTTATAGTAAATATGACTTTGGCTTATACCGCAATGACGGATTAGCAGTTTTTAAAAATGCTACTAGTCAGCAAATGGAGAAAATTAAAAAGCATATCACTCACTTATTCAAATGTAACAATCTCAAAATATCTATACAGTGCAACCTCAAAATTGTGAATTACCTCGACGTAACACTTAATCTCTGCGACCAGTCATACCAACCATACTGCAAACCTGATAATACTTTAAACTACATACATGCTCAATCTAACCACCCTCCTAATATACTAAAACAACTACCGCAAAATGTTGAACTCAGATTGTCTGAAAATTCTAGCAGCGAAGAGGTGTTTAAAAAATCTGTACCTATTTATAATGAAGCGCTACGAAACTCTGGTTATAAACATAATTTATCTTACCAACCTAACTTGAAACAACAACAAAAGAAAAACCGTACGTGTAAAATAATCTGGTACAACCCACCTTATAGCATAAATGTCACCACAAATATAGGAAAAAGCTTTTTAAACTTGATTGTCAAACATTTTCCAATTAACAACAGACTACACAAAATTTTCAACAAAAACACAGTAAAAATCAGCTACAGTTGCATGCCAAACATAAAATCAATAATAAATTTACACAACAAGCACATCCTAAACAAAAATCTAACCATTAATAAAGATAACTGCAACTGCCTTAATAAAAACAATTGTCCTTTACACAATAACTGCTTGACCAACAACATGGTATACCAAGCAACCATCACTTCGGATAACCCTTCAATAAAAAAATCATACATTGGTATTTGTGAAACATTTTTCAAACTGAGATATGCTAACCATTTGAAATCGTTTAATACCCCCAAGTATAGAAACGATACAGAGCTGTCAAAGGAGGTTTGGAACTTAAAAGATAATGATAAAATCCTGTGATTAATTGGAAAATAATTAGAAGATGTGAAGCATATAACCTGACAACAAAATCGTACAAATTATGCCTTAATGAAAAATATGAAATTATTTCAAATAATGACACTAGTTTATTAAATAAAAAGACTGAAATTATATCAAAATGTCAGCATAGAAATAAATTCCTTCTTTGTCAATTCGACACAGGCTAAAGGTAGACTTCGTGTAGTCAATGTTTTGACGTCAGATCCCATTGCATTGCTTAATTTGTATTTTAAACGGTTTTTTAATTTCTTGATTTAAAAATATATATATGGCTGATGATTGCCGCCAGGCATGAAACTCTGAGTACCAACAAAAAGTTGTATTTTTTTCATTTTAATACTAAATAATTATATATATATATATATATATATATATATATATATATATATATATATATATATATATATATATATATATATATATATATACATATATATATATATAACCCTTGGAATGCCGACCATTTGATATAAAGGTTAGACCTTTATATCAAATAGTTTTTGCCAACCTCAAAAAGATTGAGGTCGGCAAATTATTGCTAACCTCATTTTTCCTAATTCCGAGGGTTGTGTATATATATATATATATATATATATATATATATATATATATATATATATATATATATATATATATATATATATATATATATATATATATATATATATACAACAATAAAAAAAGTAAAAAAATTCCCTAACATTCTGTGCGCTTGGAGCATTTGCTCCAACTGCTCCAATGTAGCTACGCCACTGATATACATACATACCAGCATTTTCTGATCACTTTAGATCCTCTTTTAAGGCTAATTTTTTTTTTTTTTAATTTAACCTTTTTTGTCAAAAGTTGTTGATTTCTGTGATGTTGAGGGAGTGTCTAATATAAACCCATTTTGCTGAATTTAGCTTAGACTACATATATTTTGTATTTAAAATCATGTTTTTTATTTTGGCTTTAATTAATATAAACCCATTTTGCTGAATTTAGCTTAGACTACATATATTTTGTATTTAAAATCATATGTTTTTTATTTTGGCTTTATTGCTACGTATTTTGCACCTAAAATCTCAATAAATTTGCAATATTTATACATTTTATTGTTAGATTGAGAACTCTTTATATATATTATGTAATATAAAAATGCCTATTGTTTTCTCTGATAAGTTAAAAAATTGATACTTTGCTTGTTATTTTAATTATAAATTTTTTCTAGGGTGCAGTTAGCTTCGTTATTAATTTTCTCTAGCCTGCCCCCACATTAGAACTGCACCTTGAAAAATATTAGAGGGGTGCTTTTTAAAAATAAGACATTTTATATGACTTTTATGATCAAAGTATATGCGCTGCAGCACCATGTGCACTTATAAGTAAAAACCTTTATATTATTAAGGTATAATACCGAGGTTGAGTAAAAGCATTCACTCACAGACGCCTTTTATTATTCAAGTAGCAGTCACTTACATCATGATTTTTGCACCCATGTTGCTTCTGGATTGGTAAACAATCAGAGCCTTTTGGAGGATTTTCTTTTTAGACACCTTTTTTTCAATATGTACTCCATTTAAAAGTAGATATAAATACTTTAAATAGAATTTTTAAAAAAATGTCATCCTTAGGATGGGGGAGTTGGGAATACCTTTTTTGGGGGAAGAGGGCCATGCCCTAACATTTTCTCTTCTCCTTGGCGCACCTGCGATCAATGTTCTACCTTCCCTAAGATTTGGGTAAAAATTATTTAAACGGTTTAAAATTTACTAATTTTTTTACAAATCCAAGAGGGCAGTAACTAGTATCTTAGATTCAAGCAAGTTCTGGCCATGCTACACTTTGCCACCATATGTTAAGATAAATAGCATAACTTTCTGAGTTATTGGTGAAAATTTCATGCTTTTATCTACTTACGCACAATTCCAGTCATATTTAATGCTAATCTGCTGCACTAAAAAATAAAACTTAAAGTTTATAAAAGTAAAACTTATATAGCTCATTAACATGTTATCTCCTCTTGACTTCTAAATTTTCAACATTAAAAAAAAAGAAGCTTTTTTTTAAATATTTCATAACTGAAAAACTCAACATTTTAATAAGAAAACTATTTTTTCATTTTTAACAAGAATATTTATATTATTATATAAATAAAAAACATTTTCTAAAAAATTATGATTAAAGCTAAAATTAACATAAGATTATAAATTAATGTATCAATTATGCAAATGCATTTATGATCAATAAAATAAACTATCTGATTATTTGTTTGAAAATTTAAAAAAACTTTTTTTTTCTAAAGACTTTTTTTCTAAAGACTAAAATGATGAGAAATTCTAGACTGCCTGGGTTTCTGTGCTAACTGTTTTTGTAAATATTTATAAGTGTAAATATCATATGCATGCACTGGCATAATTCCAAACTTGTGGAAGCCTGAATCTGCTTAAGTGTAATAAAAACGTTTTATATTGCACTAACTAGATATCTCACTCATATGCACTTGGATAATTTTTCTTCCTTGAACAATTTTTCTAAATTCAAAATGAATACATTTACTTTGCTTTGAATACAAATTAAAATTGCTCTAAATATAATTTAAACCGGCGAATAATCTTTGGTGTAAACAAATACACCAAATTAATTGATTTAAAATATTTTATTATTTTTGTTTATTTTTTATGATTATAAATAACTTTTGTTATATTTTGTAATTTTATTTCAAACATAATTTATATTCATTACAGTAACTTTTATTTAAAATGTTAATGACTATAATTTATATTTATAGTGAATATAAAAGTATTCAAATATATAGATTATATCAAACGTATGTACCTTATTAACTCAACATTTGATTGTGAACGACTAGTTTTTCTCTCAAGAGACATGGTCCCTGGGGCCATATCAAAAGTTTCGTTTGGAGTACTAAAAAAAAAAAAAATTTTAAAACACAGAAAAAAATGTTGTTTAAAAGATTAAAATATAATTACACAATTTAAAAAAATGGAAAAATTACGTGGCTTGAGGTGTGAGTTCTCCTTTTTCATTTAAAACAGGCTCTTGGGTAGATAAATTTAAAGTTAGAGGTGTGGTTCCGATTTTAGATTTTACTTTTTCTGTTGATGGATTGTTTGACTACAAAGATGATTAAAGAATTCTTTAATTGTTTTTGCCGTAAAACTACAAAGTTTTAATGTCATTCATTTTTTTGATTTGCTATATTTATTTTCTTTTAACAAAAACCTTGATTTATGGCATTACATTAAGTATCGAATAGAAATTAATTATAAACTTCACTTAATTTCTAAAAAACCAGAAGCAGAAGAAGCATTAATGTCTTTTAGATATTCAGAATTTGACTTTAATAATATAGTAATATCTTGATTATTTCAAGATTAATTAAAATTTGTACCAATTAGCTTTTTGATTAGTAAAACACACTTGGACTATATTGTAAGTAAACTTATTGTCTTCATTAAAAGACAATTTTATTTTAAGTATGTCAAAAGAATAAACATAATTTAAAAAATTATTACCTTTCCAATTTCAACAGGTGTGGAAGTTAATGTAGTACTATCTATTCTTGATTTAGCAAAATTTTGCTGAATAGTTATATTTGGTGATTGGAAAAAAAAATTACTTCTTTCATCTCCATTGCCATCAACAGAATTTATGAAAGATGTTTTAGACTGCAACGTTGCATCAACAAAGTCATTGTCCTGTTCCTAAAAGAAACATAGAGAACAACTTATATATTTTTATGAACATATTTATATATATATGTGGGATAGTTTTAAGATTTGATAAAATTTTATGTTTGTGGATTAGTTAAATATATTGAATAATAAATACAATTAATAAAGTTTAGAACCTTAGGACTTCCAAAAATAGTAAAATCTAATCATAACTTGCAAGATTATAAAATTACTTTTAAATTTTACCCGCCCCCACTAAAGCTCAAGAGTAGACTGTCTAAATTGCTCAATTGGAAGACTAAAGTTGAATAAAGTTCAATTGAAAACACATACTTTGTAAAAAGTACATCTATAAACCCAATGAAAAGATTGCCACTGTGAACAGGCATTATAAAACATATTGCTTTTTAAATGTAATTTATGCATTATTTTAAACCAATTCAATCTTATAGGGCCCAATCAATCAAAAAAAATTGTCTTTATGGCAACTTTCAAAGGAAAATCTGTCATCCTTGATGATGAGTCTTACTTCACTCTGTCGCACAATACAAATAATGGAAATAGCATCTACTAATCTAATCACAGAGACAACACTCGACCGAGTGTTAAATATCACAAAAAGTGCAAGTTTGAAACCAAGCTGCTTGTCTGGGTGGCTGTTTTTGACAAAGGTATTTCAAAGCCATTTTTTATCGCATGTCATTTTTTATCCTTAATCCACCAGCTGTACCGGAGTGTTGCCCAACCAAAGACTTTTGGGTTATCTTGGGCAAAGTGTATGAGGGTAAGCAACTAAAAACCAGAACAAAGCTTTGTCTAAAATTGATCTTAACCTTGCATTTTCACTTTTTGGATCAAATTGTCTTAGAGTTGGTCGAATCCAAAGAAACAGATTAGTCGAGAGACAGACTTAATCAAAATAAATAACTAAAAACGTTTTTTAATGATTGTTATTTGAAAAAATGAAGAAATATAAAAACAGAAAAGATATCAATTACAAATTTTCTGCACCTAATTTTATGCTGAGCTTGAGCCTCTGTCTCATTATGGTAAGGTTTACATCTCTCCACCTCTTCATCTCTTGCTTTTTTCTACAAATACTACCCAACAAGTTGTCATTACTTGTTTTAACTTTAACATCCTTGATCATTACTTGATCTTAACATCTTAACATCCTTTTACTGTAACACTTTCACCTCTTTAGAATTTTTTCTTCCCGACATTTTTTTAAATCTTCTGTCAATTTCTTTTTTACTATTTAACTTTCTTATTTGTTTTCTCTCAACTCCCATCTTGATCAGTAGTTCCTAGCAGCCTTATTAGAAGCAAGAATATTTATTAAAAAAAAATACAGCAGATATCAATTAAAAATTTTTTCCACCTATTTTTATTATACAACACTTTCTGATATGTTTTTTTTGCATTCTTTTGATTAAACTAGGATAATATAAAAATTAACATAAAATTAGCTTGTTATGGACATGTTAGTTGTATAGAAATTATTTTCTTGGTAATAATAATAATAAAATAAAACAGAGATAATGCATCCCTGCAGAACCTATTTCTAGGTTATTGCAGCAGTTAATATAAGCATAACCATACAAATAAAGCTGCTGCTTGAGGGGGACAACTGTGTTTTTGTTTCCTTTATTGTTGTGCAAAAAAAAAAAAAGTATTAAGCAAACATGGTTGGTTTTTTGTTTGAAATAAATTAAATAAAGCTGCTGCTTGAAGGGGACAACTGTGTTTTTGTTTCTTTTATTGTTGTGCAAAAAAAAAAAAAAGTATCAAGCAAACATGGTTGGTTTTTTGTTTGAAATAAATTAAATATTTTACTATGTATTTATACATATATATGTACAGTGATTACGTATATATATATATATATATATATATATATATATATATATATATATATATATATATATATATATATATATATATATATATATATATATATATATATATACTAAAAGTTGCAAAATTTGACGGAGAATCCAAATATGTTTTAGAAAATTGAATTAAAAAATTTTTTGCTTAGGTGATTTAACTTTTTATATTTCAATAAAATTTTGACCTGGTTTCTCAAAAAAACCCGGTTTTTACTTGGAAATTAATAAGCTTTTTTTCTACTTTGTTTGATAAATATCAGTTGAAATATAAATGTTGATTAAAACTAATTTTAGATATTATAATACTTTCTTTAAGAATTTGTATAAAATATAAATGAAATATTTCTTATTTCAAAATTAGACTTTGAAATTAATTTTTAATATGCATATTAATTTAAAACTGAAATTAGATTGAGATTAATTTATATATATTAAAATATTTTTCAATGTATTTTAAATACAATTTGCCTTAACATCGCGTAATAATTTTATTGGTATTGATGCTAGAAATACAGCAAGATATTAAAAAAAAAAACCCGAATTATTTCAATAAATATTATAAATTTAATACAAAAACATTTGTGTCAAACTTTCAAGGTCTTGCTTACTATTATTTTTAGGCATTAACTTTCTACTCGCCTCTTGAGTTCGGACAAATCCTTCTCTCTTTTCATGAGTGTACACTCTACTTGAAGCTTCTGTAACTTGCTTTACGCAACGTTCAACAGATTGTCCATGACATGGCCAAATCGGCACCTGCATAAGATTTGATAAAAACACATTAATTTCAGAAGTTGTTAGAGAGATAGTTAAGACTGGTTCATAAACCGGTGACTATTAAATCTACCAATTTTTCAGCATTAAAGTTCAGAACAGGCATTTTTCTTGGTCTAGGAGAGGAATCACCTTTTTGTAGATCTTCATTTCCAGTACCTCTAATATCTTTTATTTTATTTATAGCTACACTTCTATCCTCTTCAGTATTAGAACACAACAATGTTTGTAGTATACACTCACTGAAACAAAACCAAGCTGATCTTTGAATAGAGGGTGATACTATTTTAATGACATCTTCTTTTTGAAATTTAAGTTGCTGCAGTTGGTAAAGTACATGTTTAGGACCTTCAATCCAAGAATTTTCAACTTTAATCTTAAACCAACAAGGAAAATAAACACCTACAATGTACTCGGTGATAGATCTTAAATTTTCTAAATCTTTACCTTGAATTCCATGTTTAGAGATCCATATTCTACATATTCTGTTAGCAGTAGTTAACCATCTTGAATGTGAAACAGGCCCAATTTGTAATAAATGAAATTTTGGTGGTAAAATACCACTTCTAATGGCACAAACAACTTTATAACCATAAAATTGATCTGCAGACAGGTCATTTATTATTTTATCATCGAGAGAAATAAGTGGATTGCCAATTTTAATAGTTTCAAATACTGGATTTATATCTAGATCTGTAGCATGATCAAGCATGGAACCAATAACACCAGACCATTTATTGTTTGATTTCGTTTGACCATCTAAATTGGTTATAAGATGTCTCAGTGGTAACTCATTTGTATGGAGTTGACATATAAGCCAAACAAGTTTTTTTTCCTTATTTTATTTCTATATGTTTGATGACTCCACCCTCCCAACCGGTGTTTACATTTGTAGAGTCTCCACCAACAGCCAGTAAAGACTTGTCAATACCTCTCTCAGTCAGCCATTCAACAATTTTATTTGCTATAATCTCTGCATGTTTAACACTTTTTGTTGCTTTCTCAGGAGTAAAGTGAAACAAATATTTTCCTCCAGATTCCATACAAACAGAGTAATGCTCTTCTTTTACTGTTACTGGAAATTTTGCATTTGAGTCATCAAGTTCAATTATTTGCTTGGTTTGATCAATTCTCCCATCAAAAAATATGCATTTCACTTCTCCACTTTTTGCTATTTTGTCAAAATCCTTACTAAGATCAGAGATAACTTTTTCTTGCGCTCTCGAAACTTTACTATAATCAATAATTAACTTTTTATCATCAGATGTTATTAATCCTGCATCAATTAGTGTTGCTGTAGCAATTGCAGCTGTAGCACATGCAGATACCCCATATCTATGTGAGCAAAATTTACACAGAAATAGAATTACTTTTAAATATATATATACTTATATATATATATATATATATATATATATATATATATATATATATATATATATACCTTTATAAGGATAAATACATTACTAAAAAACAAATTTATTTAAAAAGAACTATACCTTACGCTATTCATAGCTATGTGTGAAATTTCTAAGGTATTGTAACATCTTTTTTTTCCTAATGATTTCTCTAGTACTAAAGGTAATTCTACATTAGTAATATCATCAATGTTATCATTTAATTCTATTACATTACTAAAATCACTTTCTTTATTAAAGTATATCAGATCTGACTCAATTTTTTGTTTTTTAGTTAAAATAACATTGCTGTCTTTATTCTCAAAATATTTTTCTCGATCTTTTCTAAGTAATCTTTTGAACTGTTTCCTGGTTTCAATACTATCAGGTAATCCAATTTAAAACTTGCTAACAGTTCCAGTTTTAATTCTTTGAAAATATATAAACTTAACGTCAATAGATGGTATTTTGTACTCTTTGATACATTTGCATTTACAATGAACTTCTTTATCACAATCATCAGAACAAATAAAATCATCACATATATCTTTGGCCATCTCTTTTACAGGATAATTTCTTTTTTTTATGTCTTCGCAGCCCTCTCTTAATAAAATTGCATATCTTATAACATCTCTGTTGGTTGGTAATTCTGAAACTAGAAATTGTTTTCCTGTACCAAATGCAACACTAATTTGCGTACAAGTACTTATTCTGGTTTTGGGTGCCATTATTCCTCCAAGTTATAAAATTTTTAAAGAGAATTTATTATTGTTTAGTAATGAAAATTTTTTTTTTTTAATATTTTAAGAATGAAAACAATTGATCAAAAGTTCTTAAATTTATATTTAACAACATGCAGTTCGCAGTTGTTTGCTAAATGCGGCAATGAAAAATTAATTTACTGACCATTATTAAGATTAAAAAATTACGTTTGAGTAAATTTTTTTTTTTAATAAAAAGTTATTTTACGCATTTAATACAAAAATTTTTTAAATACTATATAACTATTAAGTTAAATGATTTTTTTATAAACTTAATGTAAATTTGTTTTGTTGTTTAAAAGTCTGTTTTTTTTTATGTAGAGTATTGTCCGGTAACGTCTTTGTTCCGTTTAAAAGGAAATAAAAACCGTTAATACTTTCATAAAAAGGCTAATCACCTAAGTAAATATTTTTCTGATTTAAAAAATTTTAACAGATTTAGATTCTCCGTAAAATTTCGCAACTTTTAGTTATACCCCAAATTTTATTAAACTTTTTTTTCAAAAAAAGTCTAAAATTGACACATCCTAATATATATACATATATATATATATATATATATATATATATATATATATATATATATATATATATATATATATTATATATATATATATATATATATATATATATATATATATATATATATATATACATAATATATATATATATATATATATATATATATATATATATATATATATATATATATATATATATATATATATATATATATATATATTTATACATATATATGTACAGTGATTACGTATATATATATATATATATATATATATATATATATATATATATATATATATATATATATATATATATATATATATATATATATATATACATATATATATATATATATATATATATATACAGGGTGTTCGGGATAAATTTGACATATTTATAATTGATTATATTTTTTTGTAGATTAGAGGTATTAACACACACTACAGGTCATTTAAAAGTTTGAACCCTTCTTCATTCATATACAAGATGTCAGAAAGGATGGATGACTGGAACCCACCTGAATCATGGAAGAGAATAACTTGCATCATGATGATTCGTGCCGGCCATCAAAATAAGGATATTATGACTGCTGCCCAATGCTCCCTGAACACAGTAAAAACAATCAGGTATTAACTAGAGAATTGCAATGGTGACTACAAGGATGTACTAAAAAGAAAGATCCCTAGCAGACGATCTGATTGCGTTCGTACAGCAGAATTCCTCACAAGTCTGCAGGAACAGGTGTTGAAGAACCCTGGCATTGGAATTCGGGCTTTGTCACGTGAAATGAATGTTGCATCCTCTACTATGAAGCTTGCACTCAATGAAGACCTTCGCTACTACTCATACAAGCGCCACAAAGGTCAGCTACTCACAGAAAAGGCCCGTGAAAAATGTTTGATAAACGCGAAGAAACTTCTAAACAAAGTGAAACATCCTGTAGAACCTGTAGTGAAACATCCTGTAGTGAAACATCCTGTAGTTTTTTTCTGATGAGAAAAACTTTTTTCAGGATCAAAAACACAACACGCAGAATAACAGGTGGCTTGCATGCAGTACAAAGGACATTCCTCGTGTAATGCAGACTAAATTTTCCTAAACTGTGATGGTTTTCGGATATGTATCCTCTGAAGGCGATGTGATGGCTCCGCATTTTTTCCAAGAGGGCCTCAGGTTGACTTCAGATGGCTACGTGGAGTTGCTGAACACTGTAGTCAAGCCCTGGATAACAAGGGTAGCCAATTGTAGGCGGTATGTATGGCAGCAGGATTCGGCCCCTTGCCATACCTCTGTGAAAAGTCAAAAATGGTTGTCTGAAAATTTCTATGACTTCACCAGTCCAAATGTTTAGCCTCCAAACTCCCCAGACCTTAACCCCATGGATTATTTTGTATGGGGCGCAGTTGAAAAAGACACCAATTGCACTTCCAGTAATACAAAAGCCCAGTTAGTAGATAAAATTAAAACAGTTTTTGAGGCCCTTACCAGGGACACTGTAGCATTAGCTTGTTCGAAATTCCGAAGCAGGATTGAAGCAGTGATTGATGCTAATGGTGGTTATTTTGAGTGAATTTTGTTCATAGTATTGTAATTTACTATGCTTGTAATTTTTTTGTCAACTCATTAAATTTAATAGATACAAAGAAGATTTTCCTTTTTCTTTCGAAACTGTCAAATTTATCCCGAACACCCTGTATATACATAATATATATATATATATATATATATATATATATATATATATATATATATATATATATATATATATATATATATATATATATATATATATATATATATATATATATATATATATATATATCAGGGTTCCCACTATTAAAACACAGGCTAAAGTAAGGATTTTAAGGAGATTTAAGTAGATATTTTCCTAATATTTAAGGAGATTCGGTTGCGAACGACAACTTTTTGAATGAAAAAATAAGGAGAGGTAAGGAGAATATATATGTATATGTAGGAGAATATATATGAGAATATATGTGTGTATATATATATATATATATACCATTTAATAAACATTTGTAAAAGTTTTAATTTTGTTTATGAAGTAAGCTTACATTAAAATTTTCATTTGTGATGGTAGTTCGCCTTGCTCTTGGCTGAATGTCATCTTGCTGCAAGTGACAAACATCATGATTCCTTTCTAATGTAGAAACTTTCTCATTGCCACTTAATTAAAAATAAAGTTTAAAAGAAAAATATTATAAAAACTATTAAATAAATTATAAAAAAAATAAACATTACAGAAAAATAAAGACTTATTAAACATGAATGTTTTATGAACATTTATATTATTATTATAGTACTATGTAAACATGAAAAACATAGCTATATAAACACAGATTTGCCCTCTTGTATAGTTCTTATTCATCCAAAATGCTAAATAAATGGTTTCATTAATATAAATTTCAGGGAGGAAATTTGTAAATAAAATTTTCAAATAGCTTGAGATTTATCTTATATATCTTTAAAATATTTCTATACGGTACCTTTAAAATTACTATATACAATACCTTTAAAATATTTTTACACAATACCTAATTTATAATTTATTCATATTTTGTGAATCATTTAAATGCACTTTACAAATTATTAATATATGTAACTCCATAGGTCTGGATGAAACACTAAAAAATCACATTTATCCTTTAATTAAGACCTCTAAAAAAAGTCATTTGACCGAATAACACATTTCAACAAAGATATTTTATCAGAGATAATATTGATTGCCTGGATACAATTTTTGATTAGTCTAGTCTTTGTATATTTATCAGTTTAACTAGATTATCTAGATTAACTAGATTATCTGAATAGTTTTCAATAATAATAATAATAGTTTGAACTTTATGTGAAGTTTTATACTAATATAATATAAGAAAGTTAAAACACATATCTCTATATTGTCTTAAAATAATAATTGTAGTAGTATTTGCAGTTTTTAAATAATAAAACCATATATGCAAACATACAGGTTTATCTTGATTGCCACTTAGGTGATCAAGATAAGCCATGAAAGCTCCATCAAATTATGTTCTGCTTGTTCAAATGAATTTGCGGTCGGATGAACAAAAACAAATCCCAACGATGGTATAGATTCCATCAAAAATGAAGTAGATAGTGATGAAGTTGCAACTGATGGTGTTTTCGAACCGTCCGTAGGTTCTGATAACATTGGAAAACAGAAATTTTGTTAACTCAAGGACAATTTAATGATCTTGTTAGATACCTATCACTATCTAATGAGAAAGCAGAGCTTCTTGTTCTCCTTCTTAAAACTAAAGGAGAACAATTTAATTGACAAAAATCTTTATATCAATTACTTCCAAAAGTAGCAAATTAATTTAGCAACATACTTTATAGTAGATGGCCCTATTTGTTATTGTCATGATATGCATGGTTTATTCACAGAACGCTCAGATGTATGCTGCATCCAACTGCTGTCTTCAGTGATTTATCACAAAGAAGAATGAAAGTAGTACTTTTTCATAATGAAAATGTAATGCCATTTATCTCTATTGCCCATTCTGTACATCTATAACAGACATATGAAAATATGGATATACTATTAAAGGCAATCAAATACGACAGTCATCAATAACATATCTGCACAGATCTTAAAGATATAGGTTTGTTAATGGATATGCAAGGAGAAATAACAATATATTGACAGTTGTGCCACAACGAAACACTACAGCAAATGTGAATGGACACTAAGGTCTACAAATGTCCCAAGAACAAGCAATGTCCAGGATGTTCTTTGAGTTGATCCGCAAAATATCTTCCTACAACCTCTCCACATTAAACTTGGTTTAATAAAGAATATACTTTTTTATTATGTGCTATTTAAGGTGCTCCAAGAAGTCCTAAGGTCATATCACAGAGCACCGCAGAAAAGCATTTAAGTAGGAAGTTCACATAATATTAAATCAAAACATACTGTAATGTATATAAAATTATATTGTAATATTGGATGTTAGCCAGTCTAACACCCTGGCTATGTAAAATTATATATCTAACACCCTGTTGATATGTAAAAATAACTTTAACTTTGATTTTTTAATATTAAACTCTCAAAAGTTTCAAACAAAAGTTTTTAAGTAAAAAAAAATAATAATAACACTCAAAAGTTTAATTTTAAACTCTTAAAAAGTTTAGTCATTTTTTTCATGGCTTTAATTATTGTAAATGGAAACATAAAGATATTTAATGTAAACTAATAATAACTCACTTGTTACTGGATAAACTATTAGAAGAAGGTGATCTCTGAATCCGAGATTCTGATGTCATTGTCCATCTCTGAAAATAAAAAGCAAAAAATTTAATATAAAAGAAAAACTAAAAAAAATCTCAAGATAAATGTTATTTTTATTTAGTGGTTTAATGCAGAATTAAATTTGACCATGTTATAGTAGAGGGGGTCTGAAATTCTATATTTCTTGTTTAACCAGTTATTCTTAATTTTTTGAAAAAAAAATCAGTTTTTGCTAATTTTTTATGGTTGACCTTCTACTTCTATTATTAAAATTTAAAGATATAAAAATATAAGTCTTTGCAAAAGTTTCTTTGCGTATAAAGTTACGCAACTTTTCTTTCAAATTTATGCTATTCAAATTTTGATTGGATAAACTTGATTTTTAATTGTTGCGTTTTAGAAAAAAAAAGTTTAATCTAAAGTCTTTTTCTAAAAAAAGGTTTTAAATAAGTAAAACGACAGATTGCTTCAAAAAAAAAGTTTTATCTGAAGTCTTTTTCTAAACAAAATGTTTTAAGTAATCAAAAAGACAGATTGCTTCAAAATATCTTAATTTCCTTTTTTTATTTTTAATCGTCATTCCAGCTATTAAGAAGGCTATTCAAGATTTCATTTTTTTTCTTCACTTTTCATTAATGAAGTCAAGAATAAATCTTCTTTTAAAGTGCCAGTCAGTAGAAGTTCTGTTAAATTCTAAAGTTTTAACAATTCTAAAGATAAACAGTTAGTATAAAGGTACACCGCTACCTAAAAGGTTTTATAAAAAACAAAATGGGTGATCAAATTTTGAAATTTTCTGCTTTACTCTAAAACGCAGTGAATAGATAGTTAAAAAAAATTCTAGAAGCAGTTAATAAGTATACCTCAAAAAGGTTGAATGATTGTATCATTCTTGCTAGAGTATTTTAGCAAAAGTTAGCCTCAGGACTTCAAAAAAGAGAAAAGTATTATGAGTTTGGTCGATGATGGAATATGATTAGTATTAACTTTCTAATTAAGTTGTTGCAGTTGGAAAGCTTTGGAAAAAACCCATTTAACTTCAACAGTAGATGTATACTTAATTATTTAAACCATATAAAAAATGAAGGTTCGCGCAGTTTAAAAATATTGTGGAGAATTATTGTCCAGTTATTTGTCCAAAAAGTTGAAACTATGGAATGTAGTTGAAACCAGCTACAAAAACAAATGGATAACAATGGAAGAGCAGCAAACTTTACATCAGGTGTGCAAGCTGTGAACTAGACATTATTGAAGTAGATAAAGATATGTTGAAATGAAAAAAAAGTTCAATGAGGTTCTTTATTTTAGGGATACAATGTAGGTCATTGTCGCGGAAGTCTATTCTGTTTAAATACATGATTGTTGATATGAAAATACAAACCTCTATCTTATGTCTACCAAAGAACACGCTGATAATCTAGATGTTCTATAAGGAAAGTTCACGCAGCAATCTCTATCACATATGATGACTTTTATAGTTATTTTTCATTTTCAATAGTAAATAACAAACTGTATGAATTATTTTCATATATAATGCTTTCATATAATTTTTTTTGTTACTTATAAATGATAAGGTATGTTATTGATAAATTAAACAGAAAAAGATTTCTACTTTTCTACTTTTCTTATATTTAATGATAATAATAATTTCATCTATTTTTAACAATGCCTTTTTTTGTCAATATATTCATTTTTATTAAAATCGAAGTAGAAGGCTAAATAATTAAAATGAAAAAAAATGATTACGATTTTCAGAATCAGCATAAAAAACTAATTAAGAAAAATTGGTTAAACTATAAAAAATCGAAAAAAAGACAATAATGGACCCCCCCCCCCCTAGTTATAGATATTTGATTTGACAATGTTATTCATATTTGATTTGACCATGTTATAGATATTTGATTTGACCATGTTATAGATATTTGATTTGACTATGTCAGGAAACACATCTAAACTTTTTACAGTATTTGTGTTAATAAGTCCTTGTGTAATAAGTTATAATAAACTCACAACAAGAGGTAATCCACTGTTATTCAGGGTGGTAGCCCTCTCAGTTTTCAATTTTAGGTTCACAAGAGGTAATCCACTGTTTTTCAGGGTGGTAGCCCTCTAATCAAGAAAGTAGACAATATCAGTTAAGGAATGAATTTAGATTTTTTTAAACAGGACAACTGGCCAAAATTGGGTGCCGGTTCACACTCTCAAACAACTAAAGACATTCATAACTGGTGTAGCCAGCTTTCTAACACTTTTTTAGAACTCTTTGATCTCGTGATAAAACTAGAAACAACAAAAACTGAAAATGGTGAAAACATTAAAAATCTGAATACAGAAATAAATAAAGCAGCTGAGTCAAGCAAGTCTATCAGTGACTGGTTGCTTATTGTCAAACAGGATATACAAAAAAAGAAGCCTACAGAACAGGTGATGGTAACAAATGTAGCCATTAATGAGTTAGACGAAAAGAAAAAGAAGAGCAAAAAATATCATGATGTATGGAGTAGTCAAATCAACTAAAGATAGAAATGAAATCAAAAGAAGATAAGTCAAAAGTAAATCAAATTTTTAAGCTCATAAATCAAGAGAATGTAATACCAAAATTTGTCAGTCAGCTGAGATCTAAAACTAATAAACCAGGTCCAATTCTTGTTGAATTAGCTGAGGATATTCTTCGCAACACAATATTAGCATCAGCTAAAAAAATGAAAAGTAATGTCGCACATAAAGATATTTATCTTAGTCCAGATTTGACTGAGGCTCAGAGACTCTAAGACTTTGACCTCAGAACTGAAAAAAATAAAATAAATCAAGCAAGAACAGACAATGACCCCTTTTGGTATGGCATCCGTGGCAATAAGATTATCAAATTCAAAAAGAAATCAGATCAATAAATTTCTATATAATTCAGTGTCAGAGTGCAATGAAATTAAAAAGCTGTCATGTTTATACTTAAATGCTACCTCTCTTGATAACAAGTTAAATGAGTTCAAAGTGGTAATTGAACAATACAAACCAAATATAATTTCTGTGACTGAGACATGGTTTAAAAGTGATTCAATTGTAAACATTGAAGGTTACCATCTGTATAGAAAAGACAGATCAGACAGACGAAAAGATGGTAGTGTTTGTTTATATATAGACAACTCATTAGACTCCTATGAACAAAATGATGCTGTTCTAAATCCCTGTAAATTAGAACAAGTATGGGCAGTTGTTTATTTTGATAATGACAAGTATTTACTTAGATGTATCTACAGCCCAAATGATTTTTTGGATATGGCAGAATTTGATTTGGTTTTTGGCCTGGAACGCAAATATATAGACAAAAATAAGTTCAAAGACTTACTTATCATGGGCAACTTCAATTTCCCATCAATCAACTGGTCAAATGGCTGTTGATGCAATTTCAAATGAGAATGGAATTGAATATAAATTTACAGATATTTTAAATGATAATTTTCTTTATTAGCATATTTACATACCAACTTTCCAGCTGTCAGATGACTTGGGAATACCTTAGATTTAACTTTTACAACTCAGTCAGCAAGTGCTAATGAAATAGATTCAAAATTTGTTTTGGGAAACATAACTAGAGACCATCTAATAATATGTTTCAGTTTTATCTTGTCTAATAAAGCAATTCGTGACAATAAAAGTAAGCAAAGATTTATGTTTGCTAATTTTTTTTTTTTTTTTTTTATTTTACTTCACCTCCTCAAGGCCGAGAAGGCCACTACAGACAAGGAGGCTACTTATTTTGTGGCTATAACCCTCTCTCAACTCTATAACTCCGAAACATGAACCTTGACGAACAAGGCCGCTGCGCGGATAAGCGAGTTGAGCGCGGTACTACCAGGGACGCGGTACTACTACAGGTACTACCAGGGAATTCCAATTTTGAACTAATATCTGATCTAATTTCAAATGTTGACTGGATAAAATGCTTTAGTAACAAAAATATGCAAGAAATGTTTGATGAACTGATTTTTTATATTGAGGTGGCATTTAATCGTTTCACTCCAATTAAAAAGACATTAAACTCTTTAAAAATTAGACCAGCCTTAATGCTAGGTTAAAGTTTCTTATTAGAAGCAAACAAAATTTAAGATATAAAAATTGCTCATGTAAATGCAAAGACCCTGTTTTGAAATCTAAATACAAAATGATTTGCAAAAATGTAGCAGACGAGATTAAAAAAGTGAGACAAAACTTTGAGCTTAATCTGGTAAAAAGAGCCATCAAGAATCCAAAGTTTCTCTACAGCTACATGAACAATCAACAAGCAGTCAAAGATACTATAAAAGCATTACACGGAGCAATGGTAAAATCACTAAAAATTCAAAAAACATTGCTGATATTTTAAACATAAATTTTCAAGCTGCGTTTGTAAAAGAAGATGATGGTCTAATGCTTTCTTTTGATTTAAGAACTACTGAAATATTCAATTTTACATATAAAGATATCTATCTAAGATTAAAAAACTTAAAGGATAACAAATCAAGTGGTGTTGATAATTTACATTCAGCTATTTAAAAGAATTGTGCATCAGCCTATGCCATTCCACTTACGTATATTTTTAAGGAGTCGTTTGAAATGAGCAAACTGCCAGTGCAATTTAGATCAGCAAATATCACTCCTCTGTACAAAAAAGGCAAAAAAACTTTAGCAGGAAACTACCGACCAGTATCACTCACCTCAATTGCATGTAAAAATAATAGAAGGTATAATCAGATGTAAACTTTTCAATATAAGTTCAAAACTTTTCAATATAAGTTCAAAAACTTTTCAATATAAGTTCAAAAACTTTTCAATATAAGTTCAAACTAATAGTCAAGCAACAGCACGGTTTTGTTAAAAATAAATCATGCTTAACGAATCTACTTGAAACACTTGATTTTGTTTCAACCGCCTTGAGAATGGCAAACCTGTTGATGTTATTTTTTTGAATTTCCCCAGGGCATTTGACACAGTGCCACATGAAAGATTGTTTCTTAAACTTACAGCTTATAGAATATCTGGTCTGACAATACATTGGATTGAAGCATTTTTAAAAGAAAGAAAACAAAGAATTGTGATAGGTGAAAATGTATCCTCTTGGGCAGAAATTACCAGTGGTGTGCCACAAGGGTCAGTAATTGGACCACTATTGTTTGTACTATTTATAAATGATTTGCCTGAAACTCTAAAAAAATCCAACCAAGCTGTATGCAGATGACACAAAAATTATGAATAAAATACTTTCCAGTGCATCAACTCTTTGCAATCAGATCTTGATTTAGCTTTTAAGTGGACAGGCTTGTGAAATTTAATATTTCGAAATGTAAGGTCATGCACTTTGGCTGGAATAACTAGAAATCACCCCTTTATATCAATGAACAAAAGTTAAACATAACAGAATCTGAAAGTGATCTTGGAGTAATCTTTTCAAGCAATCTGAAATGGAAAAATCATGTAATAAAATGTATAGGTAAAACCAACCAAATGTTGGGTCAGATTAAAAAATGCTTCATTTGTTTAGATATTAGACTGCTGAGAATACTTTGTTTCTTTTGTGCGACCACTGTTAGAGTTTGCAGTAGAAGTTTGGTCATCTATTCAAATGGGAGAAAATGAGTTATTAGAAAGAGTCCAACATCATGCAACTCGATTAATACCATCACTTAAAAAAATCAGTTAAGAGAATCATCTAAAAGTTCTTGACTTGACTACCTTGACAAAAAGGAAACAACGGGAAGATATGATTTAAGTTTTTTAATTTTTTAACGGTTATAACGATTTGGAAACAATAAAAAAATTAGTATTCAACAAACTCAAACGAGAGGTCATAACTTTAAACATGTCAAAGAAATCACTAAGCAAGCATGTCGTAAAAACTTTTTATTTAATAGACCGGCCAATTTATGGAATAGCTTGCGTAGCGAGTTGATTAAAGCACAATCAGTTAAGAGTTTTAAAGCAGGTCTTGATTGCTGGATGAGCAGCAATTAAGCAAATCGGCTGTCATAGTGTGTTAATACCACACTCACTGGCTCACACCAGTTACAGTAATTACTAATAATAATACTAATGTTATAGATATTTGATTTGACAATGTTATAGATATTTGATTTGACAATGTTATAGATATTTGATTTGACAATGTTATAGATATTTGATTTGACAATGTTATAGATATTTGATTTGATCATGTTATAGATAATTGATGCGACAATGTTATAGATATTTGATTTGACCATGTTATAGATATTTGATTTGACAATGTTATAGATATTTGATTTGATCATGTTATAGATAATTGATGTGACAATGTTATAGATATTTGATTTGACCATGTTATAGATATTTGATTTGACAATGTTATAGATATTTGATTTGACCATGTTATAGATATTTGATTTGACAATGTTATAGATATTTGATTTGACCATGTTATAGATATTTGATTTGACCATGTTATAGATATTTGATTTGACCATGTTATAGATATTTGATTTCACAATGTTATAGATAATTGATTTGACCATATTATAGATATTTGATTTGACAATGTTATAGATATTTGATTTGACCATGTTATAGATATTAGTAATAAATCTATTTTAAAACATCAGTATATATTAGAAAACAAATTTTAAAGTAACAACTACATTTGAAATAAAAAAAAATTTTAAAAAGTAAATAAATGTAACCTTTTCTTGTTGTTGTGCAGCTAAAATAAGATACTTTACAATATGAAGTCTCCCTTTCAAACAAATCTATTTAAAAATAAGGTACTTTACAATATGAAGTCTGCCTTTCAAACAAACCTATTTAAAAATTTAATTAACTATAACTTAAAAAGCATTTATTAAAAATAAAGCAAATATAATATACAAATATAACGAATACATTATTTCAAGAAAAAAAATTATTATGTTTGTATAATTACAAATACAATTAATAAACGTATACTATTAGTAATTACAATTAATATCATGCATTATGTACTATTTTCTATATCCTCTTATTATTATTTTTTTTATATGCTGCTTTTAAAGCATTTTTTTAGTCAGTTCTAAAATCATGCCTTCTCCACAATACTATCTGAGTTGATGTTCTTTGGTCTAAAAGAAAATGCTTATTTTCTGTAGCAATAAAAGATAAACTTCATTATAAGATATATTGAACAATCTTGTTCATGTTTCATGTTAATTTTGTCAGTTGCCTGTATAAGACCTGCTATTTCTGATGAAATAGCAGGTCTCCATGACAGGAGATTTCCATGATTAGCACACATACTGCTTTTTAAAGCATTAAAAGTTCATTTATAACTGTTTTTCTATTTAACTGATTATTAGCTCTTAAAATGTAAAGCCTCCTTGAAATTTCCTTTCTTAGGCTTTAAAACATTTCATCGTTTCATCATTAATGAATCTTTATTAATGAAACACAGTGTTGAATGAAAAAAGTATAAGTGACTTTCTAGTAAGTAGATTTATTGAAAGAATGGAGAAGAATTGAGAAGAATTGGACAGTTGAAAAAACAGTATTGATTATCAGGAAGATCATTAATAATAACTAATCAGGAAGATCGTTGTAAATAAGATGGTAGCTATCAAAACATTTATACTAAAAAAATAAACTGTAAATTAACTAGTAAATTAATTAAAAAAAAAAAAAAGTACAAGAACCTATTCCTACACATTAACAAACTGCTTTAAAATAGAACATGTTTTACAGGTGATTATTTTTTGTAATATTATTGTAATGTTTTTTTGTAAACCACTTTTTTAAAATAAATCTAAAAATGCTGTTTATATTTAAAGTAGAAAAATTATTTTATATATATATATATATATATATATATATATATATATATATATATATATATATATATATATATATATATATATATATATATATAATTATATAATTACTTCTGTTCATAAGGCACTCATGAGAATTAAAGCCTAAAATCATATCAAAAACTAAAGTAAAAGCAATTATGTTAAACTTAAGCTAATTTAAATTCAATAGGAATAGTTTAGTTAATATATTTTAGCTGAACTAAAGTGGAACCTCTAACTACTTTTCCCATTGAAAAAATTCTTAAAAACCTATTTATACTGATTTATCAAATAATTCATAATCAGCAAAAATGTCTTTTAGGCATGTATCAGAAAGTTTAAGTTCAAATAAAGATACCTAAATTTATTTTATAAGGTAAAGGGGCTACTTTGACAAAATAGACATGTGTTTGATTAAATGTTTTTACCTGTCACCCGTTAACTATTATTTAAATTATATCAGATGTTGAATGAACAAATATAACTACTTTAATCTGCATAATAATAAGTATAAATAACAACAAAATAATATGACAGGCATAAATTAAACTAATATCTAGTTTTTTTTGTTGCAAAAAACTTTAATTTAAAGATAAATAAAAACATACTACAATATCATTTAACATGTGTTTTTATGATGTTGTTTTTAAATACTAAGCATGTAAGATTTATTTGTACACTGTTAAAAATTTTCATACTTTGATGGAATTATTTTTCGTTATTTGTACGGAAAGTACTCATTTAACAAAATTAAATGGAGATTCTTCTTTTAAAATAAATTTTGAAACACAGAAATTTCTGTTGGAAAAAGGTTTTATTATGGCAACCAAAGTAAAATTTTAGCATACAAACTTGTCACATTAAAAAGCAACTTTAGATTTTTTAGCTAGCGTGTTTTTTAAATATAACCAATTCTAGTGTATATATATATATATATATATATATATATATATATATATATATATATATATATATATATATATATATATTATTGTATACTTAAAATGTTAAATGTATACTTAAATGGTGTTTAAAATAATTATTTTTATTACTATTTCTTAATATCCAAAAAAATTTATTTTCTGAATATATATACGATTGAATGATTATCTTTGCATTTCATAATGCTTTTGTACTTATAATTTGTAATTATATTTTTGTGAAAATAATATTTATATAAAATTAGATACTTTGCTTCGGTCAGTTTTATGGTATTTCTTACTTCTAATTTTTTATTTTATTTGTTAATATTTCATCTTTATATAAGTTGATTTTATTATACTTTAGTTTAAATATGAAATAAAAAATTGTTTTCTTTTCGAGATTGTTTCAATGATAATGATGAGGATTCTCTTAAAGGTAAACTAATTTTTCAAATTTTAGATATGTTTTGATGATATTTGATGTCTATATTCATATATATGCCTATATATAAATGATTTTAATTAAACAATATTTAACAATATTATTTATAATTCTAAAGTTATAATTCTATAATTTTAAATTCTATTCACATATCTAAAGTAGTTGCGGAATAAAGATTTATGTAAACAAAACATTTTGACAAAAAAAAAAAATCAAAAAAATATTAAAGAATGTATTTTACTGTTGGTACAACTTGGATATTCGTAAAGAATGATTAAGAAATTATTAGAAAAGGAATCAATCAAAGTTTCAATAACCACCATTAGTAGAGTTAAAAATAACGTGGTGAGAATTAAAAGAAAAGATGATTTAAATGATAAAAAAGCTGAACGTTGACATTGACCATTAAAGCTAAATCTATGTCAAATATTTCAGAAAAACTTATAAATAAAAAGACAAGCCACCAAATTTTTCTGAGTTATCTAGAAAGTCAATTAAATGTTACATTGATAAAATATTTAATTTGAAAAAAGTTTCAAAAGGATGTGTACATGCATTATCTCCTTGAGCAATTGAGAGAAGGTTTACAAAATCAAAAAAACTTTATGGATTTATTAGGAAAAACTGGGCAAAAATCATTGCAACTGATGAAAATTTATTTTATCTTACTGATTGTGATTAAAAATCTAAACATATTTACATAAATATCAAAAAGCACAGAGAGTACCCTATAATAAAAAAAAAAAAATTTCCAAAATCCATCATGGTATGGGTTACAGGGTTTATTCAATAATATAAAAGATATACGGAGGAACATCCTTCAAGAATTTATAAATTTAGCATTGATATCTAGGTCTAAACATTTTAAACTTATCTATGATAACAAAGGTAATCAAATTGAACATTTAAGAAAAAAAACTGAGAAAAAATAAAATACTGCTTTTTAAATATGTTTCTTTTTCAATGTTACATGACTGTATATATATATATTAATATAAATGTCTATTATACATTTTTGTGTTCACATTTGTTTATATTTAGATAAGAAAGCACTCAAAGGTGTAAGAGTTAAAAAGTTAGTTTTATAATTCATCATTATTTATATTTAGAACAAGAAGAAATATAAATTTTTTTAAAAAATTATAAAACTGTTTTATACTTTTTAAATATATTTTATTATAGTTTATCGAAGTGATATTCTGCAAAAAAAAAAAAAAAAGGGTTCAAGATAGGAATTTGTACTATGGTAATAGTACTTTGGTTTTTAATAATTTTTAACTTAAGCGTGAACAAAAAAAAAAACTTATTTTTAAAAATGATAAAAATTATTTCATTGATTTCATATTTTTTTTAGTGATGACAATGGACCAGATAGATAAAAATTATTTCATTTATAAATTATTAATTTTCTGTTATTATAGTTATGTTTTATAGTTTATTTGTGCTTTAGGTTAGACCTAAATATGTATCTTTATTAATAAATTTTAAATTTGATTTTTGAAATGGTTTTATCTTAAATAAAAATAATAATTTGACTAATTAAGTTTCCATTATAGAACAGAAAAGAAAACTTGGGCTTATTGTTAAATTGTTGAGTTTTCTGTAAATAAAATTAGTAATTAATTATTGGAATTTGGTTTAAAGAAGTTGTAAAAATTTTTATTTATTTAATAATATAAAAAATCTAATTTTAAATTTGGAAGAAATGGCATGTGGCGCCAACAATGGCATAAACAGGAAATTCGGTTATCACCATTACAATGACAAACAAACTGAGATTGGTTACATTGCACTTTAAAACCTCTTTTTAAATCATACTTCAATTTAAGTTTTTATTTCTTGTAGGTATTTATTTATTGCTCAAAAGAGCTTTTAACTTTATCCAGAGTTGTATGTTGCTTGGCCTTAGTTAAATCACTCATATTGAGTAACAACTTTATGGTAACCATTGCACATAATGAGTGTTTTTTATAATTTATTACTTTGTTAAATAATCTTTCCTTACTCAAAAACTTTTTGTTTTTTTGTTTTTAATTTAGATTTAGAGTTGACTCGAAATCAAAAAGAAAGGAAAGACTGTATTTTTGTGTATTTGGATTGATTTACTTATATTTATATTTATTATTTAACTAATATATATTACTTAAAGAAAGTTTTTAAGTATATCTATATTTCAAATGTATATAGGGATATGCAATATAATTATATTATTATGTGCTTGTATATACTTTATTAAAATTGTTAATAATTCTTTTGAAAGTGCTAATTACTTTACTAATTTATTATTTATTTGTGTATTTACTGTTGAAGTGAAACGTCACGGAAAATTTAATATTCGTTATGTAAATCAAAGCAAATTTGTTTTCAAAAAATATTTTCAAAAACATACAATCGATTTTATATATATAATATTTGCTAGAGATAATTTGTTTAAATTTTCATATGAACGAAATATAAACTGCAACATTACTTTTATTTACAGAAACTATATGGCAGCTGAGTTGCTGCAACCTTTCCGTTGTTTAACGGGAAAAACTTGTTTAATTTAAACAGAAGTTTCTGTTTATTTACGAAAAAGTTCCAGCAGCTGCGATGATTAAACCTCGCATTGTGTAATGGAAAAAACCCATTGTATTTTAACGGAAAAAATCTGTTTGTTAACAGAAACTTCTGTTTAAATAAAATAACGGGTAATTTGGTGATTGGCACCTGCCAGAACTTTTTCAAAAAAAACGCAATATTTTTTTAACTGTGTAGCATTTTTTTTTTTAAACATATTTCAGTTTTGGGGTAACATTGACAGAAATGCTTAAGTCACCCCATAGGCAAAGAATCAAACAAAAGTTGGTAGAATGTTTACATACAATAAATCTTTCACAATTACATGGAATGGAATCAAACAAAGCAATCCCTAAATTAAAAGAGTTAAGCTTAACATAAAATGTACCAAGATATTAAATGTCAACAGATCTAAAATCCAACATTCTCAAAAAGTTAAACTCCACACCTAACAATTTTGCATAATACTGGTAAGAACAAAACATCAGAAATCTCGCTTATTCAGAAATTAAAACAAACACATTTACAGCATAAACATACAACTGTCAATTTTACTCCATATAGTGGTAACATTGACAGTTAAACCTCATCAACAAAATTAACTAGTTAAATTCTTCATCAGTTTATGGCAGCAATATCATTGGTAAACATGTAGAAATATAGCTTACCAAATTTAGTTTGTCACAACTAAAAAAAAATATTATTTTCTAGAGATGTGTCAATGTTACCCCACTTTACCTTAAACATAATGCATCTAAAATGATTACTACCTTTTATTCTAGAAAATACTGTTTATCATAGACAACATTTATAAAAAAATTTTATATAATTTAGGTCATATTTTAAAAATATTTTAAAAACTGTCATGAAAGTCTTATAATTACGACTTAATACAACAGACACATTCACACACAAACACACACACACACACAAACACAAACACAAAAAGGTTTTTTTTAAATATAAGTTTTGAAATTATTAATCATAAGTACAGCCCATTTAGAAATGTTTCATTTCAAATAAAGTTAAATAAATTATTTCTTTATTTCTTTTTCATTTGAAACAATTTCAATTGAAAAGAAAATGGGCTAAATTTGGAGACAAACTTTTATGTTAATTTGATAATAAAAAATTTATTATAATTCTTAAATCAAATTTTAGTTTAGGATAAACGATTTATTTTTTAGCCATATTTATTCATTAACCATATTTTGTCTACCTCTAACAAATCTCTTATTTGCCTCTGTATGGAATACTTTTGTCATATTTGGGCAAACCTTCTAATGATGCTCTTTCTTTTCTTGACAAGGTCTAAAAATGGATTGTAAACGTAGCTAGACCCGTTTTATCTGCTAAGCTTGAGCCTCTCTTCCACCATCGTAGATTTGAATCTCTTTCTTTTTTCTACAAATAGATCATGATCGCTGCCCAAAAGAGCTATCATCTCTAGTTCTATCAACTAAAACTCATTCTCGCTTGACTTGTCATTTAGCAAAGCCTTACTCTTTTACTGTTTCTATATCTATAACTTTTATCTGTTTAATTTTTTTCCCCGCACTTTAACCCTTTGGAACTCTCTCCTATTTTTATGTTTTTCTGACTTAAACAACCTACAACTTTTAAAGTCTTCTGTCAACCGTTTTCTTGCTCTTTAACTTTATTTTCTTTTTTTCTAGTAATTCCCAACTTAATTAATTATTGTATGAATATTTTGAATTTAATAATTTTGACTCTAAATGTCTAAATACTTGTATGTTTATAATTGTCAATTTAGCATTTTAGATGTATAAATTTTAGTGGTTACTTGCAGCCTTGTTGGGAGTGAATCAGAATTAAAAAAAAAGATGTATTAAATCAATAAAAATATAATTATAAATAATAATTTCAATTTTATTTTAATAAATAATAAACATGGCTTTAAAAAATTGTTTATCCTAAACCAAAACCTATATTAAAATTGTAAAAACCAAGCGGTATACTAAAAATAAAATCTGTTTGCAAAAAACAAAATATAAATGAAAAATTTATTATTAACAAAATTTAAATGAAAAATTTATTAAACAATTACTACAATACTACAATTTTTATTCATTATAATAATGTAAAAAAAAAAAAAGTAAAAATACTATAGTAATCAAACCTGAGCAGGTGGCGACGTTAGTGGGTTGCTTGCAAGATCAAGGCAAGTAAGTGATGTAATCAAACGAAAAGCTGGTGGTATGATAGAAACCTTGTTGCAAGAAAAATCGAGAGAAGAAAGATTTTTTAACTTGCTCAACTCTGCAACAAAGTAAAATCAAAAAATAATATTATATTATTATGATCTTTGCTTGAAGCAAAGATCAAATAATTTAATTCTGATAAAAAATATATATAATTTAAATTAAAACTTATTTAATAAAAATATATAATTTTATTCTGATAAAAAAAATATTTAATTTAATTTAGATTTTAAAAATATACAAATTAATTTTGATTTTAAAAATATAGTTAAGTTTATTAAAATTAAAGTTAATGTTTGGGTTTAACTTAACTGTCAAATTTATTTAAAAATATTACTAAATATTCTTCAATATTATATTTTATTTATTCTTAAAAAAAAATCAGCTTATTTCTATCTCAATTTTTTTTTTCTGTTTTCCTTCCTAAACTATTTTTTTCTGTTTTCCTTCCTAAACTATTTTTTTCTGTTTTCCTTCCTAAACTATTTTTTTCTGTTTTCCTTCCTAAACTATTTTTTTATTACACAAAATTAAATTTTAAATAAACAGCTGCATCAAAAATTAGCACAAAAACAACTTTTTATAATGCAAGTTAAAGCGTAGTGATTATTTTTTAATAAATGATATATACAGGAATATAGTTTTAATAAATGATGATTGGAATAATAATCTTTGCTTTCACAACAAAATTGTTGATAAAATAATCAACTTTTAATAAATAAAGTAAATGAATTAATGTAATTTCTTTATTTGTTACTTGCTAATTTTTTTTTAATAAAAAATCATTTATAATTGTATAATTAGAAATTCAATTATTAATTTAATTAATCATTTTAGTTGTACAATTAGAAATTTAAGAAATAATCATTTAGAAACTAAAAAAATTTAATATATTTTAATTTATTTATGCTAATGTCAAGAAAAGAAAGAAATTTGTTAATATCGAACATTTTAAAAAAAGTGATATTAAGTTAAATTATTTAATATTAAAAAAAAAGAAAATAAACATTCCTTAAATAATAAAAAAGAAGCAAAATAATATTTAACTTGTTTTGCAGTAATTAATATTATTGCAGTAATTTAAAAAAGTTAATGTCTTTAAAAAATAAAAAATTTAAAGAATTTTAATTTTTTTTTTTTTTTTAAAGTAATGACGCTAAATTCAAACTAAATTTGTCAAAAAAAAATACTTTGACAAGCCTTGTTAATAAGCATTACACAGCTTACATTTTTCGTAAATGTCAAAAATGTTCAATTTAGCAAAAACTTTTTATAAAATGTAAACGTTGAAAGCATTCAGTTAGGCAAAAACATTTTTTTTTAAAATATCTAAATTACCTTTTAATATCATTTATGTGACGTCTATTCAGAAAGCATTAAGTTGTAAAAAAAAAAGCATTTAACTGCAACTGAAAATTTTTTTAAGAAACAAATTGTTTTATAAAAAAAAATTTAATTTTTATAAGACTTTAAATTAAATATGATTTTGGAAATTTAAATTTAGTTTTAAAGGAATGTAAAATAGTAAAATATTGAATGCAAAATATAGTTTCAAATGAATTAAAAACAGTTTTGCAATATTTATTAAAAAGTTTTTTTTCTAATCATATGCTAACTAATTCATTATATAAAACATAAGTCTCTCCAAAAAGCAAATTAAAAACTGGTTCTAAGAAAAAATCCCCCTGGAAGCAACTCCCCCAAAAAAATCCCTATAAGAAAAAATCCCCCACAAAAAAACTTTTTTGAAATTAATAGATTCCCTACCCAAACCAAAACTTTCAGTCAATGAAGTAGCACTCATTGCATGTTCTACCTATTTATCAGTCGATGTATGTACACTCCTTGCATGTTTTACATATTTGTTAGTCGACTTGTTGCATGTTTTACATATTTGTTAGTTGATGTATGTACACTCCTTGTATGCTCTACCTATTTGTCAGTAGATTTATGAAAAATGAAGGATTAAGGTTTTGCTTGTAATATAATATGTATGTATAAAACATTTACATTATAAACAACTATTATACTGATGTATTGTTTATTTTATGCGCTGTAAAAAAGTTTTTTTATGTAATACTTTTATGAACTTAAATTACTTTTTTTAATATTTTATTATATATTTAAAATTATTTATAACTTTATTAAAAATACTACAGTCAATACATAAAAAATTAAGATAATAATAAATTAATTATAACTAATTATTAAATAACAAATTAATTATAATTATTAATTAAAATTAAATTAATAAATAAATTGTGATAAACAAACAAAACATTATGTTAAGTATAAGATTGCTTTAAGAAGTAATTGATATATATAATAAAAGAATGACATTAAAAAATTAATTATATATATACAGGCTTGGTCGGGAAGCGGGAGCGATCGCTCTCGAATACTGACCACGGAAACTATATTTATTTGCGTAAAACCGGCCAGGTTTTTTAGTCGTTTTGAGAAGATTTAAGTTTATGTATGAAACAAAATTTTTGTTTTACGGACATACATGGAAACATAAAAAACTTGAATGTTCTCAAAACATCTTTGTGCGAAAGAATAAAAAAAATACTTGCGAACACTAAAAACCCGCCAAATTAATGAACAAACTAATTCTATTGGTTCAAAAAATAGGCTGATTAAGCGAAATAAAGTTCTAGAGTATTCTGTTAAAATGTTTTAGAAATTGTATTATTCACAATTTGTTACGTTTTAAGATTTCTAGCATTGTTTTAAGAATATATATTATTTGTTTACAAAAATAAATGTTTTAAATATATATTAATTAAATTGTTAAAATTTTAAAAGTTTATTATAAATCATAAATTTTATCAGTATGTTCTTATTTTTTTATTTTAAAAGAGATTGTATTCTTTATGTAAATGTAATTTTGTGTATTTGTTTTTTATCGTAATGTATCTTTTAAAGCAATTTTTATGATTTAAACAAAGACTTACAAAAATAATTGCGTTTTCAATGAAGTTATAATCGTTAAAAATAGTAAAACTAATTATGTAACAAACATATAAGAAGTTTCTGGTTACTAAACACAAACAACGCATACAAAGTAACTCGCGGATGAACAAGCATCGCGCCTGAGGTCACGACAGAACACAAATATATATAGCAAATAATTAGATATAAAGAAAAGTTTCTAGATATTGGTTTATTAACTCTAACTATTTTCGCTTAAGTTGCCATTCTTAAAACTCTTTATACTTTTTTCTACTTTAAATACTAATTAAAATTAGTAAGCCTATTCACTTACTTACTAAACATCGTTAGCGATATTGTGAAGCAGTTTCACTTCCTGGTCATTCATTTTTAGTTGATTTCTATCTTGATAATTTAATTCCTATAGATGAGTTTCAAATGTTAACATTCTCATTTTCTAAAAAAGATGCACGCGCAAACTTGTAGGTAGAAAAACAAATTATCGGAAATTTTCAAGTAAAAACATTGAGACATTTATGTTAAATTTATTCACTGATTGTTATTTATTCACTGATTCACTAATTTAACAAGAAATAAATTATGCCAACCAGTTGTTATGCAGTTGGTTGTTCAAACAAATTTAAAAAAGAATGTGGATTAAAATTTTATAAATTTCCATCAGGAAAAACGCCTTTTAAGAAAAGAAGGCGAATAGAATGGATTAAAGCTATTAATCGTAAGGATTGGGACAGTTGGGAAAGTGAAAAGATTAGTAAAGAACGAGTATGCAGTGCACATTTTGTATCAGGTATGTTCTTTTAATGAATGAGGTTAGCTAATAAAACTATATATGTAGTAATACGTTTAATAAGATTCTTTAAATTAGTAATTTATAATATTTGGTACATTTATTAATTCAATTAAATATTATATTTTATTATAATATTTAATTAAATTAATATTTAATTAAATATTATAATTGTTATATTTTAGGGAAACGTTCTGATGACCCATCTGACGTTGACTGGAGTCCATCTGTATTTAATCACCTTGGAGATGCTACGATTTCTAGTTTGATTAAAAAAAGGAAGAGAAAAGATTGCTATAAAGCTTTATGTAAAAAACGATCTTTCAAAAAATCAATACTGCCATCTAGCCAATCAAATAATATAGAGCTTGATAACTATAAAGATAATATAAATAATGACATAAATCCACCAAATGACAAGTCAGCTATTTCTAAATTTTATCAGCATGATACTTATAAAGTAGAAGTGGAAACAATTAACTTTCAGTTAATGAAATACAGAAATGAATTGATCGAGAAATCTAATGAATTTATTGAACTTAAAAAAAAGAATGCCAGACTAGACCATAACAAATATATTTCATACCAAAACCTAACAGATGAACAAATGAATTTTTTTTCAGGCTTGTCTCAAACTACGTTTATGTGGCTCTTTGAAAGAGTTAAAAATTATATTAAAAAAGTTCACTCAAGGTTATTGTTGGAGGACCATCTCTTAATTGTACTCATAAAACTAAAATTAGGTCTATTAAATAAAGATATTGCTTTTCGATTTAGACTAAGCCCAGCAGTAGTTTCAAAAATTTTCAGAACAATAATACCAATTTTTTCTGCTAGAGTTGTCAATCTCATTGTTTGGCCAGACCATGGAATAATAAGGAGTAACCTTCCTATATGTTTTAAAAAAAAGTTCAAAGATTGTGTTTGTATTATTGATTGTACTGAAATATTTATTGAAAGGCCAAAAAATTTAACTTCACGATCACAAACTTGGTCTAATTACAAACATAACAATACCATTAAATATCTTATTGGTATTACTCCAGCTGGGGCAGTTAGTTTTTTATCTCCTGGCTGGGGTGGTCGTGTTTCAGACAAACAAATATCATTTGAGTCAAACTTTTGTCAGAAGCTTTATCCTGACAGAGGATTCAATATTAAAGATGAACTAAATGCTGTTGGGGCAACATTAAAAGTTCCACCATTTATGAAAGGTAGACAACAATTATCTGGACGGGGAGTGGATACATCTAGACAGATATCTAATGTTCGCATACATGTAGAAAGAGTGATTGGTCGAATAAAAAAGTTTCGTATTATTCATATGACTGTGCCAATCACCCAAGTGGATTTGTTAGATGATATTATGATTATTATTTGTGCTCTTGTAAATCTCAATATGAGTGTAGTTACTTGATTAATGTAAATGTAAAAATAAATTTACAGAGAAGCAATTTTTACAGTTTTAAAATCTAAATACATATTAAAGGAAAGTAACATTTGTTCTGGTTTATTGCTTGGTTTTACATTCTTTGCATAACCAATTAGTAGTTTTTGCAGCTCTTTTCAGTCCAACACAAGCGTAATGAAACCATTCATATTTGCAGTTGATAAAATTGCATGGTATCATTTTTCCAAAACTTGGTCTTTGGCATTTACAGTAAACTTTCCTACTATTTATTGTCGATTTATCATTACAACGTGTTACAAGCTCTGGCAATAAAATGTTTTTGAAATACATAAAAAACTTATCAATCATTTTGAGAATAAGATCTGTATCTTTTTCAATTGTTAAAATAAAACTTTGTTCACTCTTAACTGCAGGGCTGAATACAAGAAAATCAGCCTCAGAACAGAGACATACATGTAGTTGTAATTGAATTTGGTAGTAATATTTGTGATCCTTTTTTATAATGAGATCTTTATTGATTGGAAAATCTTTATCTTCTTCCCATCCTTCAAAGCCATTTTGATATTTATAAGGACATTTGATCTCTAAAATTTTAGTTTGATGACAACTGCATCTAATCAATGCATCTGGAGAAGCTCCAATGAAGGGGTATTGTTCTCTCACATGAAAACCAGTATCTAAAAATTGGAAATTTATATGACTATATTTTACTTTTTCAATATAATATTTTCGTGCAACATGTTCCGTTTCTGTTCCATATTGTGTGTACTTATTAACAGAATTTTTTGCATAATGCATAATTTTTTTGACCAATGATTCACTTGACATATAGTTTGTGTTAGAATTGTAAACTTCTTTTGCATTTGAAGCTGTTATATGCCCTGCACGGTGCATCATCCAAACAGGATTCAATGATTGTGTTTTTGTTTGGTTGCATAAGTTATTATACTGCCTTTGATTATTATCATTTTTATAATCGTTATATAAATTTTCGCAAAAAATGATCAACTTATCCTCAGATAAATTTATACTTGTTGGATCATATATTGATGTGAGAGTTTGAGGAAGTGTTGTCTCTTCTGTCTCAGATGAAGTTTCAGTAGCACTAGAGTCATATTCAACAGACATAAATTCTGTAAGATTAATACTTGTAAAAATTGCAGATTTTGGGTTAATTTTAAAAAGTTTTTCCATCTCTTGAGCTGTTAACCGGTGCTCACCATCCATTGGATTATTGTTGGAAAAGTATTTTTTCAAAGGTAGCTTTGCAACCAAATCTTTTTGTAAAAGATTTTTTTGAGGTCGCTGAAAATTTATGAGCTGCAATGGAGCAGGCTAAACAGATTTTTTGCATTTCTTCCAAGTACACAAGATACTTGTAGGAGGTGTTCTGTGTAATTTTAAACGTGAAGCTGCTTCTAATTTAAATAATAATGCTGCTACATGGCTACAAGCTGATCCTAGTCCAGCCATACATGAACAATTAGCAGTTAGTACCCAACCAAGTTCTTTCTCAAGACAAGTCCATACATCATACATATTTTTGTTGTTTTGTCTTTGATATGGCAAGACCTATTACAAAAAGATTATTTCTATATAAAAATTATTATTTATTCGTCTCTTGTAAAAATTTATTTTTTAATTATATATTAAAAATAACCTTTGATTTTATAAAACAGAATTTGCTCCTATTCGATATTTTATTATAAAAACATTCTTGAACATGACCACAAGTGAAGTAATCATATACTTCCAAGGATTTATAGGCTCTGATTGATTCCTTCGTGTATATGCTAGGTGTATCGATTAAATATTGAGTAACATCTTGCCATGTAATGTTTGGCAAATGATTGAGATCGTTGCTCCATTCTTTTGGTTCAATTATATACGGATCCGGTAAAACTTCCCCATTTTTAAGAGTTAACTTCTTTGTGTAGTCTATTGCTTCTTCTAATTTTAGACTTTTAAAATATTCACTCATCATATTGTTAACTATTTTGAAAAGTTAAGTGTTATTGTTGACTTCCAAAAACAGAATAAACTTATAAGAAAAATCGCAAGAGCAACAGCTATTTTTAAACTTAAAATGAGTTTAAAATTTGAACAAGAACATCTGTTTTAAAATTTTTTAAACAAAAGTTTTTAATAACAATAAAAACTTTTATTACCAAAATTTATATGAAATATTTGTAATTAATTTTAATTATTATTCTTTTAATAATTTTTTAAAGAAAAAATTAATTTTAGGGTACAAATATTGATTTTAGGGTAGAAAAGAAATACAAGAAACACAATTAAGTTCTTGCGTTTTTATTTTTTCTACCTACAAGTATGCGCGCACATGTTGTTTACAAAAAGACGTGACGTCGCAAGGAAACTCATCTATAGTAATTCAATGATTTAATTATTTCATTTGTTTATCTTACTAAGAAAAATCGCTTCAAATATGTTAAACTTTTCAAACTACGCGAAACATAAAATAGGTATTAACAAAATAACTTTTTTATTTATAAAATAATTTAGCTTAAGTAAAACTAAAACTTGCAAACTTAGTTAAATAAAGAATATTTGTTTCCCTTTTAAACAATTGTAAGTTGTTACTTTATATAAAAAACATCGCTTAATTTTACAAAATAAATTGTAAAAGAGCGATATTTGTTCTAAATGTAATTTATTTAGCTTTAAGTTTTTTCGCGTTTAAAGATATTTTATTTGCCTTTTTTTTTTTTTTTTGTAATTGTCTCTCATCGGTCTAACGAATCTTTGTCGCTTTTTTTTTTTGCCTTTTTAAAATGTTCTCAAAACGGATAAAAAATCTGGCCAGCTTTTCGCAACTAAATATTATTTACATGGTCAGCAATCGAGAGCGATCGCTCCCGCTTTCCGACCAAGCCTATATATATATATATATATATATATATATATATATATATATATATATATATATATATATATATATATATATATATATATATATATATATATATATATATATATATATATATATATATATATATATATATATATATATATATATATATATATATATATATATATATCAGGCCTTGAGATAAAGCGTCGGGCGATGTGAATTTTACGTCGTCCAAGGGCGATTTTGCGTGTAGCTAGGGCTATTTGCGTCGAGCAAAAAATTTTTTGTTTGAGTATATTTAAAGATATTTTTGAGCGGAATTTTAATGAAGTAATTTACGATTATTTTAACATTTAATAAAGTATTTTAAAAACCGCACGCAGTTGAAATAAAAGTTTGAATTTAAAAAAATTAAATATGCTCATTATTTACAAGTAGAAAAAATTCAAAAATTAAAAAAAAAGTTTAAATCTTTTAAGCTAACATTTTAATAAAATTATTCAGCAATAGCAACGTTGTCGATAAAATTGAACAAAAATACTTTCTTTTATTTTTAGATTTTAAACTTAAATAATTATTTTACAGGGGTTTGATAGGTTTTAAAATTATTCCATAGATTTAAAAATATTTATTAACTGTTAGACGTATTTAAAGTATTTAAGAGTGATTTCGAGGAAACATTTTAAAAATTGGTGAGGGCAAATAAAAAAAAAAAAAGATTAATATTAAAACGTATTCTACTTGATTCAATAAAAAAGTACAGTTATTAAAATTTTTGTAAAAAGTAACTCAAAAAAATTACTTAAATAATAACGATCGCTTTTATGTTAAAAGTTACCGAAACTCATCGAAGCGTGCTCAAGAACAGCTGCTGAAAAATAGAACGTCAATAGTTTTTCGAATAATTTTTAAGAATAAATTTTAAGAATAATTTTTTCGCTGAAATATTTCTTTTATACCTATAAGATTTTTATTCTAACATTTTATTTTATTTTAATAGAAATAAAATTCCTTGTTAGCATTAAAAATCTATTCAAAACGTTCGTTTAAGTTTTTTATTAATACGAGTGATTGTGCTTATCAACCGCTTTATGAAAATAAATAAAAATAAATAAATATTATATAAAATCGCTTGTAAAAATATTAGCTATTGCACAGTTTTTAATCGTACAATATTAAAACTTCCAGTTTATTACTCGCTGACTTTTTAAAAAGAAAAAATAATTATTTGAAAAACTTTAAATTACATATTTAAGAAAAAAAAAATCAAATATTAGCATATTTTATAATCTTTTTTAAATTTAAGTTATAATGTTTTTTATTCGTTTAGTATAGACAAAACGTGACAAACGTCGAGAAAATAAACAAATGTTTTTACATTTTAAAAAACGAAACATTCCAAAACATTTTTAAATAATAACATTTCTACATAAACGATTTAAAGTAGTTTTGCGGTAATTAAATAAATTGGTGCAGTTAATGTCGATAAATATGAAAAGCAAATAAAAAGAATTTAATGACGTCAAAAATCACGTCGTGCTTATGCGTCGCGCAGTTCTTATTCATCGCAAGGCCTGTATATATATATATATATATATGTATGTATATATATTAGGGTAGGCTAAACGCCCCTCATTTTTGAAAATCAAAAGGCACTGTTTTCCATGTGGTGTGGGTGTACTCTGTGATCAATAAAAACCAAAGTTCAACTCATTTGCACAAATTTTGGACCCTGCTCATTGGGCTCAAATATCAAATTTTGACCTCAAAAATCCATATAATGACCGGTAAGATAACCTTCAAAATAAAAATCTCAAAGGCACTGTTTTTTAATTGATTTTTTATGTTCATATGATCATTTTAAGCCTAACTTTATGATAATTGAATAAGACTAAGACTGTGCTCAAAAATTTTGGACCCTGAGGTCTGACCCGGTTTCCTTAAAAATTAACCGGTTTTTAAAACATTTTTTATTAAACGGTTTGTTTATTTTACTAAGATCGCGATAATTTTATACGTCCTATGCAGTAATTAATTTTTTCGCATAGAAAAATCGTTGAATAATTTTAGTTTTAGATAATTATGGGAAAAGACACAAGATCAAAATATAAAGTTTTTTTGATAAATGATATTATCGAAATACTACCATCATCTCAATTGCCTACTGGAGAGCAAGTTCTGCAATATTTACATGGCAAACTATTCAAAGCAAGAAAAGAAAATTTAAAATATAGACTCTATGATATGGTTTCTTGCAAATTTCCACATGGGAGTTTTGAAATTGGTTGCAAAAACCCTGGAGGGTGTAATTTTCTTAAAAGCACATGTGTTGTTTTGTCACTGAAGAAAATCTGGAAAAGAAGAGCAATCCCAATAGTAGCTGACCAACATATTAGGTAAATAATAATTGTATACACAGTATTTATTTATTTTTAAAACTAAAACTTAAAGAATCTTACTGTAAGAATAAAATGTTGTTTCTTTATATAGAAGTAAGATATTATGCTTGGAAGATCGTAGAAAGAAACTATCAAAGAACAAATTACGTGACACACCACACAATTTAAGAAAAATAGACGCTTACAAACTTGAAATAAAGTGCTTATTTGATATTAGTGTGAATGATGCACAGCAAAAAATTCTATTGAATAAGCAAGTCACTAAAAAGGAAAGAAATATTGATATAAACTTTTTGAATGATCAACGAGGAGAACGTAAAGCTGTCATGGGTGGAATAGACAAGAAGTACTTATTTACTACTCGTAGAAAGCAAAAGGGGATTGAATTTACCAATAAGAGAATGACTACTTCAAATAGTAACAGATTAGCTTCTAAATTTATAACCAATTTAACTTTAAATCAGGTTAGAAATAGCAGTGTAGAAGCCCAGAACAAAGAGGATAATCAAGACTTTGAATATCAAAAGGACTGCAAACCAAGATCTCATAAGAGAAAACCAGATTTTGTTGAAGTTATGCTACCTAGAAAAATCTTAAAGGCCACTGCTGTTACAGCAAAGAGATACGGTATTCAGAGTTCAGCGCATACCGCTACATCGGCTAATGTCATCAACTCAGCAGGCGGAAATCTAAAGGACTTTGATATTTCTGTTACGTCAGCAAAGGTTCATTCAAGTGCTGTAATTAGTGAATATGGTTTAAAAGTTAAAGAAGATTTTATTGTAAAAGCTAAGGGGAAACTACCTTGTGTTCATTTTGACACAAAAATAGTAAAAGAATATTTTTATGGTGCGAATATAAATGTTGAGCGGTTAGCACTAGTGATTTCAAATCCTAGTATTGATAAAGAACAACTTATTGGAGTTCTTTCTATCACAGATAGTCGTGGAATAACTCAAGCAAAAGCAATTAAGGAAATACTGGAATCTTGGAATCTCTGGGATTCGGTACATAGTGTATGTTTTGACACTACATCTTCAAATACAGGTGAGAAAAATAAACTCAATAAAATAATAAAGACATTTTATGACATTTTGTATTATGATATTTTTGTATTTTCATAATTTTTATTTGAAAAAATTCACATTGAATAAATGAATTAAATTAAGGCTAGATGCAGGGTGCCTGTGTATTGCTAGAAAAATGGCAGGGCAGACCATTACTATGGTTTGCCTGCAGACATCACATATATGAGCTTCATATTAAGGTTAGAAATAGAATTATTAAATAATTTTATTCTTGGTTTACTCATATAGCCTTTTCCTAATCTCATTTGTCATTATCTAGCATGTAGCACTTGCAGTTTCTGGAAATATGTCTGATGGACCAGTTGATAATCTTTTCAAAAAAATTCAAAATTTCTGGGAAACTATTAAGCCTGACATAAATTTAAACAATCTTAACAGGTTTGAATGGAGCAAGAGAAAAGGAACATTTTTAGAAGAACAGGTAAGGAGAATTGCATATTTCTTTTTTCTGAAAATTTTTAAAACATAATAAACTTATTTGCATTATATTTTTTCAAAGGCTCTAAAAACCAAAATATATCTTGAATACGCCTTGTTTACAGAAAAGTTTCCTCGTGGTAACTATAAGCATTCAGCAGAACTTGCCTTGGTTTGGCTAGGCAGTGATAAGCTTGGAAATTTTAAGTTTCGTAAACCTATAGCTTTTCATCATGCAAGATTTCTTTCAAAAGCTATCTACTACATGACAATAGAACTGCTTACATTTCATTTGCAACAATTTGATATAATTAGGGAAGAATAAATAGCAACAGTCCCTCAAATTGCTGAGTTTATTGGGCTTTTTCATGCAAGATGGTTTCTGAAAGCACCATTGGCAGTTTCTTCTCCTTCTTTAGACTTATGTGCAATCAGGGATATGACCAAGTATGGATCATTTAACAAAACTGTGTCAACTACTGCTATTAAAAGTATTAAAAATCACTTATGGTTTCTTACAGAACGAAATGTTGTGTTTGCTCTTTGCAACGAAACACTTGACAATAACATTAGAGAAAAAATTGCCAAAAAGCTATTTTTATATCCTAGACCTTCAAATTTAACATTGGGAAAACTACTTTTTCCAAATATTGACATAAAAAAAATTCCAGAGTTATGGCAACTGGTTGGACCTCAAAGTTGGATTCTCATTCAGCAGCTAAATTTATCTGTAATAGAAACAGAATGGATGCAAGTTAGCTCCAAGTAAATATTTCTCATAAATTATTTCTTATGTTATTTTTTGGCATTTTTAAAATATTTTAGGATAACTATTTTATTTTAGAGATTGGAATAATTTCTCAGGATATAGAGTTCTGAAAACATTTGTAGAAAAATTAACAGTAGTAAATGATTGCGCTGAGAGAGGAGTAAAGCTCATCCAAGACTTTACACACATTTTCCAGGATGAGGAGTTAAAGCAATCTTTGATGATTTCAATTTCAAATCACAGACAAAAGTTTTCAGTCAATTCCAAATAGAATTTGTCTGAAATTCTTTAACATGCAATTGTTACATGAAATTGTTTATGTGATTATTAAATATCAAAATATATATCAAAAGTTGTTATTTTATATATTAATGCCAGGTTTATTTATAAAAAATTTCATTTCTATAAATAAAAATTGTAATTTTTACTAATAAATATGGAAAAATAAGCTTTCTAAATACGTATATGTGCATAGTTATTAGGGTAGGCTAAACGCCCCTGATTTTTAAAAATAAAAAGGCACCGTTTTCCATGTGCTGTGGGTGTACTCTGTGTACGTTTGAAAACGATTTTATTTTTTAGTTTTGATTTGTATACAAATTAAATATTGCAGAACTCGATCTCTATAAGATAGTTGAGAGGGTGTTCTCTATATTTCTAGAGAATTTAATAAAGTCATTTATCAAAAAAACTGATATTTGGATTTGATGTCTTTTCCCGCTTTGTTTTAAATAATATAATGTAATAGGTTATTAATAATAAAAATATTTTTTATATACTGCTATATAAATATGTCATACTTTAACTTAAATAATACACAAACAAACACTTAATTCAGTGATTCAATTCAATTCAAGTGAACTTTTTTGTTCAAAAAGTTAAATAAATTGTATAAAAATTGGAGGGGGGCGGCATATCCTCCACCCCTGCAATATAATAAAAAACCCGTCAGTTTTAAAATGTTGTAGAAACCGGGTGTTTTTTTAAGAAACCAGGTCAAAAATTTAGTCCTTTTAATGCTTGTAGGCAGCCTAAATCTTATTGAATTACGATGGGAATAGGCTTAAAATAATCGTAAACTTCTAAAAAATTAGATGAAAAGCATTATTTTTTTATTTTTATTTTTTAAGGGTGTTTGAACCGTCGCAATTCGAATTTTTGTAATAAAAATTCGATCTTTGAGCCCATTGAGCGGGGTCAAAAAATTATCCAAATAATTCAAATTTTGTTTTTTATTGGTCACAGAGTACACCCACAGCACATGGAAAACAGTGCCTTTTGATTTTCAAAAATCAGGGGCGTTTAGCCTATCCTAATATATATATATATATATATATATATATATATATATATATATATATATATATATATATATATATATATATATATATATATATATATATATATATATATATACATACATATATATATATATATATATATATATATATATATATATATATATATATATATATATATATATATATATATATATATATATATATATATATATATATATATATATATATATACATATTAGTTAGTTAGTAGTTAAACTGTAACTGAATCCAGCGAGTGTGGTTTATCACACTTTGACAGCATTAATCCAAATATATATTAAAAATGTTTAGTTAAAACTTCTTTGATTTGGCGTTACACTCATCTAATCTATTCTTAAATTGATTGACAGTTTTTGAAGTAACAACAGTTTCCGGTAAAACGCTCCATAAATTGGCCGTACGATTTAATAAAAAATGATGCCGAGGTAAATAGTTCACAATTTCTCTTTCATATTTAAGATTGTGACCTCAAGTAATTAAATCAATTTTAAGCTTCAGTTCATTAATTAAATCAATTTCCTCAAATCTGTTAAGTAATTTAAACACTTGTATTAAATCCCCACGTTCCCTCCTTGTTTTTAATGTAGATATATCTAATATTTCCAATCTCTTTTCATAATTAATTTTCCTTAATGATGGAACTAATCTAGTCATCCTGTGTTGAACTTTTTCCAAAAGTGATATGTCTCCTTTAAAATAAAGTGACCAAACAGGTACTGCAAACTCAATAAGAGGTCTAATAAATACCTTATACAATATTTTAACCAATTTTGCATCAATTCGTGAAAATGTCATCTTTAACATACCCATCATTGAATTTGCTTTAGAAGTACTTGATATAATTTGTTTTTTCCATTTCAAGTTTGTTGAAAAATATACACCTAAATCTCTCTCGCATTCAGAATCTTTCAGTTCAACACCATTTAAAGTATATTTCAATTGCGGATTATTTGTACCATAATGCATTATAACACATTTACTAGAATTAAAACCCAAGAGCCACTTTTTAGACCATTCCTCTGCACTATCCAGATCTTTTTGCAAGCTATTTTCCACATTTATTTCATTCATTTTTGAAAGAATTTTTGTATCATCTGCATACAATACTGACTTATTTTTAAATATTTGATATATCATTAATAAAAATAACAAATAATAAGGGCCCTATTACAGATCCTTGCGGAACACCACTGAAGACTTTGCGCCATGAAGAAACAGCATCACCTTGGATAACTCTTTGGATTCTGTTTTTTCAAAAAGCTTCAATCCATTTTAATAATAAACCACTAATTCCATATGAAGATAGTTTAATCAATAGTCTTTTGTGAGCAACAGAATCAAAAGCTTTAACGAAATTTAAAAGTGCTTCATCTACCGAAATACCAATCGATAAATTAAATGAAATATAATCCAACGCCTCTAATAAGTTTGTTGTACAAGACTTCCCTTTAACAAAACCATGTTGTGACTTCGATATTAATTTATATTTCATTAAATATGATTGTATGCAGTCTCTGACTATACCTTCCATAATTTTACAAGTAATTGACGTCAATGACACTGGTCTATAATTTGCAGCTTCTAATTTATCTCCCTTTTTGAATAGTGGTGTAATATTTGCTGCTCTCCATTAAGTTGGTAGTTCACTTTTGACAAAAGATTCTATAAAAATTAAAGTTAATGGCAATGCTACAGAATCGGCACAATTTTTCAAAATCAACGGATGTATAGAATCAACTCCATATGTTTTATTGATATCAACATGTTTTAATCTACTTAAAACATCAAAATAATCTATATTAACTGCATCAATAATAATATCCCCTAAATTCTCGATTTGTGGAAGCTCTTCTGTAGAATTTTCGATGGTAAACACATCTTGAAATTGTTTATTTAAAATTTCAACAATTTCATTTTGATCATTTGTTACACAACCAGTTTGATCTCTTAATGCTTTAATTACTTGTTTAATCGTTTTTTGACTATTCACATACTTATATAGCAGTTTCGGATTTACCTTTGATTTTTCAACAAGATCATTTTCATAGTAACATCTTGCTTTACGCGATTCTATTTTTCACAGTTTTGCAAATATTTTTATATTTCATTACTTTATTCAAATCTTTCCAGTTCGATGATAAATTTTGATAATGCAAATTTTGTTTTGAACGTACTAGAAGACTTACTTCATCAGTAAACCATGGATTATTTTTTCTTTTCTTTCTTGAATTTACGTCAATTATTGGAATAAAAGCATTACATGATTGACTAATTTTTTCAATAAACAGATCATACATAAATTGAACTGATAACCCATCAAATAAATAATTCCAGTCAATTTTATCAATAATTAGGCTTATTTGTGGATAGTCTCATCTACTGTAATCAAATTTATACTTTGGATAATTTTCCATTGCAATAGCATCAAGGTTAAATTTACAAGTTAAAACCAAATGTCCATGATTTATATTTCCTAGAACTGGGTTAGACTCAAGTTGATAGACTCGTTCATTGTTTTTTGTAAAATTAAGATCCAAGGTATTTTTTGTAACATATTGTGCATTTTGAAAGGTTGGGATTGATACGTGTTGGTACAAAAAACATTCATATATAATATTAATAAATTCATTTTCAACAGAATCTTCACCTACTAAAATATCACTAACGTATCCATTCGACCATTTTATATTTGGAAAATTAAAATCACCAATAATTAACAAATCTGCTAAATTATTTTTTTCTACTAATTTACAAGCTTCTGTAAATATTTGACTCATTTCAAGCATATCTACTTGTTCGCTTGGTCTGTACACGCAACCAATTAAATATTTTTTATCATTTGCAACTATAATGATCCATATTTGTTCAATTTTACTTCTATTTAATATAACTTTGTTTACCTCATAAGATATTAGGTTGCTATCTATATATAGCGCAACCCCTTCCCCTCTACGCCCATCCCCCCTATTTCGTTTATACAAAGAATATCCTTCCAAATAAATTTCCGATGTCTCATTAAACTAGGTTTCTGTAATAGCAATTATTTGAGGATTTTTAAAACTGCATAAGATTTTAAATTCTTCAACTTTGTTTACTAAAGATGTTGCATTTGTATATAAAACATTAAACGATAACAAACTTACTAATTTTTTATGTTGTTGTGTTAAGTTGTATTTTAAATTTGACAATTCCATTTCCACAGATCGCATATCTAAAGGGCGAGTCTGCTATTCTTTCACCATTCATTTTGTCACTTTTCTTTCTAAGCTCATAGTTTTCCATTCTCTCTGCTTCAGTTAAATCAGGCGAAATAAAAACCTTGTAATCTTGCTTTTCTCTTAATAATTTAGATTTTGCTAAAATTGGATTTCTCTCAGAATCTTCATTTAAAATCACTAATACTGATCCCGGTTTTCCAGTTTGCTTCGTATTTAGCCTTTTTTGGAATGTTGGGACGATTTCTACATTTATTTCATGAAATAGTTTACTAATTTGTTCTTTATCTTCCTCATGTTGTTCTTGCAATGTAGCTTTTTTAGATATATAATTTTAAATACATTTTACAAATAAAAGTACTCAATGCTCTTAAAACAACAGAGCAATAATAAAAAGAAAATCAATTATCAAATTTTATTTTTTGTAAACATTGTTTCACCAATAAAGAATCATTGGAAACGATGATTTCTGATAGGTCTTTATTGATGTGTATAAATGTGCGTTTATAGTGTTTTATTATCTTTCATTGTGTATTATTATTTACATTACATTTTCAAAGTATGTTAAATTATGTTAAATTCTTGTCAAAATGTTAGATTTCAAATATATTGTTAGAGCTGATTATGTAAAAAAATTTAAAAAAATGATAATAAAAAAAACTTCAAGACAATCAAAACTATTGAAATAATTATTTTAAAAACTAGCAAAATAATTAGCAAAATTTTGTAAAAAATTCTAACCTTTTTGTTTCTTAAAATATTTATAACCTGATTCACATCAATGTATCAGGACATATAATAATTTTTAAATACAGAATTTAGATTCTATTAATAATTTTTGTTAAATTAGTTAAATAATTTTTAACGCCATTTAAAATTAAAATTAATTACAATGTAATACTTTAAAATGGCATATATATCAGCTTGTACTTTATCTGAAAGTAGAAAAGTGAATGCTATCAATAGTTTACAATATTACTTTTATTTACGCAAGTTACACTTAGACCTATAATGAAAAATGACTAAAATATGCAAGAACTCCGATATATATATATATATATATATATATATATATATATATATATATATATATATATATATATATATATATATACACATAAATACATTTATACATATATACATACATATATATAAATATATATATATATATATATATATATATATATATATATATGCGTGTATATATATATGCGTGTATATATATATATATATATATATATATATATATATATATATATATATATATATATATATATATATATATATATATATATATATACAGTGCTTCCAGAAAGTATTAGCGCACTCGTAATTTTTTTATTATAGACAACTTTAAATCAATTTAAATTATAAAGTAATTTTAATTACGAACTAGTTTTTTTTTAATGAAAGGTAAAACCAATTAAATTTATTTAGAATATCAAATATTTGACCAACTACCTGTTTTTTGATGAATTAATTAGAAGTTTAATGACTACTCTGAAAAATGTGTGAAATGCGTGCAAAAGTAATAGTGCACTGATTTAAAATGTATTAGTACAATTGTTTAATTCCTTTGAGAAAAACTTTTTTGGTTAATTTTTGTTAATTACTCTCTGCTGATTAATAACAGTCAATAAAAAATATAAGAAGCATAAGTTGAAGTGACAAATATATCATTTGAAATACAGTTAGTTAAAACTTTAAAATTTGAACAACAAAAATATGGGTTTAAAGAGCATATCAATTGAAACAAAGTGGCAAGTTGTTGGCCTGCACAAAATTGGTCTCAGCAATCGAGAAATTGGACGTCAACTTGAAATCAGTGAATGCAGCGTTAAAACAACGCTAAAAAACTAAAATGAGTTTGGATCAGTCAAAGACAAAAATCACTCTGGTCGTCCCAAAAAAATGACAGAAAGGGTCAAAAATAAAGCAATTATGCTTGCTAGACGCAACCCGAACACGAGTATAGCTAAAATCGCCTCAGACTTGAATACAGCGATAGGTGCACATCAAGTAAGCCGATCAACAATTAGCAAGCTGATGAAAAAAAAAACAACTCAATTCATACCTTGCAACAAAGAAGCCACTACTAAGCATCAAAGACCGTCTTAAGCGAAGAAAATGGTGCAAAGAGAGAGCTGCATGGACTGTAGAGCAACGGAGAAAAGTAATTTTCTCAGACGAGTCAAATTTTGAACTTATTAATCGCAAAAAAAGAGTTGTCGTGAGAAGAAACAAAAATGAAAAATATAATCCTCGTTTTATCATGTCAAGAGTTCAAGGAGGAGGAGGTTCAATTGGTATTTGGGGCTGTATTGCTGGATCTAGCAATGGCCTGGCGCATCTTTACACTGATCGCCTTAATTAACATCGATATAGAGAGATATTAGAAGATTATTTAAAGCCATCAATGGACATTTTCAAAGCTGACTCCACCTGGCAATTTCGACAAGATAACACTTCTTGCCACACAGCATGCTCAATTAAGCAATACATAAATGAAAAACGGTTGAACCTGATGCCTTGGCCCGCTCGCTCACCTGATTTGAATCCTATTGAGAATCTTTGGAGTTGGATGGACTGCAAATTATATAAAAGCAGGCCCACTAACTTGGTGCAGCTCAAAACACAAATCCAAGCGTAGTGGAATATCATGCCACAAGAACTAATCAAAAAACTTATAGATTAACTTAGTCTTGGCATGCTTTAAAAACAAAGGTGGTCACATAAAATATTAAACTTTCCTAAAATCCTTAAAAAACTGTAAGTGTGCTAATACTTTTGCACACTTTTTTATTATTGTTTTTGTCACTCTTATTGTATTTTAATTAAATTCAAGATAATAATAAAGAAATACTTTTACATATTTTACAATTAGTAATTCTGCATAATTTTATGAATTAGTTAAAAAAAAAATTATCAAACAGTCTTTTATTGTTTTTGAATTACAATCCTTTAAAGCTCTCTGAGGTAAAAAAAATTGAGTGCGCTAATACTTTTTGGAAGCACTGTATATATATACGTGTATATATATATATATATATATATATATATATATATATATATATATATACATATATTATATATATATATATATATATATATATATATATATACATATATTATATATATATATATATATATATATATATATATATATATATATATATATATATATATATATATATATATATATATATATATATATATATATATATATATATATATATATATGTATATATATATATATGTATATATATATATATATATATATATATATATATATATATATATATATATATATATATATATATATATATATATATATATATATATATATTAGAGTTATGACTTTTTGTGACCCTATGTCCTTGGGTCATAATTCTATGAGTATTTGTACAAAAGTAATGAAAAAATATTAATTTGATTTTCTTGTTGAAAAAGGTCACCCACAAACATGACTGCTTTGATGTAACAATTACCAGTTATGATGGAGCTTTTTTGGATTATATTTTTTGGATTATATTTTTTAAATTTATTAAGTAAAATAACCAATATTAATGAATTAGGTTTTTATAGTGATGATAATTTAATAGTGATGCATAAAAAATCTAGTTCACAATTCGATAAATTTAGAAAAGGTATATAAAACTTTTAAATATTGCCTTTCAACTTTTGGAAATTAGCATAAATTTAAAAATTATGAATTTTCTTGGTGTCACATTTAACCTCTCTGAAAATTTATATAAGCCTTTCAAAAAACCAAATGATAAATTATTGTATCCTAATTTAACAAAAAAGTTTTATATTTTAAAAACTTTTGTTTTCACTTATACAAAAATACAATAAAAATCACAAACCATCAGGTAAGGCTGTTATCTGATTTCTTCTGACATTAAGTAGACGTAGAGAAGACAATTCACCCATTGTACTTGGTAAACTTGTTAATTCATTACATGAAACATCCTGTTAGTATAAACCAATTAAAATACAACCAAAATTTGAAATAGATATAAGTAAATGTTTATATATAGTACACATATGTTCATATGTAAATAAAAAAATTATTGTAAATATGAAACTAATAGTCAATTATAAATGTTAAAAAGTTTTGAAATTTTAGCGGAAAAGCTAAATTATTAACAATTTAATGTCATGCAATAGGTATACTATGTAGCATTTAACATAGCATTAAATTAAAATAATATTATTAAATGTGAAAACCATGTTCTTTTAAAAATTTTTATTTAATATAATAAACTTAAACACCGATTTATAAGCATTTTTATTAGGTATATATTTTTTGTTAGGTTTTGAATCAAATAGTTTAATAAATATAACAAACTAAACTAAACTTAACTAAACTTTACAAAATAACAAACATTGAACTGAAACAAGTTTAAAAAGAGAGTAAAAATTGCAAAAATAATTTTGATTTAAAATACAAAAGTTTTTTAATTTTTAATAAAGTTATAAAACTTGATAAAGCTCACAAGCGAAAACCAATGGCCACACATCTACACAAATTTCAATAACACTAGCACATAAATTTTAATCACACTAGCACACATATTTCAATTTCATCCTCGTTAAAATACTACTAATAAAATCATCACCATAATTTGTAAGTTTTATCAACTACTGCTGAATTAATTAAATCTAGTTCTTTCTTGCAACGAGTAAATTTTTAATTGAAATCTTTTAAAAATTTACCATGCTAAGTTTTTTAGCAAGTAATTCAATACAGTGAATTGCGGACCCATTCTTTCAAAACCAAAATTGATTAAACCTTTCTATTAAGGTTCCCTGCAAGCTCCATTGGTCAAATCCTCAATTTCTGCCTTTTTTTTCATACTGATTCAAATCTTGCAATAATTTTCAATAAGCTTTTTCAATATATTCAATAAAACAAAATGCAATTACAAGATAATGTAATTTTATTTCAACCAAAAAATATTTTTTTTTTAATTAAATAAATTCACTTTGAACAATGGTGGAAGCACTAATTAAATTGGAACAGAAAAAAAAGAAAAGAGCTAAAAAGTATGACAGGAGTTGACTTGCAGTTGACTCAAAAAATTTGTCTGGGAAAATTGTAAAGAGTTGGGAAAACAAGATAGTAGCAAATTCTAAAACAATGTACAAAAAAAAAAACTGGACGGATAAAAGTTTTTCAAGCATAAACAGCAACCATGGTAGCATTTGTAAAAAGGAGAGATACAACTTTATGAGTAGCTTTATGGACCTACTCAAGCTTGGCACCTGGAGCAGGTCCAAAAACGTTTAAAATGGTAATATAGTTCTGTCTCATCCTTGGGTTTAAAATGGTAATATAGTTCTGTCTTATCCTTTTTTTAAATCTCCACAATCTAATTTCTGATAAAAATTACCAGATTCAGTTGTTGACAACTCTGTTGACAACTTTGAATTGTCAACAGTTTTTTTCTTGAGATTAAAAAAATGATTATGATTAAAAAAAGCAGCTGTACATTTAGAAAATCATGGTGGAGGGGGAGACTTGATTTGAAACCAACCAGAAAAAAATTAAAGTTTTTATGCCCGCTTGAATCCAGGAGACTATAAAGGAGATGCAGTTTTTGTTATAAAAAATAATTATATAAGTATAAAATAAAATTATACTTATATAAATATTATACTTATATTGCATATTATTACTTAATCTTAGGTCTACTTAAAAACTCATGCTCTAACACATGATCAAATAATATAAAACTCATCATTAATAATAACAAAAAAAAATTTATATAAAAATTAATTAATAATGAAAAAATACAAAATGCAATTTAAAACATAATGAAAAAAAATCTTTTTTTTTTTTTTTTTATTTGCAATCACTCCCAACAAGGCTGCAAGCAACCACTATTAAGTTGGGAGTTACTAGGAAAAAAAAGAACAGAGTTATAGAGCAAGGAAATGGTTGACTCCCATCTTCATGTTTTCCTGACTCATACAACCTTCAACTTGAAAAGTTGAAGGTTGCATAAGTCACAAAAACATGAAGATGGGAGAGAGACCTTGTCAAGAAGAGAAAGTGAATCGTTAAAAGAACCAGCCCATATATGACAACAGTATTCCATACAGGGACGAATAAGAGATTTGTAGAGGTAGAGAATGGAATCAGAAGTAAGGAAATGGCGAGCACGATAAAGAGAAGCAACCTTAGCAGAAGCTAATTTAGCAATCGATTGTATATATGGTTCCCATGAAAGGTCAGTAGTAAGCGATAATCCAAGAAGACGTAAAGAGGAGGACTCAGTAAGAGGATTGCCATTCATTAATATAGGAATGTTGACCATATTACAGTAGTTGTTTGCAGTAAACAACTGGGTTTTGTTCGAGTTGAAATTCACAAGCCACTTTAGATGAAAGGTTGTCAGGAAGATCGTTTATGTAGATAAAAAACAAAACAGGGTCCAGGATAAAACCTTGGGGAACCCCAAAAGTTACTGGAAATAAAGAAGAGTGTTGGCCTTCAAGGATGACTTTAATAAACCGGTTAGAAAGAAAAAATTTGATAATCTCAAAAACTTTCTCAGAAACACCATATGAAGCAAGCTTATGGAAAAGACCAGCATGCCAAACTTTGTCGAAAGCTTTAGATATGTCGAGAGCAATAGCCCTAGCCTCACCGCCTCCATCTAATGCACGATAAAATCTTTCAGTTACAGCAGTTAGTAAGTCGGCCATAGAGCGAGAGGATCGAAAACCATATTGATTGTCTACAGTAGTTTATTTGACTCAAGATGAGATGTGAAGAATTTGTTGATCAAAAACTCAAAGACCTTGCTAATAACAGAAAGAAGACTGATCGACGATAATTGGAGGGGTCAGAATTTTCTCCAGAGTTTTTGAATTTTGGAACCACAGATGCCATTTTCCAACAAGCAGGAAAACAAGACTCAGTCAAACACTTGTTAAATAGTTTAGAGAGAATTGAAGAAAGTTCTGGAGAACAATTCTGCAAGACTGTGACAGGAATGTTGTCTAGACCACAAGCTGTAGACGAGTTTAATTGAGATATGACTTTAGCAACAGAAGCCAGAGTGATTTGAATGTCTAACAATGGGTCAACCTGTTTGACTGGAATGGAAGGAAGAGAATGTCCATAAGATTCAAGAGTGGAATTAGAAGAAAAGTTATTTGCAAATAGTTCTGCCTTATCCTTGGGAGAGGTAATAAGATCAGTCCCATGAATGAGTGATCGAATGTTAGATCTACTCTTGTTAATAATGCTGTTGAAGATTTTCCAAAAGTCTTTAGAGACTAATTTCTGTGATAAGATGCGAGATTTAGTGAACTGAGAATAATGGAGTTTAGCATCAGAAAGCACCTTTTTACATCGATTTCTTGTAATAATAAATAGCAGTTTGTTCTCAAGAGAGTTGTTCTTTTGAAAAAGATGATTATGATTGGATATAGCAGCCGCACAAGAAGGAGAAAACCATGGAGTAGAATGAGGCTTGACTTGAAACCGACAAGAAAGAATAAAAGCTTCCATTCCAGCCTGAATCCAGGAGGTTACGTAGGAGGTGCATTCATCAGCTGAGAGAGATCTTAATTGGTTTTCAAAATGTTTTGTTTCTATTTTAAACTTAGTAAATAGTTTTGTTGCAGTTGAATTCATTTTCATGATTTATTTTAAATTATTTTATGCTTACCTCTGCATATTAGTTTTGGAATGAACATTTGTTTTGGCCATTTAAGTTAAGCTTTCAAATCTCCCCCCCCCCTCCCTGTTCTTGAAAAGTTTCTGGCCTATGTAATAGAATTCCCCTGTTCTTGAAAAGTTTCTGGCCTATGTAATAGAATTCCACTGTTCTTGAAAAGTTTCTGGCCTATGTAATAGAATTCCCCTGTTCTTGAAAAGTTTCTTACCTATGTAAATAGAATTGTCTGCAGCAAAACTAAAGTTTGAGGATATATATAGACAGAGTTGCAAAGAAAGATTTTAGCATATAACATTGAAGAAGCTTTTTAAACAACAGAAATAAACAACACTATTTCAAACAGTAAAAAGAACAAAGATCATGGTCAGAACATTAAAAAAATTGACTGATTCTTATTGCCATAAGGTGCAAACATTCACACTGGCAGCAGATTCATGTACATGTAAAAAGGTATCAAACTGCTTTGAAGTATCTTGTTCACTACATTAAAGTGTCTAAGTAACTTGTTCGAAGTAAGAGATTTTATTATTGCAAGCAAAAAAAAAATAATTGGAAACCCTATTTTACCAGAAACAGTCAAACTTGTGATTAACTTTTATCGAAATGATGAGTTTCCAAGAATGATGCTAGGAAAAAAAAGATTTTGTTATCATCAAGAAAAACCAACATGTCTAAAAAAGTTTTTTGCTACTCAATCTTAATGAATTATCTTAATGTCAAGATCATTTCGTTAATGTTTTGCTGAGTGTAGGATTTTGTGTGTAGGATTATTTGATGATGGATTTTGTGTGTAGGGAGTAATTCCATGTCAATTCATCCAGGCCATGTCACCATATGACTCAGATTTTACTGATTTTTATACAGTTGAGAGTACTTAGTAAAATACGAATTCCTTGAAAATTTTAGCTTCTGTTTCCAAAAAAATCCTGAAATACGATCATTTTACTTTTAACAGATCTTGGCCAGGCCTCTCTTGTCCCCTCAGAATTGTGACCTTTGTTTAAAGGTTCCAAGTCACATAGTTTTAAAAATATTTGATCTTTTTGCTTAAAATTTTGTACCTGGCTATTTTCAGTGGTGAAGAATCTGATAAAATAATCAGAAATGTAAAAAAATATTAGTAAGTACCTGTAATTATCAATTTAAATAAATTTAGGCAATTTTTTATATACCTGATTTTGATGCTCAAGAAACCCATACGGCCTTGATGATATCAAAAAAAATATTTTACACATCATTCTATATTCAATAAACTTTCAGAAAAAATAAGGAAATTGATCTGCAAGTATATGGATTTCAATATATGGATAACAGGGCACGGGCTTCACATTTTTGTAGCGTAATCTTACAATACATTTTTCACTACCTTTCAGACAGCTGGAGCTCTGAAACTTTTGGCATTTTTGTAGTACCAATAAACGTGCATTTTAAAATTGTTTCTAGGGCCCACAACACTAAGGGAGGGGGCTGGGGCATGTGCCCCACTTTTTTGAGCAGAATCTTGATGGATTTTTCACTACCTTCCAGACAAGCTGGAGCTCTGAAACTTTCAGCATTTTTGTAGTCCTAAAGATTGTGTGTTAAAATTGTTTCCAGGGCAGACAACCAGAGGGCCACGGGATTGGGACACGGGGGCTATGCCCCACTTATTTTCTCAAAAACAAAATTTTTTAACAAAGTTAAGAAAACAATGTTTTCAAATTTTTCTTTGATTTATGCTTGTTACATTCGGTTTTTGACCATTCTATATTTAATGATCCTTCTTATAATGTCTGAAGAAAGTTCATGTTTTTCAGAATTTTGGTTTGCATGTATATGGATTAAAAACAGTCATCCATCTAAAATAATGATTTTAACAGAATTTTACATTGTATAATTTAAAACTTTCTAAATTGAAAAAAATCTATAGACTTTAATGGTAAAATGTTAACTGCAAGTTGTTTAATTAAATAAAATCAAACAGTAAAAAAAACATCCTGTCAAAACATAAATTATTAAAAAAATATATCACTTTTTAAAATTATTATTTTAATTGATATTTGTAACAATCTGCCTTCACCATGAAAATTTTTTTGGTACAAACTTTGAAAAGGAGCACACAAAATGTTGCAATTTATTGGAAAAGCATAAATCGAAAAGAAAAACAATCAAAGGTAAATAATTTATAAAGAATCATTGTAAAATCTGTTTTGAATAATAAAATTAAAATTTACTAGTTTATAAAAGTTTGAAAATAAGATGGTTTGGTTATAAATTATATAATTGAAATAAGAACAAATAGTTTTCATGTTCATAGGTAATCCCTAAAAACAAATTGTACTTTTCATTTCAGGTAGTCATGTAATAACATTAGACATGGCAAAACAATTGAGAATCAATTTTCCAAATGTTGTGCCTGGATATCAACTTTGTCGAAACTGCTATGATGCTATAATAAGTAAATTTAATGAACAAGATAATTGTGAATTTTTTTTCAAGTACAACTTTGGAAAAGAATCAGTCTTGAGAAATGTTAGTTTTGAAATAATAGATGTGTATCCCATGTTGTGCCTGGATATCAATTGGATGACAAAAGTAAATGCGATGATCTAGACAAACTAACAGCAGAAATAAAAGGAAATTTAGTTATTTCTGACCTTAAAGTTCAAATTCAGATGTTAACTTTTACACCTGAGTCTTGGTCAAGAAATAATGCTGCACGATATTTCAACATCCCTGAATACCAAATTAGAAAAGCGTGCAAACTAAAAGAAATAAGTGGGATATTTGCAGATCCAGACACTAAGAAAGGTAAAACATTTTTTGACGTAACATTAAACAGGCATGGTCGGGAAGCGGGAGTGATTGCTCTCGAATACTGACCACGGAAATTATATTTAGTTGCAAAAAACTAGCTAGGTTTTTTTGACGTTTTAAGAACATTTAAGTTTATGTACAAAACAAAAAATTTTTGTTTTACAGACATACATGGAAACATAAAAAACTTGAATGTTCTCAAAACATCTTGGTGCAGAAGAATAAAAAGAATATTCGTGAACACTAAAAACCCGCCAAATTAACGTACTAAAACTATTGGTTCAAAAAAAACGCTGACTAAGCAATATAAAGTTCTAGAGTGATCTGTTGAAATGTTTTAGAAATTGTATTATTCACAATTTGTTAGGTTTTGAGATTTCTAGCATAAATTGTTTTAAGATTATATTATCAAAACTATGGCTTATTCTCGGAGCCACTAACTTGCAGATAAACAAGCACCTCGCCTGAGGTCACGGCAAAACACAAGTATATATAGCAAGTTATTAGGTATAAAGAAAAGTTTCTAGATATTAGTTTACTAACTCTAATTATTTTCGCTTAAGTTGCCTTTCTTAACAACTCGTTATACTTTTTTCTGCTTTAAATACTAATTAAAATTAAAAAGCTCACTCATTAAACATCATCAGCGATATTGTGAAGCAGCTTCGCTTCCTCGCTATAAAGTATTTTTAACCTTTTTACTTGATTTCTATCTAGTTAATTTAATTTCTATAGTAATTCAATAATTTAATCATTTCGTTTGTTTATCTTACTTAGAAGAATTGTTTCAAATATGTTAAACTTTTCAAACTATGGGAAACATAGAATAGGTATTAAAAAATTAACTTTTTTATTTCTAAAATAATTTAGCTTAGATAAAACTAAAACTTGCAAACTTTGTTAAATAAAGAACATTTGTTTCCTTTTTAAACAGTCGTAAGATGTTACTTTATTTAAAAATTGTCTCTCATTGGTCCAATTAATCTTTAGCTAAACTAAATATCTTCAAGAAGTTATTAGGTTTTCTAGATTTTGCAATTTAAGACCAAAATGGTGTATAACTGTTGGAGCATCAGGGACTCACTCTGTGTATGTAACCACCATCAAAATGCAATACTCTTGACCAACGCTATACAATTAAATTGTACTTACAAAGATCTGGTGATAAAAGTTGTTTGTGATGCGACAAGTAACGAGTGCATGATTCATCGATGTCCGAACTGTCCAGGTATATTTTCTTTAAACAAGTTTCTGGATGCACAGCTAATTGATAATGACAATGATGAGGAGGTGTCATTTAACCAGTGGCAGAAAACAGACAGAAAAACATTGATCTGTCAGACAATAAGAATTGAAGAATACAAATTGATGTTATCAGAGGCAATAAACAAGTTAACAACTCATTCTAACATTGCAAAATGTCAAGTAAAATACCTAACGCAACAAAAAGAAAAGTTGACAAAAGACTGCTGTATTTTCTTAGGTGACTTTGCAGAAAACTACACGTTTTTCAGACGGTTGTGCTGCACAGTATAAAAACCACATAAACCTTTACAATATCTGTCTCCATAGAGATGATTTTGACATTTATGCAGAGTGGACATTTTTTGCAACAAGTGTTGGTAAGTCATCATGTGATTGTATTAGTGGCACTGTAAAAAGATTATCTGCAAATGCAAGTCTACAAAGGCCCATAAATGACCAGATATTGAATTGCAATAAAATGTTTGGCTACTGTACAAACAATATTAAAGGGATTTGTTTTTTCAAGATTGAAAAAGAAAGACTGACAGAATTGCGCACTACTTTGCAAACATGTTTTCAGCTAAGTAGAACAATTCCTGGAACTAGGAGCTATCATCAATTTAACCCAGAATCTATAGATACTATTATTTTTAAACAAACAAGTGAAGATTTTAACATAACAAGCATTTTTTCTTTTTCTGGTATTCAAAGATCTCAACATGATCAGCAAATTAACATCAATACATTGAAATTTGGTGAATTTATTCTGTGTAAATATGATTTGTTTCAATGGATTGGTATGATAAATGAAATTGAAAATACTGAGCAAGATATTATGGTAACATTTATGCATCCACACGGTCCTTTTAACTATTTTTTTTTTGGCCATCTAGAGCAGCTGAGTGTTGGGTTCTAATTACCAACATAATTTGTAGCATTGATGCATTTGTAACAACAACTAGCCGTTTAAAGTTACCTTAACTTTGTATAAATTTTTTTTTTTTTTTGAGAAAACAAGTGGAGCATGGGCCCCAGTGCCCAAGCTCCATGGCCCTCTGGTTGTCTGCAATGGAAACAATTTTAACACACGCTCATTAGGACTACAAAAATGCTGAAAGTTTCAGAGCTCCAGCTTGTCAGGAAGGTAGTGAAAAATCCATCTCAAAATTCTGCTCAAAAAAGTAGAGCACAGGCCCCCTCCTCCTTCCCTAGTGTCCCGAACCCTAATAACAATTTTAAAATGCACGTTTATCGGCACTACAAAAATGCTGAGAGTTTCAGAGCTCCAGCTAGTCTGAAAGTTAGTGAAAAACGTATTGCAAGATTACACTACAAAAAAGTGGTGCCCATGTCCTGTTATCCATATATGGAAATCCATATACTTGCAGATCAATTTCCTTATGTTTTCTGAAAGTTTATTGAATATAGAATGATGTGTAAAAATTTTTTTTTTGATATCATCAACACCACATGGGTTTCTTGAGCATCAAAATCAAGTATATAAAAAATTGCCTAAATTTATTTCAACTGATAATTACAGGTACTTATTAATAATTTTTTACATTTCAGATCATTTTATCGGATTCACCACTGAAAATAGCCAGGTACAAAATTTTAAGTAAAAAGATCAAATATTTTTAAAACCATGTGATCTGGAACCTTTACACAAGGGTCAAAATTCTGAGGGGACAAGAGAGGCCTGGCCAAGATTTGTTAAAAGTAAAATGATCATATTTCAGGATCTTCTTGGAACTAGAAGCTAAAATTTTCAAGGAGTTCTTGATTTGCTAATTACTCACTACTGTATAAAAATCAGCGAAATGTGAGACATTTGGTGACATTTTTGAAATTTTCTGGATGAATTGACATGGAATTACTCTAGGTTTATTATTTGATGATGGATTTTGTGTGTAGAGTTATTATTTGATGATGGATTTTGTGTGTAGGGTTATTATTTGATGATAGATTTTGTGTGTAGGGTTATTACTTTATGATGGATTTTGTGCATAGGATTATTATTTGACGATGGATTTTGTGTGTAGAGATTATTGAAAATGTAATCATCCTAGAGATTAAAATCAGATTCATGCATCACCATGGACCAGGCAAAAATTTGTTTTGACCAAAAAAAAAATTAATTTCTACACCATAACAAAATTATGTCATAAGTACAGCATATTTGTCAAGATTTAAAGAACATAAGCACTTGGTTGTAAAAAAAACTAATTTTTAACTTAAAATTAAATTTTACTTAGCTTAGAGCCAAAGTTAAGAGTCTATTTTTTTTTAGTCGACTTAACATTAAGTAATGACTTATAATAAAACTATCCCCAGATATTTTGGTTGGCAGCCTCAATAGTTTACAAACCAATAAAAAAAAACTAGACTCTTAGCTTTTGAATAAAATTGAATAAACAATCTCTTTAAAATATCCAGTTCCCAGAATGCTTTTTTTGAAACCTCAAGCAAAAACCTATTGGGGTTCCAACTTTATAAAAATTTTTGAACCATTATCAAGATATTATGTCTAAGTTGCTTTGATGTTTTTTCAGATTATCATTAAAATGTTAAATCAGCATTATTTCATCATCAATGCTTATTTTTAGCTAAATTTTTTAACAGTTATTATTTATTTTCTTCATTAGCAGACCACTGCGCAAACAAACAAGAGCATAATGCTTTTTACTCATTATAAAAATACCATAATAGTTACATTATTCATCATTGTCATTACCATGCTTATATTACGATATATTACAATATATTATCTAGGGAATAAATAGGAATAAAATAATAAATTAAATATTAAATAAAAAAGCCAATACAAAAATAAGGCATTTAAAATATATAAATTACTAACTAGAGATTGCAACTTTGAAAGAAGTCCTATTTGAGTAGGAAGACCTGTTAATTTGTTGTAGCTAGCTTTTAATATCTTCAACGGTAATGAACAGATGTGAGCTGGAAGACTTTGGAGATGATTCTGACTATGAAAAAAAATCAAATTTTAATTATGAAATAACTTATACAAAATACATTTTTTAAACAACTTTTTCCAGGCTTGTATTGGTTAGATGGTTTCCTAAATTAGACAATTTTCCACAATTTTTTGCTTCTTTAATCAGAATTTTAAAACAACTAATTTATTATACGATTAAAAATTGAAAGAACTTAATTAAATAATGTTCATAAAAACTTAAAGACTTTAAAAAAAAAAGAAATAAAAACCCTGTCCATTCCATTCATTATGTGAAGGAAATAAGTTTTTTAAAGCGTACTCTAAGGGAAGACCATGTGATATTAATTATAAGAAGAAGAATAATACAATCAAACAATGTGATAATGACTATAAAAAATTTGTAGTTAACTACTGAACTGCATAAATTGTTAAAAAACATATCCCAGAAATCCCAGAAACTTATAAACTAAATGTGTTTAACAACAACAACAAAAAAAAATTATAGGTACTAACTCTTACTTCAAAACATTTTCTCTAAACAAAAAAAAATCATACTATAAACTGAGGCAAGAGCAAAACAAATAATTTCTATGGATATCAAAAATAGCTTTTAGTGGAAATTAAATGCAAAGATTCAAAAGGAAAAATCTACAACTCAAATCAAAATCAAAAAAGAAAAAAATGAGAAACTTAAACTAGTGACCAAAAAAAATTATATACAGAGTTAAATGTAAATATTTCAGGTTAATAGCCATGGATGTGTTATTCATTATTCTATTTAAAAATAATTTATTATACTATTTTTTTTTTGACATTTATTTTGTTTATTTAATAATAAACAAAAGAAATATCTAAAAATATATAGGCAGCTATTTACTTTTCTATAAAAGAATTGTCTAGTTTATAGACCAATTAACTTGACATAAATTTTAATCCTAATAAAATGCATATTGAGGAATAATTTTTTAGTGAATTAATGTTTAACAAATAATGGAAAAAAGTTTGCCATCAAATATAAAATTTGGATATAGCAATTTTGCAGTAAAAAGATATATAGGTCAGCTATGAGCATTTCATTTCATATTCATATCTTAAAGCTTTATAAATTATCTTATAGTTATTTTCAAATACTAATACAAATAACTTAAGCTTTTATTTTTATTTATAAATATCTTCAAAATTAATTTTGATATGCCTTTGCCAATTTAAAAATAGGTGTGACACTTGTGGGTTTGGTTTTATAGCACTTGTGGGTTTGGTTTTATAGCACTTTTTCATGTACCTTTTTTTAAAAAAAGTAAAGAACAAGATTAGTTTACAAAAAAATAATAAATTAAAAAACAATTTTGAGGCAGACTAATAATACTAATTAATTAAATTAATAAAAATATAAAATACCAGGAGTTAGGGGTAAGTGTGGGGGAGGGGGTGGAATATAAAGTAATATAAGTATTAATAAATAAAAGTAAAAATAAAGAAAAAAAGTTTTTCTTTTTCTTAATTTTCTAAATTTTAATAGCTTGAAATAATGAAGGGTTTTTCAAAATCTAAATTTTTTTAAATCAATAAATAAAAAAATTACTTTAACATATACCTTATATCTAAATAAGATAGGGCATTGAGATGACTAACATCGGGCAAAGATTTTAGCATGTTATTTGAACATATTAATTTTTCCATCATAGTAAAAGATAAAATCTCTTGTGGGAGTTCAGAAAACTTGTTCCTTGATATATCTTTAAAAAAAAATACAGTAGTAGACTTTTTACAGCTAGTTATACATATTTCTTTAAATAAAAAAAAAATTTATACCAACACGAGTAACATCTGCAAGATCATAATCATCTACATATATTGGAAAAGATTTCAGATTTTTTTGCTGTATAAACAACTCTCCTTTATCTACTGCATCCTCAAAACATCGTTCCAAAGAAATTCTACTCATGGCTTTTTTAAGTTTTTATCTTTTTTTTGCATTTTATAACCTAAAAAAAACTTAATTTAAAAGTAATAAGTCATTTTTTTGTGTATATATATATATATATATATATATATATATATATATATATATATATATATATATATATATATATATATATATATATATATATATTTACATATATACAAATAGTATTGCGTACTAAGATAAGCAATCTGACGTCATACTGAAATAGTCTGCTGCAGGGGGCTTCAGTACATACATCGACTGACAAATAGCCTGACTCGCAGTGGAGTGCTGCTACATCGACTGAGGGTTTGGGATGGGGCAGCAATCATTTTATTCATCATTCTTCGTTTTTTTTTCTTCTTTTTTGAAAAAAACAGTATAGCGTAAGGTAAGCAGAAAAAGTGAACAAATGCTTATCAAAACACGCAGTAGTATCTTTTGAAAGAGATATGTTATGTCTGTAACATATTTCTTTCATAGATTTTTTTATAACACAGTTATTGTTTACACTTTCCAGGATTCAATAAAACGTTTTTTAGTGTGTACTTAAACATATATTTGGAGATCATAAAAAGGGTAGTAATTAATTGGATTTGGCAGATACTACTAATCTTTTATTGAACGAATAAACATTTCCTAAAGGATGTTTGGCATTATATTTTTGGATATATTGCATTAGGCATGTGCTTAAATCTACTTAAAATCATGTGCACACACAGATACACACACATACTCACACACACTTGCACTATTATTGTAACACATATACTATTACAATCTATTCAGTTTATTTTACTAATTTTTATGAAAAAAAAATTAAATATTATTACTAGCATACCATAAGTACTGTACAAATTGGTAGGTGGTGTTACAAATAATGCTTACTTATAAAATAGTGTATCATACACTATATTAGTTTCATACATTGTATGAAACTAATATTAAGTAGATTTAAAAAATAAATATAATATTTGATTATATTGTTTATGTTATGTTGCACTATTTAATATTATAACGCTTAAACAAAACAGGCAACGATAAAATTGATTAATTTGAACGAATTTCTCAGAAATTGCTTAACAAATTTTTTTTAAAAACAAATTTTTAAATAATTTTAAAAAATTTCAACAAAAATCAGAAGCTAAAACTTCAACAACTAGTTAATAAGTATCATCGGAACCGTGAAATTCCGGAATCACACAATTGGGATTTCCGGAAGAAAAAAAACTGGGGCTATATCTTAAAAAAAAACAAGTTGGGCTTTTAACTTATTTTTCGGTGTGTAATTTATATATATATATATATATATATATATATATATACATATATATATACATATATATATATATATATATATATATATATATATATATATATATATATATATATATATATATATATATATATATATATATATATATATATATATATATATATATATATATATATATATATATATATATATATATATATATATATATCAGAGGCGTAGCTAACGTGGAGCAGTTGGAGCAATTGCTCCAAGCGTATATATTATTAGTGCGCAATTTTTTTGTACCTTTTTTAATTACCTTTGAGAAATTTTCAAGGATCTTATTATTCCTCTGGCGATTGCAGTCAGAAAGTTTGCCAGCAATCCCAATCCAATTTATGAACTTAAATTGCGTAAGTAGCGTGCGAGACAACTAGCGGGATTAGATTCCACTACGCTGGAGAATATAGTTTTCAATGAAATACCGCGTAATTATCTTAATTGAAAGTTAATCAATCAAACTTTATTTTTCAAAAAAAACTATCTAATGATATATTAGTAGGTGGCAAGTGTGAGGCCACCTACTAATATGCCATTAGATAGTTGGCTAAATTTGGCAACTTATTCATTGAATAGGGATGTCACAAACCCTTGCACACTCCTTCGCTCCTGCTTTGTTTTTAGTTTTTTTTTATTTTTTGTTTTTCGAAGTAACTGTTATTAAATGTCTAGATTAGAATTGAATTAATCAATGTCTGGGTTAGTATTTTTTCAGGATTGATAACCAGGAATTTTATATTCTTATACTTATAGTATAGCTGTAATAGATAGCAGATACCAAATATTGCAAGAAACAATTCCTAAACTGTAATTACTTCTTGAGTGTTGAAACAGTTGTTAAAAATCAATCCAATCAACTTTTAAGAAAGTCAATTACTTAACTACTGCTTTTAAAAGCTTTCAAATCACATGTTAAAATTTCCTACTTTCTAATTGCGAAGCAGTGATTTTAACTTACCGTTGGAATAGTTTAACTAGAAACACTGCATTCGCAAAATCTTTATAACAATGCTACTGATCAGTAGTGAGTTATTTCACCATTTTTACCTGATTATTCCAAAAATTGTGGCGCGAAAACTTTCAATGAGTAAATAGCATTCTTCTTGGGTAATGGAAACTCGTTCTTTTTGAACTCTTATGGTGAGTTGTTGGCGGTTTTGGGGTCTAGGATTTTCAAAAACGCTATTGTGAAGTCTTGCCCATACGTGCTAAATGCAATTAAGGTCTAGTAAATTCTCTGATCAATCAGTTCAGACATTGTTGAACTCCATATTGATCACATCAAATGGAGTTTGCATATAGATAAAAAAATAGCAGTATTATCCAGATTAGAAAAATGTATACATATAAGAAAACACCAATCAGATTGCTGAACTTTAGGCTTTTTCTAAAGAAAGACGTGAAACGTTAAATGATATTTTGAATCAGAATTGCTGACCTAATCCTTAACTTTATTTTTCTACCAGATTATTAGCATTAAGATTGCCAACTAAGCTTTTTAGTATCATCAAATAGGACATTAGGAATTTATATGGAATATATAAGAATATCCAAGCGCTAATTATGTAGCAACGCCACTGATATATATATATATACATATATATATATATATATATATATATATATATATATATATATATATATATATATACATATATATATATATATATATATATATATATATATATATATATATATATATATATATATATATATACATATATATGTATATATATATATATATATACATATATATATATATATATATATATATATATATATATATATATATATATATATATATTTATATATATATATATATATATATATATATATATATATATGTATATATATATATGTATATATATATATGTATATATATATATATATATATACATGTATATATATATGTATATATATATGTATATATATATATATATATATATATATATATATATATATATATATATATATATATATATATATATATATATATATATATATTTGTAAATAACGAATTTTTTGTAACGTATTTTAGTTTGAAAATGGCTTTAACTTTATGAGCCGAAATATCACATTTAAAATTCAAAAATTTTGATAGTTAAATAAATAGTATGTCACCGTACATGATGTATTTTCAATTATATATATATATATATATATATATATATATATATATATATATATATATATATATATATATATATATATATATATATATATATATATGTATATATATATATATATATATATATATATATATATATATATATATATATACATATATATATATATATATATATATATATATATATATATATATATATATATATATATATATATATATGTATATATATATATATATATATATATATATATATATATATATATATATATATATATATATCATTATTCCTACTATTGGAATAATGAGATATTGATATGGGTGGAAAAGAGTATAACTAATAAAACTTCAATAATTATTATAAAGTAGTACGTACTAGTCCTCGTCGTGTTTCGTATGAACTATTACGATTTTTTTTTTGTTTAATACATAACAATTTGTTAAAAAACTGTAATTGCTATTTTTAGCTATATTATCTATTTATTCATCATCGATCATAGTAATTAATAATGAAATAAGATGCTCGTTGTCGAATTCAAGATTATCGTGAAAAAAAGAACAAGCAGTAATAAGCAGTGGCCGATTAAGACTTTTTGGGGCTCGGGGCTATTTTTATTTTGGAGGCCTTTTTATGCACCAGAGTCTAAAAATGACTAAAAAAAAAAACGTCCTCTAAAAATTTTGGGGGCCCCTAAATTTGCGGGGCCCGCGGCTATAGCCCCCCTTGATCCGGCACTGATAATAAGAACCGTGCTCATCACTTATAATTTAAAAAATACAGCAGTTGACCATGGAAACCTTTTAGAGATTGTTTTACAAATAGCCAAGTCTAATATTGATTTAAATGATCACAATTATTATAATTAAAAATATCTGAAGAAGTAAATTCAGCTTGTAATTATTCAATTACTATGGATACAACTATGGATATATCTACCCATGATCAATGTGTATTTGTTTTGCGGTATATTAGTAACAGAACTGAAGGTACCAGGTCTATAGTTGAAGTTATGGAACGAGTTGTAGCTTTAAACAACGTAGTTTTATCTTAAGGACAGGTTTTATTCGATTTATTAAAATTAACTTTAAATTCTATGAACATTAACTTAGATAATTGTGTAGCAGATGCTTTGATGGTGCTGCCAATATGAATGGCCAATATAAAGGAGTTCAAGCAAAACTTAAGAAAATGCTATCAAGGCATATTCATACATGGTGCTATGCTCATGGATAAAATCTAGTCTTACAACAAGCTACTTCTTGTTCAGTTACAGTTATTTCTTTTTTGGACTTTTTCAAGAATTTTATTTTTTTCAAAGAATCTTATAAAAGACTCAATGTTTATGAAAATCAGAACAATTTCAGTCGTCCGCCTTATTTGATAAATATTGGTAAAACTCGATGTTGGTCTAAAAATGATGCGGTTATTAAGATATTTGGTCATATTAATATGAGAAATGAAAGAACCGAGAATGATGACAAAAAGCAATTTATCTATATGCTAATTGTATTTGCACATTTCTGTTACTAATGATTCTTCAAACAGCGTACAGAAGTACAGTTCAAAATTTACTAGGTCGACTTAACCGTTATGAAACAGTATTAAGCAATAATATTTTTGCAAATATTTAAGTTTACTTATGTTCTATCTGATTACCTACATACATCTGGTCTAGATTATATTCAAGCATGAAGAAAAATTGATAGAACAAAGTCTTTAAAAGAATACCAAAGAAAATTTTACCAGTCAGAGCAGGAGCAAAAATAATCATTGAATTTGTATCTAGTGCAATTTGGGAAGATAAGTCAGACATTGATGTAAAGTTAGAGCTTGCTGAAACAAGAAGATTCCAAAATGTTATAGAGAAAATTCAAGTACTGACCAAAACATAGGAGATGGAGATCTCCTATGTTTTGGTTAGTACTTGAATTTTCCCGAAAATGTTTGTAAAATCAAAACATTTAACGTAGTTATGGATAATATTATTTGCTTGCTTAGAATGTAGATTTTTGGGCAGTAAAGAACTTTATTGTGATCTTGAACTATTTGATCCAAGAAGGTTAACGAAAAATAGAGTTCACTCTAAAGTTATTCATAAAATTTGTAAACTTTTACCACGCAATAAATATCACTTAAATAATGATAATTATGTTAATATTGTTGTGTATTTATTTATTTTTATAAAACTTAAATTAAAATGTAGATTTAGTTTTGTTATTTAGGTTCAGGTTAATTGTATAGTTTTTTTTTTAGTGTAAGAAATGGGTAGATAACCTGGGTATTATTATAGGTATACATGGAATCCATTGATATTAGTATCTATATTGTATATAGTAAGTGGGCCCTAATTATATCTAGTTTTCCGGTAGGGAAAATGGAACCAGTACGCCCTTGGGCATAGGGCAGCAATCTTTTTTCTTTTATTATTTCAATTAAAATTTCTAATGTTTAAAAAACCCTAAGTAAAAAATTAAAATTATTTTAGACCGCTAAACTGTAGCTTTACCTAAAATTACATTGTATTTGCCAAGAATTTTGTATTTTTTACCTAGGTTTACCCATAGTACTTCATTGCCCTGTAGGACAATGATTTTTTGATTTAAATTACATAGTCTGTGTCACATGTCTTAAATAATTCCGGTCTGAAATATTGTAATTCCGGACGGAACCAGAACAACTTGAAAATTACATATTTCGGTTAGAATTCCGGTCGGAATTCCGGCCGGAACGGAATTCCGGAATTCCTAGTATTAACGTATTAACTTTCAATTAATTAATTCCGTGTCATAAAGCAAAAAAAGTGACAGAATTTCTTCAGCAGAGCAGAATCAAGACATTGCCATGGCCAGGAAATAGTTCCGACATGAACCCCATTAAAAATTTGTGAGCTCTTTTAAATAAAAAGATCAAGAAAGAAACAATTAGTACCAAAGTGCAACTCATCAAAAAAATGATACAAATATAGCATCAAGACCAAGATATCAAAAATATTTGTAAAACTCTGGTAGAAAGCATGCCGAGCAGTATTAATATGCTTATTAAAGCCAAGGAGCTCCATACCAAGTATTAGTTAGGTTTTTTTTATATTTACGTACGTTATATGTGCAATATTTTTATAAAAATAAAAAAAAATGAGAAAAAAAATTTAGTCTATTAATTTGAACACGTCTGTACATGCAACAAAACTTATAGAATGTTATGTTCTTTGATTAATAGGTATTTTAAGACATCATAAACGGAGTTCAAACTTGTGGTTACTGGTGTCATCAACCTCAGTGCTGCCTTGTTGTCATTTTCTATCACAGTTATCCTATTTTAGATATTCTATATTTTATGATTTTTTGCAGCTGATTTAAAAAACAATGGCTTGGGATTCAAATTCAAGCTTGGCAATATTTAGGTATTCTTACAACCCAGCAAGTTTACTGTCTGAGCTGCAAAACGATGGTGCTTCGGTAGAATGATATCATTATTGCAACTTTATAAAAATTTCCTTCGAAAAAAATGGCGTCAATTGATCAGCTCATGATAAACCATCTCTCTCTATTTTTCTTACTCGACTAAACCAAACTGGTTAAAGACACTAACATAGTTTGAATTACAGCCTGTAGTTGTTGCATCATCCTTAGGATTAAAAAATTGCATTATTCTAGTTAAAATACCGAATTTCAGTTGACTGCAACACTTTTAATATTTAAAAATATTTTCTGGAACAAGAAACAGTTTTCAAAAAACTGTTGACAACTTTTAAATAAATTGCTTCTGCACGCTCTTCCGATATTTGAAAATTGAAGGTTTCATTTTTATTTCACTTCATTTTCAGTAAATAAAAAAAATGTAACTTAAACTACCTCAAATTGTAGTTCTAAATTTAAATAATAGCGGAATAGCGCTTTGGATTTTTTTTGGTAGCGACCCAAGTCTGCCACTATTCATCAAGTATTCATCAAGAAAGCGCTTTCGCAACTCCGCTACCAAATATTTATTTGGTAGCGGAGTTGCAAAAGCGCGCATGTAGCGAAAGTCCGCCTGTAGCGTTGTTGTACTGAGTCGCGCTACCGCCCAGCTCAGGATATAAAAATGTTTGATGAACTGTTGGATCATTTTTCAAAATAATTAAAATTTATTATTATTATATTAATAATAATAATTTTATTAAATTAATGAATCTCCTTATAATTTAACAAATAATTTTTATAACCTATTTTTGAATGACTTTTCTTAAAGTTTACTAAAATAAAATGTATCTTTTAAGAACAATTTAAAAATCTCAGGACTTAATCCCGTGTATTAACGAGCAAGATTAAAAAGCACAGGATTACAATTATTTGCTTAATTTCTAAGCAAATTTTTATGCGATTATTTGCTTAATTTCTAAGCAAATATCGCATAAAAATTCTCTTTATCTATAATAATAATTGAAAAATATTTGCTATTACAGACTTAAATCTAAAAATCATGCAAGTAACTAATAGTTACTTCCATGATTTTTAATAATAATTTTTATTAACTATTTTGATGAATGTAACTAAATATGCTTACAAGATTATATTGTTCGGCCTTTTTAATCATGCTTTTTTTGTTAAAAATACATATGTTTTAAAAAAAAAGAGAATATTTTTTCATGAGAAAAACGAAGTTTAATTATTAATATCCATCCAATATAAACTGATAAACAATATAATCTAGTTATAATCATCAAAAAGCCAATTAAAATTAGTTCTTAGCTACGTACATATATTTTGGATTTGAACGCGTAACAGCAATTTTAAATGTCTTATTACATGCTACTTGTGTTTGTTATTTTTCTAAATATTAGAACGTTTCATACAAGGAGGTATAATGGTAAGCTGAATAAAGAAACAATTTTTTTCTAAGTTAAATTTTTCCAGATAAAAATTAACCACTACTAATAAAATTCTATTGAAAAATTCTATTTCCTTATTTTTAATTTAATAAATATTTTCAGATTTCACTCAGGAAAGTCTACAATTTCCATCTGTAAAAGGATGCAGTTGTGAAGGTGATGAATGTAAATGTTGTGTATTTTTGGATATACCAAAAATTTACCTTAATGAAACAGGTGTGATATTCTGTTTTATTCTTTATACTAAAATATTATATAGTTATATATAAAGATAAAAAATTATTATTCTCTTAAAGTATAGAAAATATTATTACTTATAAAAATATTTCAAATGTTGTTAATGCAGCTAATACTAAAGCTTACCTAATTTAAAAAAAATTCTAATCATCCTACTATCTTTGTAAGAGCCTTTACTAAAACCAATAATATTCAATATTATTATTATTTTGATTAACGATTTGGACATAAAGTTTTTTCATAGTTTTCTGTACTTTTTTGTAAACAGGTATAGAAGCTTTTTTTTCCTTTTTTTTTGGTTTCAAATCAATCTTCGTTCTATATTATGTTTTTCATCTTTTTATGCCACTACTATTTCTACTTTTTTTTTCTGCCTGTGCAAAAAGTCAATGTAAAAAATTGCTGTCTGATGTTAAGCTCAAATATTTTCAGTTTACTCAATCTTGTATCTATCTCAAAATTTATGTTATAATCTTCAATTGTCATTAACAAAACATCTTTAAGTGTCATTAGCAAAGATAAGTCTAATACATTATCTGATCTTGGGTTTAATGTCATTATCTTTCCTAGGGATAAAGCAGTACTGTTTGCAAAGAACTTTTCCTCTAGTTGGTCTCTTAAAGTGAGACTTTAAAAGATTGTGGCTGGATAGCTCAGTTGGTTAGAGCGTCAAATGAAAAGTTAATACCCAGACTGTTGCGCAATATAAGTTCAAATCCTGCCACCACCAAAAAATATCAAAATGTAAATTAAACAGAAACAATTTTACTATTACTTTTGATAAACCTGAAGGAAAAAATGATACATTAATACATTGAATTTTTGTTAAGTTTTGTAATTTAGGAGTTTTCTGGATCAATTGAAATTTACTTGCAAAAAAATGTGTTGAATGTTTTCGTGAAAAGTTAAATTAGTATGTTTTGTTATTGAAGAAGAGTCTTTTTTGTTTTACATATGACACAGCAGCTATGCTGATAGTAAACAAAATAGTATTAACTGATGAGCAGTTAATAGTAGCTTGTCTACATTCTGCATAATATAGTATCAACTGCTGAGCAGTTGATACTAACTCGTCTACTTTCTACATAACTGCTGAAAAATATAAACAAAATGTAATACAATCAACTCAAATTAAATATATCAACAAAGAGGTGCAGTAGATACAAGAGGATTAAGAAAACTATCTTATGTTAATAGATTAATCATAAAAATTGTGAATAATATTTTTTTTAATACTTCAAATTTGTTTACCCCAAAACAGTTCTCTTTTTTTTTTCAGTAAGATTTTGCAATGGCATTGAAAGTTTGCATTAAGATATGAGTTGCCATGCTTTTTCTCTTTTTGTGAGATGAACAATAAATGCTTAGGCTTTTTTTAATATACAACTGACCTTTCTCTTGGAAAACAACTCTTGATATATTTTTTTTTTTAGTACTTATAGTTGTCAAACTTAGGTTCTGCTGTGGTTGGTTAAGAAAACTATGGTAAAAGGTGTGTTGGGGTGACAGGAATAGTGTTGCAAAATTTTGATTGTAGCAAAGTTTTATTGTTGTAAATTTAATTGTTAAAAATTGTTGCATTATTGATTGTTGAATAACAGAATAAGAAATAATGTTGCAAATCAATTTAATGAATATTTTCAAAAGTAAAAAAAGGAATAAAGTTGCAAAGGAGCTTAATGAATAGTGTCGAAAACAAAAAAAAAGGAATAGTGTTGAAAATAGAACAAAAGTAAAAAAATAATAATAACTATAAAGGTGTGTTTAGATAACAATTTTGATGTTATACTGAAATAGCCTGCTGCCGAGGACTTTAGTTCATGCACCAATTATCTTATAGCCTGCTGCCGCAAAGGAGTGCTGCTACAAGACTGAGGGTTTGTGGTTTGGTAGCAATCTTTTGTTTGATTATTCTTTGTTTTCATCTTTTTTTTTCTGTAAAAGCTGTATGTTTTAAAGATTAGCAAAACAAGTAAGCACTTGCTGAAATTAACTATTTGCAACAATTTTCAACAATTTTCCTTTTTTTTATTTTTGATACTGTTCATTAAATTCATTTGCGACACTATTCCTTTTTTTTTTTACGACATTAGACCTTTTTAATATATTTCACACTATTGCAAAGTTCATTTTTTGACACTATTCCTGTCACCCGTATGTTGTTGGCATATGGGTTGATAATATTGATAGAATAAATGTTACTTAGATAGCTAGTGCCTATTGGTTAATGCTGTTTTGGTTGAGTGTAAATAACTTAGTGTATTGAAAACTTTGTGCAATGGTGTAGCAATTAAAATGTTTGCTACTTTTATACACCTGTTTAAGCAACGCATTGTTTTCTGGATTTAAGCAATACCACAATAAGGCAATACCAAAAAAAAGATGCAATACCAAAAAAGTTTAATTTTGCTTTGTATATCATGAATGAAAATACATTTGTTAAGCACAGCATAACACAGCTTCTTTATCTACTTCATTATTTGACTCTTTACTTATTGACATTTTGTAGAATAATTTTGCATACAACAACCAGAACTAACACATAGTAAAGTTCATAAATTAAATTCATGTAGATTTTTAATTACTTTTAATTATTTTTTGAAGGAATCGTTTTATCAATATTATGTTTTTATTTTAAGATTATGTTTTATTTTTAGTTTTTTACTTTTTATGTTTTTTTAAATTTTATGTTTGCAAGTTATAATTATTTATTACAACATAATTATTTTAATGTTTTTTTAAATCATTATTCAAATATACTTATTTTTCCCCCTTTTTTTTTTTTGATTTTTTTCCCCTTTTTATGTTTATTTGTTTGCTTGTTTGCACTGCTTTTACTGTACAAAAAATATAAATTTTTAATTTAATTCAAGACTGAATCTAATGAGGATATGATGTTTAGAATATGAGTATATATTGTTTAGAATATGAGTATATGTTTTTTAGAATATGTTGTTTAGAATATGAATATATGTTGTTTAGAATATGAGTATATGTTGTTTAGAATATGAGTAGATGTTGTTTATGATTAATGAGAGTATGAGTATATGTTGTTTATGATTAAATGAAGATATGGTGTTGAAGATTTAATTCTATAAAGTTCACTGTCAGGGGTGTACCCTCCGTTTTTTCCAAACAAGAAATGAAAAGTTTTCATATTTTATTTGAAAAATACCAAAAAAAGAAAATTTTTTTTTTGGTATTTTTTCTCTGGGTAAAATACTGAAAAAAAATCTAATCGGTTTAATTCAAAGTAAATTTAATTAATAAAAAAAAGTGAAATGTCATAAGCTGTTAAAAAATATTTTTAAGTAACTTTAGTTACAAAGAGATATTGATAAAGAAGTATAAATACAACTTTTAAATATTGTCATTTTTGTTGAAGTTGATATATCTGCTTCATGTTTCTTTTTGTCAAGCTTAAAAGGTTTCATTAAGTGGAGCTAAAAAGTTTTAATCAATAATGGCAAAGAAACATTTTATAAAAAGAAAATTATTCTATTAAATTGTCTCAATCTTTTTTTTTTTTTTTTTTTTTATTTGCATTCACTCCCAACAAGGCTGCAAGCAACCACTATTAAGTTGGGAGTTACTAGGAAAAAAAAGAACAGAGTTATAGAGCAAGGAAACAGTTGACAGAAGACTTGAAAAGTTGAAGGTTGTAGGAGTCAGGAAAACATGAAGATGGGAGAGAGTTCCAAAGGATTGAAGTGCGGGGATAAAAACTAGATGAATAAAAGTTTTTAGAGCATGCTGGGACAGATACAGTAAACAAATGAGACTTAGCTGAATGACGAGTAAAACGAGAATGAATTTTAGTTGATGGAACTAGAGATGATAACTCCTTTGAGCAGTGACCATGATAGTATCTGTAGAAAAGAGAAAGAGATGCAACTTTACGACGATGGGAAAGAGGTTCAAGCTTAGCAGATAGTCCAGGTCCAACAACATTTACAATGCGTTTTTGGACCTTGTCAAGAAGAGAAAGTGAATCGTTAGAAGAACCAGCCCAAATATGACAACAGTATTCCATACAGGGACGAATAAGAGATTTGTAGAGGTAGAGAATGGAATCAGAAGTAAGGAAATGGCGAGCACGATAAAGAGAAGCAACCTTAGCAGAAGCTAATTTAGCAATCGATTGTATATATGGTTTCCAATCTTTAATCAAGTTTAATTTAGTTAAATGTTTAACACATGTTTTTAATGTTTTAAACATTTTTTTTAGAGATGACATAAATATACAGTGACTATTCGGTATTCTATTCAGCTTATTCAGTTACTTTTTTATTATTTGGTACTCTGCTGAATATTGCAAACTATTTGGTCGAATACCAAATACTAGATTGTAACAAACAGATTGCATATAGCTATTTTTTTTTTTTTATTTAAGAAAATAATTGGCATAATTGATATTTAAAATCTAAGGTGAAAGATTGATATAAAAACATTTTCATTGTTTGATGATAGCAAATGATTGTGAATTCCTCATAAAATATACTTACTTTCAAAAATAGTTATTCACTATGTACACTGCCATTGGCAAATAATAAGAAAACTTTACCAAGGTTTTGTTTTGATGATGTTTTGCACTTGATGACTACAACTTGTAAGGGTTTGTTTTCCGAACAGTTTTGTGTAAAAAGTAAATTAATTTGCAATCAGACATTGGTTTAATCATTTTCATTTACATTACTTTTTCTTACAAAGTGTAGATAAATCATCACCAGTGCTACTAGGCACTGGTAATGGTTCATCAGTGTAAAGCAGCCTTTCACTGAGAAAGATTAACCCTTCACTGAATTAATCTTTCTCATAATTTTTAAACTTTTTGGCCTTTTGCTTGTTGTATTTCAACTAATCCCTTGAAATTAGTTTTTAAAAATGTCTATCAATAAAAAAAGCTACCCTATAATTGACATTCCCATTAAAGTTAAACCATAAGTTAAACCCAAAGTTCTGGTTGTAGTTGCCCCAGGACACGATATCATTTTTAATAAGTTTAGAGTTCTTTGTGCTATATCTATCAATAGCAATTTCTCAAATTACTTAAGAAGAGTAAAATATAACTGAGCTGATTATTTTTGTAATCTTTTTGAATGTTTTAAAGAGAATGTACTTTTATACATAACAAATAATGCGTGCTGTGACACGGTATTTGACAAAATCATTATTTGTGACATCTCTACATTTATTACTATGCCAAGACTTCTTTTTTTTTAGGAAGAAGAATTTCCACAAGCATCATTAAGTGCATTCTAATAATGGCTTTTTACAAGCATCTCAATGTTTTTTATTTTGTTAATTTTGTTTGACAAAGTTGAAGTTAAAATAAAAACTTATTTTATAAAAAACAAAATTTAGTGTTATTAATGATTCAACTGCCAATTCACCTGATTCAAAATGCAACTATAACGTTTAAAAAATTATGCATTAGCATTTGAAAGTTAAAAAAATGTAATTTTAAAACTCACTTTAAATTGAGAAGAAGCATGCTTCAAAATACAACAACAACAACGTTTAAAAAAAAAGTATAGCCTCATTATGAAATATTAGATTGTGTGTCAGCTTTTTTTATTAAGTTTAGTAAAATTATATAACGCACTGCAGTGTACTCATTAAACGACACAATCTATACTACTTTAAATGCTTTTTAAAGGTTTCTTTTCAATAATCACAAGGAATAAAATCTTGATAGTTCAAAATATGGTTTTATTAATAAACACACTTTTGTAAATAAAAAACTGTCTGGTCGTCCTGATAGGCTACTGACAGGCTTTTTTTTATAAATTTTAGTCGCCCTTGAAGAAAATGAGTTGTCCAGTGCCACCGGACAACCATGAAGGTACACCCCTGACTGTGTGTTAACTACACTGAAACTGTTGCCACTAACAGAAACTGACATTCACTTTCTGGCTTCATATGCAAGCATTATAAAACTTATCATTATTGCAAAGAATATACTTAGTTTTGAGGTCTGTTTAAGCAGATATTGAGAAATTAATTGTATCTATTTTTTTACCACAGTTTAACTTAAGTTATAGAATAATATTGAACAGAAAGTTTTGGCTTTCAACCAATCAAATATTACTAGCAATCAAATTATTGGGAGTTGCAGAAATATCAATTAGAACAACAGTAACTGAATCTGAAATATACATGAAAATGAATTGTACAGTTTAATGTACAGGACAAATATCTATGAGTTTTCTTAGTAAAGAATTAATTGTGTTCAGAAGTCTTAAATAATCTATGAAGAATTATTCACTTATAAAACATTTTAAAAAATCATAATTTCAAACAGTACAGCTGTTGAACATTTATTTTATATTACTTGTACAAGTTTGTGCAACAAAAACCCAAAATGTCTTATTCTTTTTTGAAATTTTGCGTCTTTCATTTTGAGTCTTTCTGAAATATATTTAAATTAGTTATAAATTCAATTGAAGTATTTAGTGCCACTGAAAATTATTTTATTTAGATATTAAAATACCAAGCATTCTACTTTTATAAATAAATATATAAACTCAGTTTAGACTTTAGCAGGTTTTGCTTTTATTAATGTGTTACTCATATGTAGTAGCATACATACATTTTTTTTTTTTTTTTTTTTTTTTTTTTTTGATTTTAATACTTTTCTTTTTGTACAAATTTAGGATGTGTCATCATCAAATATTTAGCAGAAGAAGTGGTAATTTATTTTAATAAATTTTATGCTTATATAAGAAATGATAGTGATTTTGTATATATATCATACTTATTTATTGATCTATATTTAATTAATCTTTTTGAACAAATTCACTTCCAACCTGGCTGCAAGCACCCACATATTTACATTGGGAGTTACTAAAAAACAAAAATTATTATTAAGTAGCAAAATGAGTTAAAAAGGAGGAATGACAGTTGACAGAAATCTTAAACAATTGTATGAGTCTAAAAAACATAAAGACAAGAGAGAATTCCAAAGCATTCACGTCTGAAAGGAAAAAAAGATAGATAAAGTTTTTTGAAAATGAAGGAAGCAGTTAGATTAAAAAAATGCAACTTTGCTAAATAAAATCATACAAAACTCATATGAGTTTTGTATAATTTGTGGAACAAGAGATAATATCTACCAGTAAGACTGATCATTAATAGAATAATATTAAGATAATGAAACAATATTATGATAACTATTAAAAGTAAGCAGCTGCTTGGGTTAAAGTTCACCAGCCACTGCAAGTATCAAGCTGTCGCAGAAAATAGATCACATTCATAATTGGCTGCCTGTTCTAAGCCATCAAAAAGTGATGATTTATTAGGACTGGAGTATATAGTTGTGTCTCTGCACTTCAAAGGATTGAAGTGCAGAGAAAAAATGCTGCTTTGCTGAATGATTCGAGTGAGAATGAGTTTTGATTGATGGAACTAGAGATGATAGCTTCTTTGAGCAGGAACCATGGTAGTTTTTGTAGAAAAGAGAAAGAGATGCAACCTTACAAAGATGGGGCGTGCCTCAAGCAGATAGAACAGATCCAACTACATTTACAATGTGTTTTTGGACCTTTTCTAAAAAAGAAAGAGCGTCATTAAAAGAACCAGCCTAAAATATGACAACATTGTTCCACACAGGGATGATTTAGAGATATGTAGAGGTAGAGAGAGAAATCAGAAGTAAAGTAATGGTAAGCAAGATAAAGAGAATCAACCTTGCCAACTTTATAATTGATTGTATATATGGTTTCCATCAGAGGTCAGTTGTGAATGATAGTCCAAGAAGACGTAAAAAAGAAAACTCAGTGAGAGAGTTGCCATTCATTAACATAGGAATGTTGACAGTATTGTGATAGTTGTTTGCAGTAAATAACTTTTAATGGAGTTAAAATTCACAGGCCACTTCAAACAGAAGTGAAATCAGATTCAAGATCAGCTGCCTGTTTTAAGCAATCAAAAAAAAAACAGATTTTTTATCAATACAGGAGTATAAAGTTGAGTCATTGGCAAATAGAACCAGATATAATATTTTCAGGATGATCATTACTGTAGGTAAGAAATAACACAGGACCAAGGATAGAACCTTGAGGCTCTGCATAAATTACAGGAAATCAAGAAGAGTGTTGGTCTTTGAGGATGACTTTAAAAAGCAATTAGAAAGAAATGATTTAATAATCTCAAAAACTTTCCCAAATACACTATATGAAGCAAGGTTATGGAGAAGACCAGCATGCCAAATCAAAAGCTTTAGATATATATCAAATGGAGGAAGCATTTTTTTTAATGGTGAAAAGGTGAAAAATAGATAAAAGAGCAAAAAAAAAACAATTAAAAATCGTTTAAAATAGAAGATAAATGAAAAATAAATAAATAGTGAAAACAATGAAAATATCAAAAAATAAAAATTGAAAAAACATTACAAAAGCAGACAACTAAATGCAAAGAATAAAAATGTTTGTGTTAAATTCGAAAATAAAAAACTTTAATAAGTTATAAAACAAATTAAGCAAAAAGAACAATTTTTAAGTTTTTTTAATTTATGTTCATTAAACCGTCGTGTATTTTTTTGTATTGTTTGTAATATTGTATATTTTTTATATTGTAGTGTATTTCTATGTTTTCTTTATACTTTCGTGTAATTTTGTGCATCCTTTATATTGATGTGTTCATTTGTGTATTGTTATGTTTTTTATTATTATCAAATTTTTTGGTAAGGACAAGGATGAACTATTTAATAGTTCAACCTTGTCTTTGGGAGAAGTAATAAGATCAGTCCTTTGAATGAGAGATATAATGTTAGACATAACTTCTGAGATAAGAAACGAGCTTTAGTAATTTGGGAATAATAGAGCTTAGCATCCGTCAGCATAATTTTACATGAATTTCTTGCAATAATAAAAAAGTGTTTGTTATCAAGAGTTTTCTTTTTTTGATATAGCAGCTGCACTAGAAGGTGAAAACCATGGAGTAGAATGAGGCTTGGAATGGAGTAGAATGAGACTTGGAACCATGGAATGGAGTAGAATGAGACTTGGAACCATGGAGTAGAATGAGACTTGGAACCATGGAGTAGAATGAGACTTAGAATGACTGACGAGAAGGCATCAGTTCCAAGTCAAGCCTCCATGCCTTCCAATTAAAACTAAAGAATCCCAATCAGCTTTAAGATAGTAGTAAATAGTGATATGATAAGATAAATACAAAAAAGTACAAGAAAAAATATTTGAACAGAGCATTGCATGATTGGAACCACCTAAAGGAGAACAAGGAGAAACACAAGACCTTAGCTAAACACAAGCTAAGGTCAGAGATAAACAAATCAAGAAGTGAAGGTAAGTGATTAGGGTTGTCCGGAAAACAAGTCAAAAAGTTAACTATTTTAGTAAAAGATTGAGAAATACAAAAGTTATGAGTTTTAGTGTCAGCAGGTTCAGTGGTGTTGAAGCTAAGGCCTTTATGTGATGAGTAATGAAGTCACCAATAACAACAATTTTGGCAGAGGGATAAAGAGAATGGACATAGTCATGGCTGGTGAATTTTGCAAGATGTAAGATAGAATGTTACTTCAAAGACCACAAATATTTGTAAAAAATATATTGAAACAGTTCGGTGGTGGTGATAATATTTTATATTTCATATTTTGGTTGCTTTAGACATGGTTTAAGTTAAGAGAAATTGAATCCTTTATAAATAAATAATGGCATCCCAAGCAATTATAATATTCCTATATATTCCTATATGTATGTATGCAAACATATGTATAGGAATATTATGGGTAAATAAACACTGTAACAGCATTTCAGACAGAACACAAGCATACAAATAGCAACTTATAGTTGAGAGAACACTATGCCAGAGATATAATAAAATCTAAAGCTTCAAAAAAGACAACATATCAATTAGAAAAATATGCATCTAATAAGATAAAAACTAAAAATTGTGCAAAAAAATACATACTTAACTGTTTATTAGATATTTTCAAGAAAATCCAAAACTTCATTGTGGGAAACCTTTAGTTCCTTTAAATTTTAGTTAAATAAAAATATAGTTATAATTATAGTTATAGTTATATAAATATAAAATTATATAAAATACCACATTTCTGATCAAAATATAAAAGCATCTTTTGATGAGTTAAAAATACAGTTTTTCTTACTTTTCTTACAGACAAATAAAATTTGTTTAGTATCTTCAATGATTTTAACTTTTTTAAAACCTAGAATTATAAGTGATCTGACGAAACAGAATTTCGGTCAATCACTAAGTATCACCTTTACTAATTTCAGCACAAGAAAAATGAAATGTTATTTCCATGTAGTTTTAGAAAAGGTCAAAACTGAAAACAAAAGATTTTGTATATGCTCTATGTGTTACATAACGCTATAAATAGAAATTTCTGTTATAGCATCTCTTTAACGTATTGACTTTTTTGGCAATAAATTTTTTTATTTTTTTTTTTTTTATTTTAGGGTGTGGATATGAAATTTAAAGTCAATAATAGGGTAATATTAGACGAAGAAATATCTTGTAAGTTAAAGTTATAAATAAGTACTCGTGTAGTTAAGGCAATTAACAATTTACTCGAATTCTTTTATTAGAAATTAGCAATATTTTATCAGCGTATCATGTCCAAACAAGAGCTTTAGATATTATAATTTTTCGTTATTTAGACATTTTTAATATTTAAAGAAACTTTTCTTTTTTTATATAATATTCATTTTACTACCATTAGTAGTAAATCTTAAGAACACCAGTTTGGAGTCTTTAGATGACATGAGTTTAGTTAAAAGTTTTTGATAACCCACCATAGATCCTAGTTCTAATCGGTTCTGACGTATATTAACTATATAAAGTTGTTAAAATACAATAATTCTATCAATTTCCACAAAAAATACTAGAATTCCGACCAAGAAAGAGCTTATAACTAAGAAAAATTGACATTAAACAATCAGAATAGATCATATTATTAAACTATGATGTTCATTTCACCTAAGCAACATATTTATGTAAAATCTTATTCAAATTTGGACAAGCGGTTGTAATTTTTTTTTAAAAAAAAAGAGTCTTTGGTCAGGGTTTTTTCGCTACAAACATTTATAATTTATGATACCGCAAAAATTATTATTTTAATTTTTTTCGTCTTTTCATAATTTATAGTCCTGTTCATTTAACAGAAATATGTCGTAGTCAACAAAATATCATACAGACACTATAATATTTTAAAATTGCCTTAACTACACCGAGTTTAAAAAAAATTTAAATAATTGAAAAAATAGTTGAAAAGTTTTTTAAAAAAACTGAGTTAACTTTAAACTATAGTGCGAAACCCTCCTCCTCTGTGTGAAGAAGTTCCTTACTTTCGTGAATACGCCAGTCTCTGTATCAAAACGTATAATGTCACATGGAGCCAACAGATTGGAGGATGTATTAAACTTGAAGCCAAATTAATGCATGTTCTAGTGAAGGAGGTAGAACTTGGTTGCTTTTACTTTCATGAAAAGAAAAATCGTACTACAATTTCTAAGATATATCAACTGTTTCGTAATTTTATGAGTGTGACCAAAAGGGTTTATAAAGAAGAAAGTCGAGGTATGGCATCGTTGATTTTGTAAATACAACCAGTAAAATTGGAATCTTTGAAATGTTATGTATTATTTATAATATATTATGTAAATATTAATAACAAATAATTTAAGAAACATTTTATTTTATTTTTATTGTTTTTTTTTTAATCAAAATGGATATGCCGATGTTTTGAATATCTCAACTAATAACATTAACTTATTAAAAATGTATACCCCACTGCGCAAACCTCAAATCTCCGAACTACTTTATTCAATATTATTTTGGTTTTTTTCTTAGTTATTATTTTAACACCTTTAACCTGTAATCTTAATTATAAAATTAATGTACATTTTTATAAATTTTTTTTTCAATCTCAACAATGGTTTTAATAAGATTACTAGTTTCTGTTGCGTTTATTTCACTGGAAATAAGTTTAATCGTGGGAGTATTTTTTTATAGTTAAAATATTCTTTTTCCAAAATCAAAATAAGTAGTCTGGCCAGTTAAAGAGCGCAATTGTTTATCTTATTGTTAGCGTTTTTTTAGAACCCAGTCTACCAATGAGTGCACACTTTTTGTAAATAAAAAAGCCTTAAAAATATTTACAAAAAATTTATTCATTTGTCCTTGTTTTTTGCAAATTCCTGGTGCTAATTGTTTTATTTTTGGCTGTGGTACTTCTCGTAAGTACCACAGCCAAAAAATAAGGTATTTCACTTTTTAAAATACCATCCTTCGCTGATGATTTCATCATTGAAAGTATACGAATAGTGAACTCTCGTTTACTATTTGTATATTTTTATGGAATTCTTGGTTATCTGCCAGATAATCATGAAATATTCTTGCAATTGAAAAGGTCAAAGACAAAAATGTCTTCTTCTTGCTTCGGCAATTTAGAAAATAAATTGCTTATAGATAACATCAAAGAAATGCAACAGGATTTAAATAAATCCACACATCTTGTCAGTGATGACATAGACTACACAAAGACTTGGTTTCAATCGTGTCAAAAAATGATAGTACAGTAACTTCATTTATGAAGTTATTTTGGGATGAGTAACAAAATACTTAATTACTTCAAAGCAAGGAATTCGTTATCACCCGATGATTATTTGCTATTGTTTAGGTCTTGTTTCAAAGTCACCTGCTGCTTCTGAGGAAATCCATTTTAATAAAAAAATTAATTCTGGGTTTGTAATTTTACCAAGTCAAAGGCGTTTGAGAGAAAAAAACTTTGTGTAAAACCAAAACTATATTCTACCACAAAGAGGTTTTAATCATGAAATTGTAAATAAATTGAGTTTAAAGGTAAAGGATTTTTCTAATCAAGAACGGTTTGTTACATTTTTATTAGATGAAATGAAAATTCAAGCAAATTTAGTATAAGTATTCTTGTGATCTACAACAAATATTCCAGTTATTCCCCTTTTTTAGAAAGCTGGCAGTATTTTAGAGCTTTCATGCAATCTAAAAAAAATTGCTACTAAATATAAATTAGTTATGTGTTCATCGACAGATTTCAAATTTTATATTTAAATTATTCAGTGTTCAGTTTTTATGACCATGTAAAGAATACCCCCCCCCCTTCAATTTAAGGGAGATTTTAGGGTTTCTTATCCCCATTCTCCTATTACAGTAATTTTTTTTTTTGTGAAGAACTTTTTCGTCACATATTTCATATGTATGACAAAACTTTCTGTTCGTACCCCCCTCTCTCTCTCGGCGGCCCTGCGTTTGGCTCTCACTTAATTACTGATTACATCTCTCCATTGTGTTGCAATTTAGTTTGTATGCTAGAATAGGTTTTTAGTAAAATTAGCGGCTATGAAAATACCCTATTTTAAATGTCTACTCTTAATTCAGTGGAGTTTAAAGACACTTTTTTGATTTCTTTTTTTAACAAACTTATTCTTCTCTTCTTAGACTTAATTTTATGCAAGTTTAAAAGCTCCTTTGTATAGGAAAATGAGCAAACACAAAAACAAAGTATTAAAAGGTGGTCGAGAAGATTGATAGATATTTTTTTAGATACCTTAGTAGAAATATCATAAGAAAAATTTGAACATTAAGATAAAACCTTAACATCTGTTTTATCTTACTGTTCTGAGCAACTAAAATAAGGTTTTATATTACTGTTACACAAAGTTTTTGTTGAACTTCTGAATGCTATTACTACTCTTCTAAATAGTGAAAAAGCATTAGATAATACAGACCAAATACCACCTCGATTTTTTAAATAAATAAATTTTCTATCAGTTTTACGATTATTCTCTTCAAATTCATTTTCTATAATTTTTCCAGCCAATAAAATAAAGAGTGTTCCTTGACCAAATCTACTTTGCCAACTTTTGCCATCCTTTGATATCCTTTGATATAAAGTGCTAAACACATTTCCTTTAAATATTCAATTTTTTCTTTTTCTGTAAACTGAATTGCATTGTCAAAAATTAAAACTGAGACTGCGTTTTTAGACTTGGTTAAGTGAGCCAAAATATGATTAGCAAGGTCAAATCCTACAAGAGTTGAAGTTTTATCTGTAAGATTTTTTAAAAATGCTTTCTGACCAACAAATTTGTAAGACTTTGAATATAAAACGTCCGCGTCACCATTAAAAGTCGAATGAATGTTCCTTCTGAGAATATGTATTTCAAAAGTTTAACTCAAATAGTAAATATAGGGTAGCAAAGATTCTATTTAAGAATGTTATTTTTTTTTTGTAACAAAGGTTTTGAACTCATCTACAAAACATGTTTGCTTAACATTAGTTGTTGGATTTATTGGCTGTGTTAGGGAGTCACTATTTTATTGTTGAGTTTGTTATGTATTGCTTGAGCCCTTTCTCTGATTTTTTAACACACAATTAAACAAATCTAGCAATTAAAACTGATTAAAATAATTTCTATTCCTTATTTCAGTAAGAAAAGCATCAACAGAAACTGTTTTTGAAAAAAATATCTGGCTTTAAATCTATTATGAGATAATCATTGCATTGTTCGTCTGCTAAATCACCATTTTTTTAGATTTTTGTGCACATATTAGTAGTCTTGGCACAATAAATAAACAGTTTTCAACATAAATTCAAAATTTTAACTTTAGTTTAAAAACAATAGAACCTTGTGAAAACGACCCAACTGACTATCTGTGATTATGACTATGCTTTTTCGTTACTAAAAAAATAGGGCCGTCTAAACACTAATTATATTCATACTGCGATGCAGTTTAAAATAAAATGTTAACTCAGAGATAATATAGCTGATCTTTCTAAATATGAAGCAAACTTTTGTTATAACTTATTCTTTTAAATGCATATAGTCAGGGCCGTCGAGAGCTGTCACCTCTCAGGGCCCCATCTCGGCGGCCTTGCATTTAGTGCTTTTTATTTAAAGCACAATCTTGAGTTTTTTGTATTTTTTGTAGGAATGCAATTTTTCATTCACGTTCAAAAAAGCATTCCTTTAAAACAATAATAAAATTGAATTCATTGTAATAAAGCAGATAGTCATCACAAACCGATCCTACTTTTATACTTTTTATCATTATCGAAATATTGAAATGAAATTAAAACGGATAAAACTTAAATCTTTAAAAATTAAAAACACTTGTTGAAAAAGAAGAATCTATTTTATTCGTGCATGTAAAAATAACTACGAAGTTATGTATGTGTATGTGTGTATATGTATATGTGTATATGTGTATATGTGTATATGTATATCAGGGGCGGATCCAGGATTTTGTAACTATGTGGCCAAATCTGGGTTCGCGGACGGCGCGAAGAGCTATTTTTTTTAAATAAGTGATAGGAAGAGATTGAGGGGGGGGGGGGGGGGGAGTAAAGTGCCTTGAACAAAAAAATAAATAAGCCTCAATTTTTTACATTTGTTAATTTTAAACTATATCTAAAATTCCCAGATACAATTTCATATTTTCAGTTGAGAAAGAAGGGGTGACATCACCCTATTAATGTCATGATTTTTTCTGTTTTTAGTTATCTATTTAACAATAAAGTTATTTAAATTGTTGCCTTGGCTATTTAGTTCATAAATTAGACATAATACTTGTCTAACTCACTTAACGAAGTGCACCAACGAGAAGGTAAGCCATAGGACTTTGCACTCCATCAGTAAACTGTCATGTTGCCTAAGGTTAGCCCTCCATTTCTGGATTCTTTCCTTTTCTTGATAGGCAGTTTAAGTAAAGTATTAGTAATGTTGCCTAAGGTTAGCCCTCCATTTCTGGTTCTTCCCTTTTTTTGATAGGCAATTTAAGTTAATTATTATTATTAATGTTTCCTAAAGTTACTCCTCTATTTATGGATTATTTCCTTTTCTTAATAAACAGTTTAACTTAAGTATTAGTAACCTTATTTAAGGTTAGCCCTCCATTTCTGGATTCTTTTTTTTTTTTTTTTTTTTTTGATAGGCAGTTATGCACAAATATTTTAAATATTTTTATAATTTTTTTTACTTTTATTTTTTAATAAATAAATAAACAAGAAAAAATATAATACAACAAATAAAGTAACAACTAAAAAAGTAACAACCTAAATCACCTGAAAACGCTCTCAACATTAGGAATTAATTGAAATAGCAAATGAAGTATTGAGTTTCACAGTTTATATAAAACAATGAATAATAATAATTTGCTAATGAAAAATGATTTTCACAATTTACATGTTTAAAACAATGAGTAGAAATATTTTGCTTTTGAAAAATTATTTATATTTAAGAGATACTTTTAAAACAATAGTTAATACTTTAAACATAACATCAAAACTTTTATTTGAATAAAAACTCTAATTTTCTATCTCCTTTGGATGCAAATATTTCAATAACTCTGTTAATATCAGGAACTATTTCCTGATGAATAGACATTAAAGCAAGCCCATTCAATCTATTTTCTGACATAGTACTCCTAGTGTAAGTTTTTATTCTCCTAAGAGTAGATATTGACCTTTCACACTCACAAGTTGTGATTGGTATTGTAGCAAGTATATGAAAAGCCGCTAAAATGTTTGGAAAGCCTCTCATATCCATAAACTTTAATGTATCTGAAATAGTAGATGGTAATTCTGTCTTTTCTTTCCAAAATTCCTCCCATAACTCTAATTCAGCATTAATTGATGAGAAATGAGGAAGATCAGATTTATAAAAATTCAAAAAAATTAGGAACTTTTCTTTCCATGGACAAGATCTAAAATATTGCTTTGTTAAACTAGCAGGAATAGCACATAGACCATTATAAACAATTAAGCTCTCAATATCAAACCTATTTTCTAGTTCATTGAGAAGGTGATTGAGAAGAGGCAATGTAATAGAAACTTTAAAATAATCAGATACAGTATCACATATTTGATTATCTCTATGCTTCTGAACACCACATGTTCTAGGGTTTTTTTCATCAATATCAAATGTTTTAGCCAATGCAAGAGCAATTTTATACCATTTATTATGGTAAGCATCAGCATTTCTTTGCATTTCTCTTAAACGATTAGTCAAATTCTGAATTTCATCCAGTTGCTGGGAAATATCAAAAGATTTAGTTTGAAGAGTAACAGAAATTCCATAAAAGTAATCCATTAGTTGTTTAGTTAAAACTAAAGAAACTATAAAAGAAAAATTTGTCAATAACTTCATAAAAGAAGATGCTTTTGAAGATGTTTCATTATTGTACTCTTTTAAATTATTGTCTTCCATTTCTTCAAAAGCAGAAAAAACTGCAGAATAATTATCGAAAAACACATCAAGTCCACGAAGCTTTTGTACCCACCGAGTTCGACATATGTCAATAAGTTTTGCTTGACCAGGAAGAAGGTATTTCTTTAAGCAATTACTTCTTTTTGGAGAAAAGTTAAAAAAATAAGTTATGTCTTTAACTTGCTCAAGCCAATTTTTTACTTGCTGGATTTGGCAACTCTTCCCAACAACTAAACTAAGTTTATGTGAGGCACAGTGGACAAATAATGCCTTAGGATTAACATTTTTTATAACAGATGAAACACCTTTGTATTCACCTGACATTGAAGCAGCTCCGTCATAAGACTGGCCTCTGCATTTTCTTATATCTAAACCAAATTCTTTTAAAGTTTCAAGAATATTGGTAGCTATGCTTAAACCACTTGTACCTGTTTTACATTCAAAAAAGCATAAAAAAACTTCCTTAATATTACTGTTCAAGTCAACATAACGTATGACAATAGAAAGTTGTTCTATTGTTGCACAGTCTGAAGCCTCGTCTGCAATAATGGAAAAGTACTTACTTTTTTTAATATCATTTAATAAAACTTCTTCAACTGCATTTCCACAACACTCAATTAACTTGTTTTGAATGGTCTTTGAAATATATGTGGAATTTTTGGGGGCAGAGAGAAGATGCTCCTTTAAAATTAAATCACCTGCATCAACCCTAAAATTTAAAAGCTCAATGAAATTACCTAGCCCTGTATTTTTTGAAGATTCTCCAATTTCTCCTTGATATTTTCTATCGTCTCTATGACCTCGTAGAGGCATATCACTTCGACCTAAAAATATTATAGTCTTAACAATTGATTCAAGCTTTTTTTTGTTTTCTTCTATACGCTGTTTCCTAGAACTATCTAAAGAAACTTCAATAGGAAAAGAATTATTTTTAGCTCTAGATAAAAGCATATTATAACAATGCATGGACTTGATGTGTAATCCGTCAACAGTTTTCTCATGATCATTGAAAACTTTTACAGCAGCACGCCAGGTATTAAATGGTTCTTTAAACAATTTACATAATGCATATTTGTTTGGTAAATTTGTACCAAAAAGTGTACATGGAAGACAATATGCACCATCTTCAATTTTAGAGTAACAAAGCCAAGAAAAATCATCTAGCCATTTTAGCAAAAAACGTCTTTTTCTGCTTTTACCTGTTAAAGGGAATTGGAAACATTTATCCGGAACCCAGACATTATTAATTAGAGATAAAAGTTCATGATCATTTGTTCCTGATTTTAATTTTTCACCTTGTAGACAGTATGATGAAACATCATAGTTGGAATAAGATGCTAGCTGATTTGTATTTAATAAACTAATGTCAACAATATTGCTTTCCTTTTGTGGAACATTAGATTCAAGATTCATTTGCTTTTTATCATTGTTGTTGGCGTTTTTTGAGATAACTACTTCAGTTTTTACTATTTTATTACAAAAACTAGACTTATCTATATCTGAAGTGTTTTTAGAAACAGTAGGGAAAAATAATTTAGACTGAATTGGTTTCTGTATTTTGTTATCTGTAGGTGGAAAACTAGACTTAGAAACTTTTATTTTTTTGATGCTAAGTAAACTTGGATCACTCATAACAACAGCTGGACGTTTTTTAGAAAGATCTTTAACCAGTGCCACAAAATGATTTGGCTTAAAACATAAAATACTTTGGTTTTTTGTTTTATCTAAATTGCACCACAAAATATTTATTGGACAATTAAATTTTTGGATGCGAGGCTTTATAAGAGTATTAAAAAAACTATGATACTTTTTAAAACCGATTTCAGGATAAATAGATTCAATAGGTTGCTTTATAACATTAGATAATGCTATTAGACAAATGAAAGATGAAAATGTTTTATCAAAGCAATTTAAATACGCTTCTTTTAACAGAAGTTCAGAAATCATATTATCATTAATTGTTGAAAAACTGTCAGAGCATTTAAACGAAACAGCAATAAAAAACAAATTAGAAAGCTGAGAATATTCAGATCTATGTTGATTAAAATAACTACAAAAATAATCATACCTTGTGTAAAAATTTATGTTTTCAAATAACTCAATTGATGTCAGTAATCTTAGAATTTTTGAAGTATGACTATTGTCATTTAAAATCAAAGATACTGAACTATAAAGACAATTTCCATCTTCAGTAGATCTGAGAAAAATAGTAAAATATATTAAAATATAATAATGAGTATATACTAAAGTGTAATATCAATAACAAAAAAATAAAAAGTTCAACTATAAATATTTTTTTTTTTTACTAATATTACATTTTAGTATATACCATAATTTCTTATTAAAAAACTAAATCACTTTTTTTAGGTTATTTGTATGTTTAATAAATAATTTATTTTCATACACATTATCAAAAATATAAATCTGTGTTAATAATTAGTTAAACGTTTAACTAATTATTAACACAGATTTATATTCTATTGGTGTTAAAATACCAATAAATAAAATTAAAATCTAACATTGATCTTACATCTAGATCCAATTTGTGATATTATTTTAATTAAATAATACTTTCATAAAACTCAAAACAAACAAAAAATACCTCAATGCTGAATAACCAAGATTTTTTTTACTTAAGGGTACAAAATCCAAATTTTAGTTTCTAAAGACGATTTTAATGAAAATGTTACGGTAACGAATAAAAAACCCAAATTAGTTAGCTACTATATAAGAGAACATTTTTCTAAATCGGACACGTCAAAACTAACTGTGTGGCCAAGTTTAATTTTCACGGTTGAAAGATCTATATTTTATTAATTATTTGATAGCATTTATCGATTGAATAAAAGGTCGGTAACGTATAATAGGAGCCGTTGTGGCCATGGCAGGAATCTCTATGGCCAAATTACGTAAATTACGGCAGACGTAATGAAATTTTGAGGAATATTAGGCTAGCAAAGAAACCCAAAGCTAAGTTGGCTGCCGTTAAATTTTATCTCTATGGCCATAACCCGATAAGGGTTATCCATAAAGTACGTCACGCAGAGTTTATAAGTATTATTGACTCTCTATTGCAGAGAATTTTGAAATAATATAGCGGATGTTTACAGCGTTTTTAAAATTTAAATTTAGCGTGACGTAGTTTATCAACGACGAAAAATGATACGCAAGTCCTAAATTACATATAATTAAAAATATCTTAATAATTATATCTAAATCTAAAAGACTTTTGATAAGCATTAAATAATTTTTTTTTAATAAATCAATCTGGCTTTAAACTATGTGGCCATGGCCACAATGGCCACCCCTTAGATCCG
>NC_061159.1:20603720-20768068 GCF_022113875.1 Hydra vulgaris | reverse complement strand
TGCATATATATATTATTATGTCTAACATTATATCATAACACATCTAACAATGTTTCTAACATTATTTTATAATATTATACCTAATATATATCCAGGGCCACACACCCCGCACCCTCCAATCGCGCCGGCCTTGCATATATCTAACATTATATCATGGCATCTAAATTTTTTTAAATACCATATCAAGATTTACAGTTACTTTTAATATGAAAATTGCATTGCGCTAATATCTCCTTAATTTTGATTTATAGAATCACTTGATATATATGGATCTGTCGTCTAAAATTTCAAAATTATTTAACAAGTACTGTTAGAGTCTTGTTTTCTAGCCTGCAGGAATGCTGCATCTGTGATCCCTATTTTCAAAAACTTTGGAGAGCAATCTGACTTTTTTAACTTCCGTCCCATTAATCTTCTTACCATCATAAGCAAGGTTTTTGAGTCTTTAATTAAGAAACATTTAATCTCTCATCTTGAATCTGATAACTTACTCTCTGATCATCAATATGGATTTTGATTTTCTTGTTCTACTGCTAATTTGTTAACGGTAACAACGGATAGGTTTTATCGCGCATTAGATGGATTAGAGAGGCTAAGTTATATCTATATAAAATTAATATCTATATAAAAATTAAAAAACTGTTTATAAAATTAATCTATAAAATTAATATCTATATAAAAATTAAAAAACTGTTTAATCTTTAACTTTTTAGTATATTTTATTTATTTTTCTTGAGAAAATAATTTATTTTTTATATAATATGGCTGTTACATTATCAGAAATAACAAAATTGTTTGAGGGCTATAAAAAGAATTCGAATTGATGTTAAACAACAGGAAAAGGTTTTTATCGATATTATTAGTGGAAATCTGAAAACATTTAATGGCAGATTGGAAAAAGTCGAAAAAGAATTGAAACATAGCTTAAATTTTCATGAACTAATCGATGAAAAAGTTAAGAAAGCAAATGTTTGCTGTAAAGAAGAAAATTCCGAAATTACACTCATACAAAAAAAGTTAAGGGAGATGGAACATCGATCTTGACGTAATAATTTAAGGATTTATGGAATTAATGAAAATGAAGGTGAAAGCTGGGAGGAAAGCAAGCTTAAGTCAAAAGTTTTTGAAGAACTATTATCTATTAAAAATATACTCATACAAAAAAAGTTAAGGGAGATGGAACATCGATCTTGACGTAATAATTTAAGGATTTATGGAATTAATGAAAATGAAGGTGAAAGCTGGGAGGAAAGCAAGCTTAAGTCAAAAGTTTTTGAGAACTATTATCTAGTAAAAATGTCCAAATTGAACGGGCCCATAAAAATAGAAAAAAAGAATCAAATAAGCCGAGAACAATAGTGGTAAAACTTTTAGATTTGAAAGATAAAGTCGCAATTTTGAACAATTCAAGCAATCTGAAAGGGAAAAACATTTATATAAACGAGGATTTCTGTTCTGAAACAAGTTATTATTCCGACGCAAGTTTTTTTAATCACAAAATATTATTAAACAAATATTACTCCGTTTCTGAATGTTCGCAACATCTTAAACAAAATAAAAACATATTTTCAATTTTAAATATCAATTTACGAAGTTTGAACAAAAATTTTGAAAATTTAAAAATATTATTAAATGAACTTAAACACGATTTTAAAATTATATTTAAACCTGGTGTAAAAGTGGTGAAACAAATTATGAATTTGAACTAGTTAATTACACATCAATTCACCAAACACGTGAATTTAATGCAGGTGGGGGCGTAAGTATTTTTATCCACAATTCACTTAATTATATTTTATGTTACGACCTCTCTGTTAATGAAACAGATTGTGAATCATTATGCATTGAATTAGTTAAAAAAACTGAAAATCTGGTAATATAAAAAAGTTTAAACCTCATCTTAAATTTAAAGAAGAAGACTTTTTTGTAACTCTTGTTGATTCGTTTATTGCTGGAATGAAGTTATTTTCTAGAAGAGTATTTATAAAGTTCTTAGCATTATTATTAGAAGCAAAGTTGATTGTTTTATTCAAAGTTCAAAAGTTTTATTCAAAGTTCAAAGTTGTCCTCGAACTTTTAATTTTGTAAACAAAATTAAAAATTCGAGGAAACATATTTATTTGGTCGGGGACTTTAACATTAACCTAATCAACTTTGCTTCTAATAATAATGCTAAAAACTTTATAAATACTCTTCTAGAAAATAACTTCATTCCAACAATAAACGAATCAACAAGAGTTACAAAAAAGTCTTCTACTTTTCTTGATTACATCATAACTAACAATTTTTATAATATTCCTCTTTATACAGGTATTATTTAGACTGATTTATCGGATTATTTTCCTACATTCTTAGCTTCCAATAACATTTTAATTAACAATATTGCCACAAAATCCGCAATACTTCGGCGACAAATCAATGAAAACTCCTTAAAGCATTTTGAAAACTGTTTAAAAAATTATGTTGATTGGAACTTGATTTTGTAATCTAGCGATGCTAAAAATGCTTATAATTTTTTTCTTAATCAATTTTGCAAGCAATATGATGTAGTGTTACGAGAAAAAAAAAAAAATTATAAGAACCAAATCACTTCAAAGCTCATGGATGTCGAAAGGCTTACTAAATCTTCAAAAAAGAAACAAAAATTATATATAAAGTACCTTAAAAAAAATCTTATAAAAAATGAAACAACTTATAAAAATTATAAAAATATATTTGAAAAAACTAAAAGATACTCAAATAAGCTTTATTATGCTCAGTTATTAAAAAAGACCATAGGAAACACTAAAAAAGTATGGAATATAATTAAGAATTTAATTGGAAAAAATATTTATAAAAAAAACACTCTGCCAAAAAATCTTTTAATTAATGGAAAATTAGTTTACGATAAATCAATTATAGCTGAAGAACTAAACAACTTCTTTGTTAATATTGGTCCAAAATTGGCTGCAAAAATTCCACCTAACTCTACTTCTTTGATTCATATTTAAAAACTTATGATAAACTTATGGGCGAAACTAGTTTGAAACATAGCGAGCTGAGAGCTGCATTTAGCAGTCTCAAGAATAAAAAAAGTGTGGGTTTTGATAAAATTAGTGTTGACATTGTCAAATCAGTATTTGACATTATTGAACCTTCTTTTTTTCATGTTTTTGATCTTTCATTTAAGATAGGTATTGTTCCTGACAAACTAAAAATTGCCCGTATAAAACCAATTGTTAAATCTGGAGATAAGTCAGATATTTTTAATTACAGGCCTATATCTATATTACCTTGTTTTTCAATTTTGCTAAAGAGAATAATGTATAATAGGCCGTATAATCATCTAACTGAGAACGACATGTTGTATTGCAGGTTATTTGGTTTAAAAAAAAAAGTTCCACTGAACATGCATTAGTTGAACTTTCCAATCAACTATCTAACGCCTTTGATAATGACTGTTTTACATTTTGTTTTACTGTTTTTGTTTACTGTTTTCATTGATCTGTTAAAAGTTTTTGATACGGTAAATCACAATATACTAATAAAAAAACTTGATAACTACGGAGTGAAAAATAAAAACTTACTTTGGTTCAAAGGGTATCTGACAAACCAAAAGCAATTTTTGTACTATGATCAAAATAACACAATTCCACATTCCATAACTTGCGGGGTTCCACAGGGCTTTATTCTAGGACCACTCTTATTTCTATTGTAGAAAAATGACTTGTACTTAACAACAAATCTTTTAGACCTATTTTTATTTGCTGATGATTCCAATCTATTTTGTTCTCACAGAGATATTAAAACACTTTTTAAAATAGTTAATGAACAGTTATGTAAAGTTAATGAATGGTAAGTTAATTTGTAAGTAACAAACTTTCACTAAATGTTGATAAAACAAAATATATACTTTTCCGAAAACTAAATAAATCAGAAAACATTCCTCTTAAACTACCAAATCTTATAACTAATAATACTCAAATTAAAAGGGAAACATTCGTAAATATTTTAGGAGTAAAACTGGATGAAAATTATCAGTGGCGTTCACATATAAAAAGCATTGAAACAACACTCTCAAAAAGTATCGCAATGATGTTTAAAGCTAAACCTTTTCAAAATGTAACATCCCTGAAAGAATTATATTTTGCCTTTATTCACAGTTATTTGTCTTACTGTAATATTGTGTGAGCTAGTACTGGCTACACAAAACTTATGAAAATCCTCAATAAACAAAAACATGCGTGCAGAGTAGTGTTTGGAGCCTATAGAAATACTCCTTGCGAACCACTTTTACGTCGATTGGTGCTTTAAATAAGTATAAACTCAATTTACACCAAATTTTATTGTTTATGTTTATAACATAAATGGGATTGTCCCTAAAAATCTTTCAAACCTATTTTAATAAAATTAATCATAAGTAATCAACAAAGTTTTTAGATAACAACTTTATTTTTCTCAAATATAATCTAAAATTAACCTCCTATTTAATTAAATACCGTGGACCTTATCTGTGGAAAAAATTCCCAGATATTGTCAACAGAAGCAAGACTACCTTAGAGCAGTTCAAGAATGAATCAAAAAGATCATTACTGTTCAGAGATCTTAATTTATCCGACTTTAAATTTTTCATTTAAAGTAAGCTCGAAACAGATTTATTTATATCAATGAAATTTAAGTGAAAATGTTAAAAATTCATCGAGTGATTATGCTAATTATGAAATTTTACATTATTTTTTTATTTTAAATTTTTCTCTAAGTGTTCTTATACATTTTAGCAGTTGTAAGCATTTTAAGACTTCTAAATTATTTGCTATTTTAAATTTCTTTAATTTCCTAGTTATTTTCTGTTTTAATTCTGATTTATGTCTTTATATATATTTGAATGTTACGGTTATTTAGAATTTTTTTTTTTATATATATGGGGCTCGGCGATAAGGCAAAATGTGCTTTCTTCTTGTTCCATCCATAAATTCAGATTAATGTAAATGCTATGTAAACATTTTTTAAGGGCGAAATAACTTACATATGCTAAGTTTGCATCTTTTTATCGTAAATCTCAAATCCGTTCTTGTTTGAAATACTGTTGCCATATCTGGGGCGAATCTTTCAATGATGTCTTTTTTCCAAGAAGCAAAAACGCATTGTAAACATAATTGGATCTGACTTTGCAGCGTCCAACCATTACCACATCTTCAAAATGTTGCTTCTCTTCCTCTTTTCTATAAATACTATAATGGGCATTGCTCTGATGAGATTGTAAAAACATTTGCAAAGAGTTTTTACCTCTCTTAAATTTACACTTTTTGACATTGTAAAACCTACTCATGTAGTGTGTGGAAAAACTTTATTGTGTGGTGGCCAGTTCATAAAATCAACATAGCTGATATTTTGTATTTAAAATTTTCAAACATCTTTTTTTGTTTCTTTCACTATCCTGTCACCTAAAAAAAGCATGAGTTTTTTTCACGTTCAAAATGGTTTCAATTTTTGTTTGCCATACAGGTGATTGTCTCTGCACACTTTAAAAGGTTTCCTCTTTTGCAAGTTTTATATTTTTACTGTCAAAAAAAAAAATACTTATTTTATTTTGCCGAAAAAACCTTCCAACGGCATTTTGAATCCTATAAGTGAATAAACTTGTGCAGTAGTGGTGTAGTGGTAGAGCGCTCGCTTCATAAACGAGTGGTTCCGAGTTCGATCCCCACCACGTCCCTGGTAGTACCGCGCTCAACTCGTTTCTCCGCGCAGCGGCCTTGTTCGTCAAGGTTCGTGTTTCGGAGTTATAGAGTTGAGAGAGGGTTATAGCCACAAAATAAGTAGCCTCCTCGTCTGTAGTGGCCTTCTCGGCCTTGAGGAGGTGAAGTAAAATAAAATTAAAAAAAAAAAAAAAAAAAAAAAACGCAGTAAAACTTTGACTTTTTGCTTCTTTGTTGCCAAGGGGACCAACACAAAAACCAACTTTTTGACAGGAGTCTGATTTAAATGAATTTCTACTTTTAATTGAGTTGTTTTAATTTCTTCATCTTTGAATTCAGAAAGATTAAGTTTACTACTACTTCTACTATTATGCACTAGTCAGCAAATTATGCACTAGTCAGCAAGTAGCGCAAAAACAAAAGACACCTTGCTCTTCTTTTTTTTCTCCCAGTTTAACAAGAACCGTTTATACCAGAAATCTTCGCAGATATACCTGTTTGAATATAAACATTATACCAGTTTGAATATAAACTTCGTTTATATTCAAACCAATTCCAGGGTTACAAAAATTTTTTTGCTATTTGAATTAACTAATTATTCTTCACCAATAATAGAAATCCTTTGTCTCAATGGAAAAAGAAAAAACAGATCTATCATATTTTCTGATATCAGTCTTGCTATTTGTGGAAAGACTGAGGCTATTGCTCTATTTCTAAAGCTTTTGATAAAGTTTGGCGGCATGCTGGTTTTCTCCATGGGCTTTCCTCTTACGGTTTATCTAGTAACATCTTTAAGATTACTGAATCTTTTCTTACCAATCTTATTATCAAAGTTGTCTTCGATGGATAGCACTCTTATTCATATCTTGTAACTTCAGGGGTTTCTCAAATTTTTTATTCTTGGCTCTATACTTTTTTTAACTTACATAAACAAAAAATCTCCCAAAAATATTCACATCTAAGGTGGTCGCTGATGATACTACCATTTATTCTTGTCTTAATAAAAAACCAACACTCTCTGATTGCTTTAAGGCGGAATTTGAGCTTGAAAAGGATATTTTCCTGTGTTATAAAACATTATTCATGAACTTTATATCATACCACAAAAGTATGGAAAACGGAACGTGAAAAAACGATGACAATTATCAGTTATTATAACTGTTATTAATTTAATTAGGATAGTATATATTATTGTATATAAATTAAAAAATTGTATATTTTATATATTATAATAGTATACAGTGTCTCAAAAAATTATCCGACCATACAAGTTTTTCCCAAACAAAAAAATGTTTACGCTCTAAATTATACTAAAAACAATGAATAGCGATACTTACTTTGTTTGTCATTTTAATTCTATTAGGAATAGTATGTTATTTAGCCTATCGCCAGGTGCAGCAAGAGACTGGAATTCCTCATAATACAGTATCTGACATAATGAAGAAGTATAATTTGATCGGAACAACAGCCACAAAAAAGGGACAGGGTCGCAAAAAAAAAGACTAAGAGTTTTGATAGAAACTTAATTATACAAGTCAAGAAAAATCGTTTCATTTCTGCTCAAAAACTGGCTGAGCAAGCTGAAGAGAATTATGGAATCAAATTATCCCATCAGACAATCAAAAATCGTATCCGAGACCAGGGATTTCAAGGACGACTTGTGCGTAATGAACCATATTTGAGTAAGAAACACATGAAAAGAAGATTTGAGTTTTCTAAGAAGTTCAAAAACATGCCGTTAAGTTTTTGGAAAAAGATGCTGTGGAGCAACGAATCGAAGTTCAACTTAAAGTCATCTGATGGAGCCCAAATATTTTGAAGAATATTCTCCAAATATTTTGGAGAATTGAGAGAAACTGTCAATTATGGTGGTGGTAACGTGATGGTATGGGGTTCAATGGCTTGGAAGGGTGTCGGAAAACTCCAATTTATTGATACTATAATGGATCAGGTGCAATACAGAAACATATTAAAGCAAAATTTGAAGTCATTTGCCATGAAACGCTTAAAATTCTTGTCGAATAAAAAAATTATTAATAACAATTTTAACAAGTGGACGCCATAATTGAATAAAAAAATCATTAGAGATAAGAGTTTTTATAAAACTAAACAAGAATATTGAAATTCAAGCCTATATTTTCTTAAAGTATCAAAAAAAATCTAATCTCAATTCAAATCAATTGTTGAATGACTGATTTACAATTATTGTTTGCTTATTTTGTATTTATATTGTATTATATTATATTATGTTATGAAACTGTTTTAATATTGTTGTCTTGAAACTTTGATAAACTTTGTTGTTGAAATTGTTGCCATGAAACTTTGATAATGATACTTTACAAATATTCTGGTAAAAACTGCTAAAAAAAAATTTGATAAAAGTAAAATATTAATTGAATTGGGAACTGAAATAAGAAGTAAAATTGTTGAAATCAAATAAACTGAGCTGAAATTAGTTTTAAGAGAACAGATTTAAAACTGAAATAGGAATTATTTTATAAGTAAAATCTGAATTAGAAATTAAATCAACTTCACAAGAACGGAATAAAAACTGAAAAAGAATACATTTCGAACATATATTTATTTCGAACTTAAATATCACTGGTTAGTTGTTTTATTTTATTTGTTTTATTGTTATAAAAAAAGAGTTCGTTTAGTTTTTTCAGAATTTTCCAAAACCTTGCGCCAAAAGAATTGTTAAACCTGTCTTAAGTACAAATTAGCATAAGTGCAAACCTTCAAAAGTGCTTAACATTCGAATAAGCGCAAATTAGCTAAAGTGGGACAAACGATTTTAACTTTATTTAATGACCCAACAAAATCACAAAAGTGATGCATTATAAAAAGTTTCACTATGCAAGTTTGCATTAGCGCAAGTATTAAAACTGGCGTACAGTACTAATAGATACTTTTATATTTATTTATTTAATATAATATATATTTATATAAATATTTTTCGCTCTCTCACGCATATTCGTACGTAATCAAGTTTTTTCAACTGCTTGAAAAGTTGTAAGTGGAAATTTGCACTTACTACATTTACATTTAAGCAGATTTGCAGTTACGAAATTTGCACGTAGACCGAGCTTTAGCTATGCCGTATTGTATACTTTGCAGAACCAAACCCAAAGTATGGAAAACCAAAAAACTATAAATACTTACGAAAATACTTACTCAAAATTACTTACTTAAAATTACTAAAAATACGGTACTTAAAAGAATCCCATAAAAAAGAAAATTTAAGACATTACATTGGTAATTGGTAGGCATTAGGCAAAATTTATGGTAATGGATAATTATAACCTCACTTGTAACGATTTGATGTTATGGCAATATTGCGATACAGTTTTTGTTCCGCATAATTGAAAAACACGTATCACGTGGCAAAAATTTTCAACCAATCCGAAATTTATTCGTACTAAACAAAAATTGCAGTTAATGTACGCAACTTCCTTTTTCAATTTAACACAAATTGTTGAAGGTTTTTATTTTATTTAAAAAAAAAATAAAGTAAAAATCTACCATACTTCATTTGCATAATAATATGGCACCAAAACAAAGAATGCGTGTTGCTAATGAGAAGCATAGCCAAAATGTCACAATGAGAGGAAATGTTCCAAAAACCATGGTTTGTTTTTTTTTTCAGCATATAGTTATAATATCGTATTATTGTAAATTTTACATTTGTCTTTAATAATGTTATTTAAAAAGCCTTAACAGAGTTTTAATTTTAGTTTGTAAACGTGTAAATTATTTACTAGGTTTTTATTTATTGTTTGTTATTTAAAGTTTTACATAATTGTTTTTTCTTATTGAAATAAGGCAAATTTTAGTAGGATAAAGTAGATATGTTTAATTTTTTTTTTCCAAATGATTATTAAGTGTATTTTAAAAAAAGTATCATATGTGATACAAAGAAGTTTATTTTATTTTATTCTTTTCCTCTTTACAATTTCATAACAGCATTAAAAGTATTATACATTATAAATGTTTTATACAAGTTAATTATTATTCAAACAAACACAAGCAAACACACACACACACACACACAAACACACTAAAAATAAGAGTTTAACAAATTTTTGAGTGGTTGTGAGAACAAAATAAAGCTTTTTTTTCGAAGAAATTATCCTACTTCTTAATATTTTTAACCTTATTTAAAGAAAGAGAATTTAAATTTCAAGAAATAAAAAAAACCTTTTATTGTTTTTTGTAAGTTGAATATAGATATTTCTGTGGTATGGCTAAAAGCAACATGATGCCAGATAAATGTTTATTTTGTAGTTTTTTATAGAGGTTTATATCAAGTTAGTCTTTTAGAGTGTAAATTCTTTTTATGATATATAGTACATTTTCTAGGTTTTTTTTAGAACCCAAAAGATGAAAAATATGCAGTTGGACCATATCTCTTAGGGCTATTCCTTTTTGTTGTTTGTGGCTCAGGTATAAATAAAAAGCATTTTAATAATTAAAATAATAATAAATCATTTTTAATAATAATAATATTTTTTTTAAACACTCTTAAATATAATATTATTTTACTTTTAGCTGTTTTTCAAATAATACAGAGTATTCGATATGGAATGTAATGTCGTCAAAATTGGTTTATAAAGAAATTTTAAAAATATTTATATGGATTTTTTTTCTTCAATTTATAATTTATGAACTTTAAATTTGTAATTTTGGCCCCTTCAATAGTTGACTGTTATTAGTCTCAAAATTCCCCCAAAAAAGTGTATTTTTTTTTTACACTTTTAATTTGTATGGTTTGTTGTTTTTTTTAAAAAAAAAATGGAAAATCGATTTTAATTATTTCTGCATGGGTAGAATAAAGATGTATATATCCTTGCTTAAATATCTTTTTCTTGTTGTTGTTGTAAAACTCACAATTATAAGGCGGTACTGCTAACATTGAAGCAGCATTTAAAAATATTTTAGTTATTTACCTTCAATTTTTTGTTAACAGTTAACAGCTGTGTGTATCTTATTCCAAAAAAATGTAAACTCGCGGTATGATATAAACAATACACCTTTTATTTTTTATTGTTATTTTTAGCAATAATTATTAGTTACAATTATTGTTAAAAATTTTTAATTAAATATTAAATTTGTAAACTGGTAAAATCGTTAAACTTAAATTTTAATTTTGTTTTATATGGTGGCGCTGCTAACAATTGAACTTTTCTAAATATTTCAATTGTTTATTTAAAACGAAAACACTTTTCATCTAAATTTGCACGTGTCCTGCCTCAAAACATTTTTAGCTAAGTTTTTTGTTTTTAAAGTAAAATTTAAGTAATGTCCGTTACAATTGTTACATTTATTACATTTGTCTTACTAACAAACTTATTTCTTAAAAAGGTTTTTGATTAACACATTTAAAGTATGTTAGGTATTAAAAAATTTTTTACTGTACAAAATTTTATGGCATGTTTCTCGAACTCGTGACATCGAGTATAATGGGCAAATCCTCCATACTTAATAACCTGATATAAAAATTATCGTTGAGTGCTCTAGCAATATATACTGATAATACAATATAAATACATACTTTTTTATTTATTTGAGTTTCATGCTATATTTTGCTATACAATGCTATTATATCCCAAGATATTGCTGGCTTATCATAAGAACAGCTACAATTAGTCATAAAGACTAATTTAAAGTAGCTCCGTTATTGACCAACATTTTTGTGTACCAAAATACACAACAACAAAAGTGTTGAGTGAGTTGAGTTGGTGACTGAATTTGAACTCATATCGCACCGTAGTCCGAGTTTTAAACAATACGTTTGACGCTCTAAGCAACTTATATATATATATATATATATATATATATATATATATATATATATATATATATATATATATATATATATATATATATATTTATTTATTTAAACAATTTAAAATGTATTCTACAAAAAGAGTGCTTAATGTTCTTAAAAGAACAGAGCAATTACAAATTAATTTGTAATTTATATATATATATATATATATATATATATATATATATATATATATATATAATATATATATATATATATATATATATATGAATATATATATAAATTAACGGCTGGAGCAAGAAAAAGTCCCATTTTGCCTTGTTGCCGAGCCTCATATAAAAAAATTCTACATAACTGTAACACGTAAAAAATTCTACATAACCGTAACAAAATTATATATGTAAACATAAATTAGAATTCCGCTCCTATAGTTGTTGTTTTTATTGTTTTTCTGTAGACATCAATGCCTTAACATAACATTTTATTATATATAAATATATATTTTATTATCTGGTCCTTTGTAGCTTATCTTTTTTTTTTTTCGCTTCTTTATAATTTAGTTTTACTTAACTTAAGTTTCCGGTCTTTCCTCCGCTGCTCGAAGGTTATTTTTTTACTAGATTATTATTTTTATCTTTTTTTTTTTTTTTTTTTTTTCTGTTGTTATGTATTTATTTGTATTATTTTTATTTTGTATTTCTTTCAGTTTGGTCAACTACTATTCAATATATGATGGCTACAACAGTCTCTGATGGTTGCATCAAATCGTCTCTGAACACTTTTAATCCGAAAGCGGATTTCTTTATAATTTTCATCCTCAGCACGATCTTCAAATAGGTCATAAAAAGCTGGAGGACAAATTTTAATTATAATTGAACAAACACTAAAATTTCAAAAACCATTGGAATTCAATACGAAGTTAAATCTACTTTATCTGCGTCAAAAACATGCGATCCGCATAATTAACTATGCTGATCGTTTTACACATACAAAAACTACTTTTACTGAAATACTATAACTGAAATACGATTGTTAAATTTATCTGAACTCAATGTATTTAAACTTTTATGTTTTGTATATTTATAGATAAATAATGTATTCCTTACCGTTTTTAATAATACTTTCAAACTCAAACCTAAAAACAAATACTATATGAAAAACATAGATTTAATCAATTTTGCATTGCTTATTTGCATTGCTTGATGTATTTTTTCGCTTGATAATATGCTCAGTTTCTTCTAATATGTTAAAAATTGTTATTCAACTTGGATTTTAGTAATTTTTTATTTTAGTTTTTACTTTATTTTCTAATGTTATATTTGTCTTTACTTTCCTTGTTTGAATTTTATAAGGTTCTAATTACACGATTTTGTGATCTTTTTTCAGATCTTAGCTTATGTTTCATTGTTAGCAATTTATATATATGTGCATATATGTGCACATTTGTAAATGTATATATACTTATACTTATATGTGTATATTTGCATGTGTACTATTTTCGATATTAGTCCATACGGGTCCAAATATTCCTTAGAGTGTTTAATATTGTCAGCAAACTAAGTTGTATGAGATTTGCAGACAGTTGGAAGATCTCTAACGTAGGGAAGGATGGGTAGATTGAGCCAAGGGTAGGAGTGAATCGTTGATCCTACAGCTAAAACGGGAAATGAAAAAGACTCAAAATTTTCACCAAGTAGTTACATACAAATTTTTGTTAACACAATCCAATTTTTTTACCGCTCCTTGGTGCGGGTGTCTGCATTTACGTTGTCATCCACTCTTTTCTCGGCAAAAGTAAATTTTTTGTATTTTTTGAAACTTCTTTAGCGAGCTTACCGGTTGTTTCGAGACATTAGATAGTCGTTGAAAATTTACAAATAAACAATGTAGTTTTTAGAACAAAGTATTTTACATGCTAAAACCACGTACTTATTGTACATTTAATGTTTTAATCCAGTTGTACAGCTAGGGGAGGAATGAGCCATTCCTTTACGGGTAGGAGTGAACCACGGCTCACTAATACTTCACGTTAAAAAAGTTGACTTAAAAGCGTAAAAACATATTTATGTTTGACTTTTATAATTTTGTATATCATTAGAAAACTTGTGTGCAACATTACATTTATTTTTACCATATGCTTTAATGCCTCGGGTCTATAAAAGAACAACTTCGAATGCAAAAACTTCCAATAAAGATATGAAAGATGAATTTAATCCAAAAAGAAAAAGGATTAGAGTAACTGCAATAACTTCTAAAATGTTGCTATCTCGGCAAACTTTTTCTAGAACAGTAAAAGGCAGCATTGCCATTACAAATTTGAGGTTGTATTTGACTATATCAGTATTTTCTAAATATTATTTTTATTGCCAATTATACTATATGCTAGTATATTACTTTCATTACATATATATACTTTTACTATATTTTAATATTTGGAAATTATCATTTTTCATGACAGTTTTTTGTTTTGTTGCCAAAATCAGTTGTTACTGAAAACAAATTAATTTTTTTTGTAGTTTATACATTTTGTTTATTTCATTACAAGACTTTAAAATTGTGTTAAATTTATTATTATCTATGTTACATTATTACTTAATTATGTTATGCTTTATTATAAAGTTGTTGTTACTTATTTAATTTTCAACAAATTAGTTGAAGAAAGTATCTAATTTAGTTTTCTGCAGCCGTATTCTCATCTCTCCGTTAAGTTTAACGGAACATTTGTCTGAAATTTCATTACAATAAATCTAAGTAAAGAAATGACAAAAACCTTATTTAAATTTTTAAAAATAAAACTAATACTAAAATAAAACATTTATTTTTAAAAATTTATATTTTTAAAGAACTTTTTTATTAATGTAGTTAAAAAGAAATTTTTTACTGACGCTCCGTTAAGCTTAACAGAGAGATGAGAATACGGCCCCTGGTAATTTAAGGTAATGGCTCACTGCTATCATTTGCTTAGTTCACTCCTACCCATGCATGGGTAGGAGTGAACCAGTAGCAACACCTGCGTTATTGTTCAAGTTATCAAAAATCTGAAGATATTTTGATATTTCATATATTACTATTAGAAACCTAATACCTTAAGCTACCTTAGGCTCCTTATCCTATACTTTTTCTACTTTTGGTTTCCTTGATATTATCGATTTAAAAAAAAGTGGCACACTCCTACCCATCTTCCCTTAAATATTAAAAAGTTTAGGGCTGAATCCATAATTAATCTAATTAATAAAGGCAAAGGCTTCAGAATTTTTTTTAATATTATGTTTCAAAATGGATTCACTCCAACTATAAATAAACCTACTCGAATAACCAAAAATACTGTAACTTTAATTGATCAAATTATCATTAATAATTTTAAAAGCATAAAAATTAAAACTGGAATATTTATAACAGACATATCTGACCATTTTTTTGGTTTTTATAAGAGAACACAAATTGGTAAATCAACTTTTTGATAAATTAAAATCTAAAAAACGATTAATTAAGGACGCTTCTCCTATGATGTTATAGTAGCATTATTATTTTTCTTTTATCAACAAAAAACTGAGAATTAGTTTTGAAAACTAAAATTGTTAATGAAGTTTATAAAAATCAAATATATGATAAATTTTATCATATATTTGATCGTCACTAAAATAAAGCATTTCTAATAACAACTAAATTTATCAAAACAAAAATTCTACAAAATCCAAGGATTCCGTAGAATTTTGTTTTAATTTTGAAATGAAAGTTATAACCTGGAATCATAAAATCTTCTAAAAAAAAGCAACGATTGTGTAAAAAAGTAAAAAAAAGAACTTTTGAAAATGAAAAAACTATAATCGTCTTTTTGTGGCGATTGTATGGCGCTCAAAAAAGTTTTACTATAGTAGCCATTTACTAAAATACAAAAATGACATAATGAAAGAGGTTATAACTAACTTATAAAAAAGATATGAATATTAATTGTTTACCAAAAAGTAATTATAAATGACTGTGAAATTATTAACGATGCAATAATTAGTTTGTTTAACCATACATTTGTTAGCACAGGTCCAAGTTTATACTAAAATCAGGAGATGAGACTAGTGCCTCCAATTACAGACCTATCTCCATACTATCATGTTTTTCAAAATTATTAGAACACATTATGTATAAAAAATTGTATTACTTTTTAGATGAAAACAATATTGTTTATAGCAAGCAATTTGGGTTTAAAAAGAGGTACTCTACTGATCAGGCTATTGTTCATCTTGTTCATAATATCTTTAAATCATGTGATAAAAATAAATATACGATAGGTGTGTTTATCGATCTCAGTAAGGTTTTTGACACTGTCGATCATTACATTTTATTAACTAAATTAGAAAACTATGGCATTAAACATATAAATATTGCGTGGTTTAAAAGCTATTTGTCAAGTATAAAACAATACATTTCTTATAATGAAGGTAAAACGACCAATATCAACATAGCATGTGGGGTTCCTCAGGAATCTATATTAAGACCACTCCTATTTCTCATTTTTATTAATGATTTAAGCAAAGCTTGTACTGAACTAGATACAATTTTATTTGCTGTTGACACAAATCTAGTTTATGCACATAATGATACAAATATTCTGTTAAAGTCAGTGAACAAAAAACTATTAAATCTTACTGAATACTAAAAAATTATCTCTAAATGTAACCAAAACAAAATATACTTTTTTCCATCGTTTTCATAACTAAAAAAAATTCCTTTAAAACTTCAAAAACTTTGTATTGGCTATCAGGACATAAAAAGAGAAACCACTTTAAAATTTCTCTGCGTACTTCTTGATGAAAACGTGACGTGGAAAGATCACATACATTACCTCGAAAGAAAAAATCTCAAAGAACATAGCAGGCTTTGTAGAGCAAAGCCTTTTTTAAATCTAAGTCACCTAAAGTTTTTATACTTCTCGTTCATTGCTATCTTAATTATACAAACATTGCTTGGTGCACTACAAATAAAATAAAATAAAAAAACTGTTTTATGAACAAAAGCATGCAATCGGTATCATTTCCAATGTGGGTCGTTTTTCTCACTCGAAAGTCAACTTTTGAGCTTACTTTAAAAGAAAAATTTAAAGCCGTATATACTAAGATCCCTGAACAGTAACAACCGTTTTGATTTATTCTTGTTTTTGTTGACAATATCTGGGAATTTTTTCCACAGATAAGGTCTGCGGTATTTAATTGAATAGGAAGCTAATTTTAAATTATATTTGAGAAGAACAAAGTTGTTATTTGAAAATTTTGTTGAATATTTATGATTAATTTTATTAAAATAAGTTTGAAAGATTTTTGGGGAAACCAAAAAAATTTTTTAAACATAAACAATAAAACTTGGTGTAAATTGAGTTTATACGGTTGAAACTTTTTTCCAGTGAGCAAATCCAGGTCTCGCGTTTTTTATAAAATACTGACCCGCATATAATAAGTGCTTGAATATCGATTTTTTTTAATTTTTTTTTCCATATATTTTTTACAACTACATAGCTTTAACAATACATACTTTTTTTACAAATAATTTTAACAATATATACTTTTATTACAAATACAGTCAAAATGCTTTGAAAATAACTGAAATAATACTAAGATATATTTGATGTACAAAGTAATAAAATAATGTAAAATAGTTTTTCAGTTTATATTTTGAAAAGGCAAAAACAGCCTTAACAAGGGAAAAATTAAACCTTTAGTTATGTAGTCAAGGGAAACTCGCTGAAAACTGTGTAAAGTCTTGTCATCGAGAACCCTTTTTTTTAAATAATTTCATGAGATACTCATAAATATTTTATTCATTACTTATTACATTTTTCAATATAATTAGTCGCGTTTTTAGGAAGGAGCATAACATAAACATAACATATATACATATATATATATATATATATATATATATATATATATATATATATATATATATATATATATATATATATATATATATATATATATATATATATATATATATATATACACATACATACACACACATACACACATATATATACATATATACACATATACATATACACATACATATATATATATATACATATATAAATACACACATACATATACACACATACGCATCCACACATATCTATATATACACATACATACATACACATACACATAAATACACACATACACATACACATATACTCATATAATATATATATATACACATACATACATATACACATACATGCATATACACATATACACATACACATATACACATATATACATATATACACACACACATACATACACACATACATACATATATATATATATTTACATACACACATACACATACACACACATACATACATACATACATACATACACACATATTCTCATACACATACACACATATACACACATACATAAACATGTACATACACATACACATGTATACATGTATATTCATACTTTTTTTTTTATTATTATTTTTAATTTTTTTATTTTTTTTATTATTTTTTTTTTTTTGTACATGATTTTGATATTTTAATTACTCATAAGTTATTAGAAAATTTCCATATAACTGCTTGTATTTAAGACAAGTTTTTTAAGATAAGATTTTAAGGAATTTATACTTTTCAGGAGAGATATTTTTTGGTATTAATTTGAGAGGAGTTTTTTGGTATTAATTTGTTATACAAGTAAGGACCACGATATGCTATTGAGAATTGAGACAGTTTTCTTTTTTTAGGAAGTACTATATAGTTTCCAGTTGCTCTAGTGCTAAATTTGTTTATATTAGTTTTTAAAAAGTTATTCATAAATCGACTTAGAATAATTCCCATTTTATGTTTGAACATAAACAAAAGATTTTGATATATATTAATTTGGTAAATGTTTAAAGCAGGGCCGTGCGGTGCTATGATACAAAAAGACGGCCGCCTCAGGCGGCACCATTAAGGGGCGGCAAAGTAGCGAAATCAAAATGCAATTTCAGGGTTGCAATAATAATTAGGTACTAAATCATAAACTGGACTCATTTAAATTTTAATTACTACCAAACTCGTGAATGTTTTTATCACTTTAAAAGTTTTTTTATTGTCCACATTTTTCTATAAAAATAAAAAAAAAATTTCTCCCTCATTTAGCATTCGCTTTTGCTATTCCTTTCAATATGAATAAAAACGTTTTGAAACGCATATTAGCGTGGACTATTTTCTTATTACGTTTCAAAATACTGTTTTCAAACGTTTTTAAACGTTTGTGTTTGCCTGTCTTTGCAAGTTAAATTTTAACTTTGTAATGTCATCATGTTTTTAACTGTTAAAAACATGATGACATTACAAAGATTTTACAAAATTTTTACAAAAATTTATTACAGCAGTGACAGCAATCGTCAGCATGGAACAAAAAAGAAAAATATTATCTGGAAGTGAATACAAAAAGAAACGCTTAAAGAATGAGGAACAAGAAAGAAAGCTCAGCAATGTTATGAAGAAATTCTTAGTACAAAAGTGCGGTTTAGATGAGCCATCCACATCAGCAGCAACTGATTTAGCAAATAACAACACAGTGCCGCCCCAATCACTTCCAGAAGAAGTTGTTGAAGAGAGCCAAATACTAACACCATCAGATCTTCATGAACAGCCGGGCAGCACATCCACGTCAACTGCGACTGCCTTGGATTTGGCAAATAAAAACACAGTGCCGCCCCAATCAATTCCAGAAAAAATTGTTGAAGAGATCCAAAAAATAACATCATCAGAAGTTCATCAAGAACCGGGCCGCATTAGCAGTGGCAGTCAGCAGGTATTAAAAGAAATTCCTTCAGATCCTGCATTATGGCTTACTTTCTGCATGTCATCTCAAACTCGTCAACTACTGGTTGAGAGGGGTCCCCATCAAATTAAAGAATTCGAGTTTCCTATTAATAAAGGAAAGCGTAGATTTTTGCCCTCGTATTATTCGAAAGTGTTGAGCAATGGTGAAGTCGTTGAGAGAAGTTGGCTTATTTACTCTATTGCAAGTGATGCCGTTTTTTGCTTTTGTTGTATATTATTTGATAATTCGTCTGATATTAGTGACAGGCCTAAAAAAGGCTATTCTGACTGGAAAAATCTTATAAGAGCCCTCACAATGCACGAAAAGTCTGTAAATCACAGAAATGCTTTTAGAGCATGGAAAGAATTGGACATTCGATTGAAACAGAAAAAAACTATTGACGCTGAATATCAACGAATTATGGATATGGAACTTCAGCATTGGAGAGGAGTTATAAAAAGAATTATGTCAATAATTAAACTATTGGCCTCACAATGTTTAGCTTTTCGTGGATCAACTGAACATTTGTTTCAACCTAATAACGGGAACTTCCTAAAGTTGGTAGAATTACTTTCTGAGTTTGATCCAGTTATGGAAGAACATATCAGGAGAGTTCAACGAGAGTCTGATAAATAGTCAGTGACTTATCTAAGCAATAATATACAAGATGAATTGATAAATTTAATGGGAAATTCAATTTTAAGAAAAATTGTCGAAATAACAAAAATTGCTAAATATTTTTCTATAATCGCTGATTGTACCCCCGACGTCAGTCATTATGAACAGCTCTCCTTAACAATAAGAGTTGTTACTTTTAACTCCATTCAAAATAAATATGAAATTGCAGAATTCTTTATTGGTTTTTTTGAAGCTAATGATTCAACCGGAGAAGGTTTGGCAAAACTTATTCTGACACATTTGGAAAAAGTAGGTTTTGAGTTAAAGTGGCTTAGGGGACAAGGCTATGACAACGGAGCCAATATGAAAGGAGTAAGAAAGGGTGTTCAAAATAGAATACTTGAAAAATATCCAAGGGCTTTTTATGTGCCCTGCGCATGCCATTCTTTAAACCTTGTTGGGAATGATGCAGCGTCTTCTACAAGAGAAACAACATTTTTTTTTTCTATTGTACAAGAACTTTACACTTTTTTTTCTGGTTCTACAAAGCGTTGGGAAGTGCTAAAAAAATATGTTTCTCAATTAACTCTGAAACCATTAAGTGCTACTAGGTGAGCAAGCAGAATAGATGCTTTAAAACCTTTACGATTTCAACTTTGCGAAATCTATATTGCATTGATTCTGATAATAGAAGACGTCAATAGAGATGCAGAAACTAAAGTTAAAGCGAGAGGGTTAGCAAAAAATATTAAAAATTACAAGTTTATATGTGGAGTAATTCTTTGGCATGATATTTTGTTTGAAATTAATTCAGTTTTGAAGCTTTTGCAATCTGTTACTATAAATATATCAGATTGTGTAAGGATGCTATCAGAAACCATAAAAAAAGTGAAAAGTTATAGACAATCTGGATATATTCAGATGAAAATTGCTGCAAAGGAGATAGCAGAGAATCTCGAATGCAGTACAGAATTTCCTGATGACACTGAAGTTAGACCCAGAAGGAAAAAGCGTCAATTTGACTATGAAAAAGCTGTCGATGAACCCTTAATAGAGGAGAAAAAATTTAAAATAAACTTTTTCAACTATATTCTGGACATTACCCTTAATTCTCTGAATGAACGATTCACGCTTCTGGAAACCCATAGCAAAAAATTTCAGTTCTTATATGACATTTTAAAACTCAAGGATATAGATGACAAAACGCTAGAAAATTATTGTTCCAGTCTTGAGTTTATACTTTCGGTTGAAAATGAAACAGATATAAATGCAAATGACCTTAGAGAAGAATTGCGTGATGTATCCAGAATGCTACCATATTCTACGAAACCTTTGGATGTTTTAAATTATTTATGCCAAAATAGCTTAATTAGTTTGTATCCAAATACTGTTGTAGCTCTGAGAATTTTATTAACTCTCCCTGTATCTGTAGCTAGTGGGGAAAGAAGTTTCTCCAAATTAAAATTAATAAAAAACTACTTAAGAAGTTCAATAGGACAAACAAAACTTAAAAATTTGGCATTAATTTCTATTGAATCTGCAATGGCTAGCACTCTAGACTACACATCAGTAATTAACGAATTTACTAAAGTTAAAGTTAGAAGAGTTAAGCTGTAATACTGTACATTGTTGTAGTTTATAGTTGAAATTATTTTATTATTTAAATTATTTATTGAATTATTTTATTATTGAAATTATTTCATTATTTTAAAATTTCAAAATAAAAAGTAGAATTCGTACATTTTGTGCAGTTTTTTTTAAAATCACAATCGAAGGTTATTTTAAAGAAAAACATTTAAGGGGCGGCATTTCGAAGATTTGCCTCATAATGAGAAAATCTACCGCACGGGCTTGGTTTAAAGCATTCATCTGTTTTAGTAATGGGTATGCGTGAGTAAGTTTGTTTTTATAAAAAATAATTCTTGAGGCGAGTTTCTGTCGTCTATAGAGTGAACTTAATTTAGTTTTATGGGTACTTGCCCATGCTATATTGGCATATGATAGAGAGCTGTGTATAAAGGAAAAATAATCGAACGATAAATAATTTCTTTCGAAAAAAATTTTCGAACGATAAATAATTTCTTGCTTTATAGAGTAGACCAATGTTTTTTGAGACTTTTATATTAATGGTATTTATGTGAGAGTTCCAAGATAATTTCTCGTCAAGAAGCACACCAAGAAATTTAGATTTTTTTTTTTCTTTTTTAGGATATGCCTTTGATATTTAGGGACTTTAAAGCGACTTTAACAGCGCCTTAATTGAAATAGTTGGCTTTATTTCTAAAAAAAAAAATGAATTATCGCTAAATTTTGCATTTTTTTTTAGTAAAACGCATTATTTTCTACATTTTGACTCATTTTGAGGAATAACAAAGTTATTCCTCAAAAAATGCGTTTGCACCATTGATTTAAAGTTTTTTGCGTCATTTTTTTTTGGTGATCTAATTTTGTGTTCACGCTATATTGATTGCGCTGGGTAAAATATACTGCTATAGGTTAATCGGTTTTTTGTGTTTAATTCGATAGGATTTAAAATGCAAAATAAAAATATAAACTTATCTTATAAGTTGCTGCAAGCATGTTATTGAAGTGATATAACAAAGTAGTCAAAAGTTTCCTTGATTTGAACATTGAAGTTTTCCTTACCTAATCACTAATAAAATCAAAGGGCTGTAAAAATAGTTCGAGTGCAATTAAAAAAATACATAGTAGCAACCATAAACTTTAAAAATAGTACTTAAGTTAGTGATTTTTAATCAATGAATTAAGAGAAAGTCATAACCGTTGAAGCTTTATAAAAAATTTTGTTTGTGAACTTTAAATTTGTCAGGGTAGTACTAATCCTATAATAAGTTTTAAATTAACTGTTTAAATTTTCACTGTAAAGATGAAAATCATTTTTTACAAATTTTTATTGATTTTACTGTAGTTTTTTTTTTAAAAAAACAAACTGTTTTGATTAAGGAATCAAAGTATTCCAATTTAGGGATTCAGTTGCCTTGATTGGAACAAAATGGTAACTTGGCAAAAGCAAATTTATTTCCAATAACAGTGCAATCAATTAAGTCAAATTGTGGTTAAAAGTATAGTAGTCTGTCTGTTTTATAGTATAGTAGTCTGTTATCGAATCATAAATGTTTTTATAGTTAAGCCATTTTTGGTTAATAAATATTTATTCCTAAATTGTTCCAATTAAGGAAACTCTCCCTTATTTGTGATTTTTTTGGTATTTGAGACTTTTTTTCTGGGAACACTATTTTTTATTTATTTTTTAATGTTGTTTAGGTGCCCCAAGAAGACCTAACGGTTTTGTCACAGAGCACCGCGGAAGTGCATTTAACCAGGAAGTTCACGCCTCTTTCCTTAACGTGACGCGAAAATATGTTCAAAGTTCGTTTCGAACCTGAATCTCCTGCTTATAAAGCAAGCGCTCTAACAAATGCGCCACGGCCACATAGTAAAGCAAGCGCTGTAACCACTAGCGCCGCGGCCGCGGCCGCATAGCCATTATTTCATATCGTTTGTAAAATTGACCGAGAAACAAGTTATAAGCATTTTTAGCCTCACTTGATTGCAAATCCAGATTCCAATCAACATAATTTTTTAAACAGTTTTTAAAATGTTTTAAGGAGTTATCATTTATCTTTCGCCAAAATATTGTGGATTTTGTGTGAAAATAGTTAATTAAAATGTTATTGGTAGCTAAGAAGTTAATTAAAATATTATTGGTAGCTAAGAATTAGAAAAATGATGTTAAATAAGTCTGAATGGTACCTTCGTAAAGAGGACTAATATAAAAATTGTTAGTTATAATGTTATCAAGTAGAGTGGAAAACTTGTTTGTAACTTTTATTGATTTATTTATTGTTGGGATAAAGTTATTTTCTAGAAAAGTGCTAAACAATTCTTTGCATTATTTTTTGAAGCATAGTTGGTTAAGTTGATGTTAAATTCCCCGATCAAACAAAAATGTTTTCTTAAATTTGTAATTTTGTTTAGAATTATTCAATACAATTCACAATAATTCGCAAATCTATTTCATTAACACAGAGATCGAACAGATTTGTTTTCATTTACCCCAAAATTCAAATTATCAAGTACCGGTTTACGGTACTTGATAACTTATTTCATGTGCGTTTTAAAGCTTATGAGCGCGCACGAAATATATGAGAGCCAGGGAACACACATTTTGTTTAATAAAAAAAAAAATTGATCTAAAAATGATCAATCAAATCAAAATAAAAATTATCAATCAATATCAAAAATGATCTAAAAACTCAATCTAGATGGTTTTCTTTGTTCATTAAGTTAAAAGAAATTAAATATCTTGAAAGATATTTAAATAATTTTACGACTGAACAGCCCCTTTCTTTAAACTTTCTAAAAATTAATAAACAATATTTTCAAAACTGTTTTTTTAAAAAAATGGAATTTTTGTTTCTGTGCGTGATTTTTTGACAATTAGAAGCCTGGGACTATATGGATAATATTATGATTATCTTAAAAAACAAATAATAACAACAAATATTTCTATAATATTTTAGGCTACATGAACGTTTAAATATATATACTTTTACCATTTTTTTTTTGTGTGTTAATGACGCAATAGTTTAAAAAAAAAATACAATAACTTTCTAAACGCTACATTCTAGCTAGATATATTGGATGACTGTTATTTCCTATTAAATATTCACAAGCAATTTATCATAGAAATACCTGAATGAACTCTGTATGTTACATAATACAATTCTGTAACTTTATAGAAATCTTTACTAATAGATAAAAAATTATTTATAAAATAAAGTATACTGCTAAACTTATTTTCCGAAGAATTAAAGTTTATTTAGTAACTAAAATTTTTTTGTTCCGTGCTTGATTCAAACTTAATCTATTCTTTGTTAACATTACTGAAGTATATCATTCTTTGTTTACAAAATATTTATATAGAACAGAATGAAAAGAGAGTAAATTTGAGATTGCCAGTTTTATTATTATTAAAATAATAGACTAAACATATACGAGTTTTCGTGCGTGATTATTTTGGAAATGCCCAATAGTCTAAATCTTTCAACATCAATTGAGTAATTTAGTAACACTTATTTTATTATCAACACTCGTTTCGTTCGATTAACACTCGTGTAATCAAATCGTTGTTTCAAAAAGATGTTAACTTTGTTGAACCAAGGACGTATAAATTAATTATATTTACAAGTTCTTGGTTAAACTCCTTTTTTATTAAAAAAATAATCACATTTTCAATCAATACTATTAGTATTTTGTGTATCTTTAAGCCAAACAAATTTTTTTGATGTAGCTCTGTTCTTTTGTTTCATCTTCGCTCAAACGAATCTCCTTTTTTTATTTTATTTTCTAATACACACTAAGAAAACGAAAAGTTAATTAAATATTCATAACCTCTCACTTATTGCAAACGTTATTGCAATACTCAAAAAACGACGATCAGTAACAAATTGGAAGCAAAAGTTTAGCAAAACATATTAAAAAATATATATATATATATTAACAAAACCAAACAAATGCGATGATTTATAATCCTTTGCTTTTATTGCATTTACTTGGTTCGGTAGAGTACATAAAATAAATTTTCTCTGAAAAAAAATTAAAAGAAATTCCGTTTATAAAATGTGTACAAAACGGCGCCAATACCGCATATCCGAATGGATACAATTAGGCAGTAGCAAACATGTGATGCAGCTTAAAAAACTAAAGGATTTTTTAAAAAGGTTAACGGAACACTAACACAACTACGTAGAACGTAGAAAAAATAAACAATTTTGAACACGAATATTAAAGAAACTCTCAGAATTTAAAGGCCGGCTGCATCAAATTACTCTGCCACCTGCATTTCTAAGAGACAAATTAAATTATCATTCAAAATTTACTTCTGTTTTCTGAAATCGGAAGACTTTCATTGCAGTTTCTGTACATTCATCAGCAATCGTTCGTGGTTCTTGAGATAAACATTTAGCAATACATCGAATTATAATTGAAAGCGTACACGGTTCATTATCGGAATAACAATGGTCTAACAAAGTTTGACTGACCGGATCTATTTCATCACGCGGAGTATTCGGTGTCATGTATGGAGCGTTAGTCTGTACAATAATCCTGTTTAACGGCAGAGTTCCATCTTTTATGGCGTCACGAAGTGCTTGGCCGTGTTTTTCTAGGAAAAATGATGAAAAGTGAATACATAAAAAATTTGCTCTAGTTCACCATAAATTTACTGCTAAATTTTTTTTACAAAGTTTATACATATATACGTTATTGGATAGCTTTTAATAATATCGAATAAGTTTTAATTGGACATAAATTAGAATCCACTGTTTATTGTACATTTACTGCAACCGTTTATAAAATAAATAAAATTGTATTTACAAGATTAAAGTCGATTTTTTTTAGTAAACTCGATAAACTCTATTCACTTTTATCCGATAAGGTATTTAAAAACAACAATATTAGAAAATCAAATAACATAACAAAGTATATTAAAAAGTTGGAATAATTTTAAAATATTTTTAAATAAACATAGTCATAAGAAATAATAGCCACCGACTAAACTTTTCAAATTTTAAAAATGTTTCCACTTAAAAACTTAAAAATATAAAGCATTATATTAAATACTTTATATTTTGCACTTTTGTTACAATATTGTTATACAATAATATATATACGTACTTATGACGTATAGCGTTATGACATATAACGTCATAACGTTATACGTCATAAAGTAGGAGGATATCATTTTATCAGCCAAAATGTAGGAGGATTGGGGAACGAAGCTTACTAAAGCTCCCAAACACTAGATATTGAGGATTATTAAGGTTTCTCTGTATTGCATCATTAAAATATGTTAAATAACATATTAACTGAATAAAAATATTAGCTATAAACAATACTTATAGTGATTGCACCAATAACTTCATGAATGATTTACACTACCAATCATTGCAAAGATTTCAACAATAACACGAAATTAAAATATCAGAGAAATTAAAAATCACATGAACTTCCTTATGATGAACACCTCCATGTTGTTCATCATAGGGAAATAAAAATTTTGAAAAACTTAATCACAATTTCAAGAAATTATTTATACAATAATAACATAGAAATATTAATACAAACTTTTGCTATTATTTCTTCCAGACTATTCTTTCTTAAGACTATGAAATAAGCTATAATTCTTAACAAAAAAAAAATACTGTTAAATTTTGATCACAACACAGTCAAAAAACAACTGGACACTTTAAATGGACAAAGCTCAGAAAGGCTTTTAATATTTCAATCATAAACCCTCAGTATACCCTTGCAAACAAATCCAGTAATGCCTATGAAATATCCTCGTTCGACATATGTTTTGATTTCCTCAGCTGTTCCAGTGAAGCAGTGAATAACAACTGGGGGTAATGAAGATTCAAAGTCTTTTAGTACATCTAAGATAGCTTGATGTGAATCACGTTCATGAACAAGAATTGCTTTTTGATATCGTATAGCAAGTTGTACCTAAAACAATTAAAATCATTTATTTAAAAAAAAAAAAGTTTTAACAATTAGTAATTTAGCACAACATATTATTTTAATGCTATAGTCAAAAATGTTACATTTGTTCAAAATATATTTTATATCATTTAAGCATAAACTGATAACAATAAATATTACTTTTCCATGATATCAATGACAATTTTTCCAAAATGTTACATGCTTTAATGCATATATATATATATATATATATATATATATATATATATATATATATATATATATATATATATATATATATATATATATATATATATATATATATATATATATATATATATATATATATATATATATATATATATATATATATATATATATATATATATAGTATATATATATATATATATATATATATATATATATATATATATATATATATATATATATATATATATATATATATATATATATATATATATATATATATATATATATTATAGCGGCATAAAGTAAGTATACAATGGTGTATACTTACTTTATACTTGGTTAGCCACAGCATCAAAAATAAGTTTTTGCAGATCTGTATAATATGCTTTTTTGTTTTTCTTTGAAACCATTAAATTGCATTCTAACTTATGAAGCTTTTCTTTAAGAAGAAAATGGTGTATACTTCAATGGTGTATACTTACTTTATGCCGCTATTGTATATACATACATATATATCTACTATAGCATATTTATATGCGCAATTGCTCACTTTTTTTGCTAGCCTAAATTAAGTAAGCGTTTTCAGAAAACGATGAGGGAAAACGAAGATTAATGAATGAAAAGGTTGCTGACCCATACCAAACCCTCATTCGATGTAGCAGCACTCGACTGCAAGTCAGGCTATTTGTCAGTCGATGTATGTACTGAAGCCCCCGGCAGCAGGCTATTTGACGTTAGGTGAGTATGACATCATCATGCTCACCTAACTCAGCAGTATAAGATATATATGTATGTATATGTGTGTATACACATATAGATACACATACATACATTCTTTCATGTAGATCTTTGCACACTTTGATTAATAAATAAATCTTTAGTTTAAAAAGTGTCAATTTAAGACTTTTTTTTAAAATAAACTCCTACTTCCAGTAAGGTTTCAATCAAACAGTTTTTAAATTTGGATTTAACAGAATTACTTTTTTATACACTGCTACTTGGTAACATATATGTAATTTCTACAAAATTGATGCACCATTTTTTCTTCAATGATTCCTTATTTAAATATATTTAATCTCATTTTTTGAAAACTTGAATTTGGAATGTGTCAGCTTTATGTTGCTTTTGACTTATGAAAAATGCTTTATTCTATTTTTTTTTGATTTTATATTAAAGTCTTACAAACCGATTTAAATATTAAAACTCTTTCACAATTTTTTTCACAACACGCTCTTCAACTTGCCTTAAAACAAATATATTAAGACAATGCAGTTCAAAAACCACTCAAATAATCTAGTTCAAAAAGCACCATCTCAAATAATGCAGCATTTAACAAGTTAACCGTACTACTAGAGACAAGGTGGCATTATTGTGTATTTTAAATAAAGTTCATAAAAGATAATAAAATAATGGTGAATAAAGCAATATCATTTTATTGTAAAGATCCCTTTGCATGATATAATACTTATACATTTATATTAGAAAATATAACTATGTTGGAACTACATTTTGTGTGTGTGTGTGTGTTTGCCATCAATGTTAAATGTTTTACACTCTTGTCATATTTAGAATAAATAGTCCACAATATATTCACCTCAACAAAGCCAAGACTACAGACATTACTTATTTTTTGTTTAAAAATTACAATTAAGGTTTTTAAAATCAAACTGCGATCTGGGAACTATATATAAAGTAGTTTAAAGTCAGGTCATAAGTTGACTTTACATCAACGCCCATATTTAACTAAAAACAATATGTAGTTTTGTCCTGTGTACACAATGGAGTTTCTTTTTATAATGAAAATTAGTGTACTTACTTGAATATCTGGTTTCATATTTACTAAAATAAAATAGTTCAGTATATTTTAATATGCTATGATAAATTTCTTTTTTTTTTACCTTTTTACCTTAGGGAAAAAATTAAGGTTATATTATTGCAAAATTATAAATGATTTCTTATGAACTGTGTTACCATTTACACTTTTTTTGAAAAACGATTTTATAGTTTTTAAATTTTATTTTATGTAACTAAAAAACTATCAACGGTATTCATGTGTGTAACTACACAAATCGTCATTCATTTATAACTAGCTAGAAATTAGGTTGATAATAAGAAAAAAAAAAAAAAAAAAAACTATTTCTCTTGCACATTTTCAGAAAACTTTCTTATTTTCTAAAGAAAAGAAAATGTGATGAGAGTTTATTAAACATTTTATATTATGATAATATAAAATGTTATAATTATAATTGTAGTGATCAAAAATAAACAAAATATACATACACTCGATACAATAACAATTTTAATGTACTGACCCTTGGTGTGATATTTGTATATTTAAATGAGAAAATATAAAAAAAAGACCAGCCAAATTTTTCCTCATATGATGCACCATCCTATTAAGTCACTTTAAAATAAAAAAGGATGATTTTGTTGTATTTATAAGTGTTACGGAATCAACCATGCAACTTAATTCCCAAAAATCAAAAAGATTCTCAAATGTAAATATTTTTTTGTCCAGACACCTGTGTGCTGGTTATGCAAAACAGTTTTTTCTAAAAAAGAGCAGCTATACATTTATAAAAACATGCAGATAAACCATAAAAAATATAACAAAGAGACTCTCAAAATGAAACCACATAGTTTTGACCAGCAAAACCAACAATCAAGAGCAACAAATCACTTTAATTTCATCTTTAAGAAATTGACAGAAGTCATGAATCATTATAATTTGAGAAACATTTATAATAGGTGTTACCAATGTACACCATAAAAAGATAATTGCAACCAAAGATGTGAAACAAGATTAATGGTTACTATTACTATAGCAGAAATTGCAAGGAGTAGTGTCCGCTGTAATTGTATTTCCTAATTTTAGCGGAGTAGTGTCCGCTGTGATTGTATTTCCTCATTTTAGCGGAGTAGTGTTCGCTGTGATTGTATTTCCTCATTTTAGCGGAGTAGTGTCCGCTGTGATTGTATTTCCTTATTTTTTGTAATACTTACAAAAAATAAAATATTAAAAACACACTCACACACAAAAATGAATTAAAAAAAACAAAAACTATTACTTTAACAACTTTAAAAAGTTTTATTTTTCGGCAACTATGGAAAGGTAACTATGACAACTGGTTTATTAAAGAATTGCACCAAAAAACTATGATTATAAATTTAAAAATAGATATTTTTTATTATACTCATTTCAAAAAAGCTAAAATGCTCTTTTGAGTATGTCATATAAGTTTATATCAAAATATATTAATAATTTAAAACAGTGAAAATAAAAGAAATTAAGTTTTTATATTTCCTGTTTACATAATTCAGCCCTTCTCTAATAGTTATAGGCCATTATGCTACATTATTTTCTGCTTAGTTGTTTCTACATATGAGAAATAACAAGCTATAATAACTTTACCAGCTGAAACATGTATCAGAAGTTATATAATGATAACAGTATAAATTATATAATTATATAACATCAGGTATTAGTCTTTATATAAGATGCTTAAAAAAAATAATATCTTCTATCATACTTTTGAGTTGATGAAAAACAGAGAATTCCTTACATTAACATTTTAGAATTTATTATCTCAAAAAGAAGCATTATCATCAATGAAGCAAACGAAAGTGTGGGAAGAAGGATGAGGATAAGAATAAAGTTTATAACTTTATGTTTAACAAACACTCTTAAATAATCCAAGAAAACAGAGCTCAACTAGTTTGATGGAAAAAAGATTAAATAACAAATATGACAATATACATATGGGTTGTATGTATGTGTGAATAAATTAGTGATGTATGAATTGTAGATTTGTGGCCAATGAAAATGGACAGAAAAAATATTGATTCATTATATTTTTCTATGGTTCATTCAACTAATAACTAAAATGTTCAAAAATTTAAAAGCATACAAAATGTCAACCTGGTACTCAAAAGCATACAAAATGTCAACCTGGTACTCAAAAGCATACAAAATGTCAACCTGGTACTCAAAAGCATACAAAATGTCAACCTGGTACTCAAAAGAAGCAAAATTTTAACAAAAGTTTAAAAAATAACTATCATATATAAAATTAAAAAAAAATAAAACTTCAAAAAAATTACTTATTTTAAAAATTGTTGAAAAATAATATTTATTAAAAAAGTTTAAAATAGTAATATTTATAAGAAACAATAACTATTATAAAATTTTTTATGAGTTTGCTTTATTTGAGTAAGAGGTTGATATACTTTTGAAAAACTTTTTGGAAACTTTTTTTAGTTTGTTTGATTTGTGCAGCTAAAACTATATATTTTATGAACCACCCTAATGAGCACTCAACTTATGAGATGTATCATTGCTGTTTGTGTAATGCTGGCCCACTACTTTGTAGTCTGAGTACTTAAGCGTTACACAACAAATCTTTTAAATCAGTTTTTTTTATCTATATATCTATATATATATATCTATATATATATATATATATATATATATATATATATATATATATATATATATATATATATATATATATATATATATATATATATATATATTATATCTATCTATCTATCTATCTATCTATCTATCTATCTATCTATCTATCTATCTATCTATCTATCTATCTATCTATATATATATATATATATATATATATATATATATATATATATATATATATATATATATATATATATATGGGCAATTTTAATTTATGTTACATGCCCAACAACTTTATCAAATATTTGCCTCTTTAAACTGTAAATTAAATTTTTAGCTATTTTGTATGAAAGCTGTTAATCTAAAGAATAAAATAAGCTAAAAAGTTTTCAGTCTGGCCAAAAGAGGGCGAACTTATTACTGAAAATGCCACTTAATTAACTAAACACAGTAAACAAGGTAAAAAAAATTGCTTTAACTTTTAGGTCAGATTTCTGCATATCAGTAAAGCAGTTTGTATTAGAAACTTTTACAAGATGCTTAGAATTCTATACTAATTTAAAAAATGATATAGATTAAAAAAACAAAAACTGGTGGCACTCTTCCTGAGTGATTTTTCATAACATTTATGTAAGTTATCAAATCCAAAACAAGACCACAAATTTTTTTCACAAAACCTAGAGCAACTTTAAAAAATTATCTTATTATAACAACTTTATTAATACTTATATGAGTCATTTTAATAAGAAAACCTCTGGTTTGTCAAAGCTTTTACTTACGCTTTTTACTTCTTTATGCCTATTGTCTTATTTTCATTAAGTTGAAATTTTAAAATGCTGCAAAGTATTTACATTTAAATCTTTTAAAATATTTTTGATGTAAAAACTGCTATCACAGTTTAGGAGGAAGAGGGGGTTCAGGTACATGTGGGTAATTCTACATCAAATCATCCAAAATTTAGGAAATTTTGAACCATGGTTCCTCAAATTTTTTAAAAACTCTTCTTTGGCTGTTGCATCTTTAAAAAAAAAGTTAAAACATAAAATTTCAGCTTAAAATGTTGAGCGGTTGACTAGATACTGCAATTTTAACATTGGGTTGGTTTCCCAAAATGACCTGGTTTTCATAACATTCTAAAAAAACATTTTTTTTAAAAAAATAAGAAATAAAAATGGCAAAAATATGAAAATAAATATATATAATGTTTTTTTGATGCTGAATTTAATACATGTACTTAAAATGCTGAAATACAAAAGGAAGATGCTTAAAAGTTAATAAAACAACTAGTTTCTATAATTCAACTTTGGGGCCTGATATCTCAAAACACCCCCATCAAAATTTTATTTTTTTTGCTGTTAATATTTTCAGCTGCTTATATTTTTAATAGGCACAAAATATCTAACTGGAAAAACAACTAAAACATATGGAACTTTAATTTTAAAGATATATCAAATTTTCAATAAATTAGTTTAAAAAACTTGCAAATAGAATTTTGTAAAATATTAAATTTAGTATATAGACTCCTTAGAAAAAAACAAGACAATTTTGTTATATTTAAGGAAGTCTAAATTATATAATAAATTTGTTATTTGATCTTAACAACTGAAAAAAACATCCTGATTTGTTTTTAAAATCTGACTAGGTGTGATATTGAAGTGCATTTGTTTTTAAAATTTTGACTACTATAGTTTGTAAAAGTTTATAAAAACTAGTTTATAAAAAGTTCAGTTATAACAACATTTATCTGTAAAATTTTATTTAAATTTTAAAAATTTGATATATAAATTGGATATATATAAATATTTATAAAGAAAATTAACAATATTTATCAATGTAAAAAATTATACAACAGAAGGATTCTGAAAAGGTTTGAATTATTTCTGTATTAATTTTTTTTTTTTACTCAAAATTATCTAGAAAAGAAGAATTTTTTTCTTTTTTTAGGAAATACATTCATACTAAGTAACTTATTATAAGATGTGTTTTATTGGTTTATTGACATCAGATGAATGCAATGGCCAACAAGATGTTATTGAAACTTTAAGCAATGAAGAAAAAATAACTATAACATTATGCTGTAACATTGAGTTATCAAACTTAACGATATTATGTGAAAGACATACTACAAAATATTTGAAATTGTATCCTATATGGCAGAAAGCATGTTGTGATCCATTCAATAAACATACAAAGAAAATCACATAAATATATATATATATACATATATATATATATATATATATATATATATATATATATATATATATATATATATATATATATATATATATATATATTATATATATATATACATATATATATATATATACATATATATATATATATATATACATATATATATATATATACATATATATATATATATATATATATATACATATATATATATATATACATATATATATATATATACATATATATATATATATACATATATATATATATATATATATATATATATATATATATATATATATATATATATTATATATATATATATATATATATATATATATATACATATATACTTTTTTAATTTGTATTTTCTAAAACATAAACAATGTTTTGAACAATTGTGCAGATAAGCTTTATACAATTCAATTACTTTTATAAAATCTCATAGTCAAATCTCAAAGTCAGGAACAAGATAAGGATTTTCTAATATCATCATTCAAATCAAAAAGACAGGAAATCAATGAAGAACTCAAAAATTTTAATATATCTCCTCTAAAATCTCAATCTATGCTTTGACAAAAGGACTATTGTTCAACTTCTAACACTGGCACCCCTAAGTTGGTCAATATTAGAAGTACAAAATAACTTTGCAGTTACAGAATACCAAGCAGAAATGGCTAGACAAATTTTTAATAAAAAAGGATTGTTATCTATCTCTCCATTGTATAAAGGTAAAATCTTACACAAAGAGATATAAAAGATTGTTAAATTGTTTTATAACTCAAGTGATTTATGTAGAACTATGCCTGGAAAAAAAGATTATGTTAGCATTCAAAAGAACATCCATAAGCAAAAAAAACTGCTTTTGTGTAATTTAAAAGAACTATATGTATTATACAAAGAAAACAATCCAGAAATGGACTAAAGTATAAGGATTTACTTTCGAAAACCGTTTGCTCAGTAGAAAACAAAGAATGCATGCTTGCGCAGTGTGATGATTGTCCTGGTAAAGAAACCCTCACCAAATATATGTATGAGATTTTCGGAGAATACAAAAATGATTTTGAGATACACTACAAGCAATGGCAAACTACTGATCCTGCAACACTATTGAGTTTAACAGCAGATGTTTCAACTTTGTTGAACTATTAGTATCTTGCTTTGAAAAGCTACAAGTTCATTCTTTTATTGCTCACTCTCGATCACTGTACCTTAACCAACTAAAACAAAATATGGATCAATCAAACATTATCATTATTGGCGACTTTGCTGAAAATTATATTTTAGTAGTCCAAGATGAAATACAAAGTTATCATTGGAACACGCAACAATGTTCTTTACATCCATTAGTGATATACTATAAAGATGATAAAGGTGTACTGAAACATATTTCTTATTGTTTTATATCAGACGACATTACACATGATGTAACTTATGTGTACAAAATATTTCAACTAATCATGCCAATATTAAAAACAAAATTTTCCAATCTGTCCAAATTACATCTATTCACTGATGGTTGCGCAGGACAGTACAAAAATTGTAAAAGCTTTTACAATCTATGCCAACTAGAGAGCGAATTTTCCCTTAAAGTTTAAAACAACCATACAGAAACCAAATTCGCGCATCAGAAGCTATGTATGAATTTTGTATTGAGAAAATCAAGGTTGTTAATTTCATTTACATAAAGGGGATAGACTTACAATTGCAACATGAGGAGCAAAAAGAAAGGTACACTGGTGTAACAACTCTACCTGGCACTCGTAGCTTTCATCAATTTATACATCTTGGAGATTAAAGGCTTGGGGCAAAGAGGTGTAGTACAGACACTAATTATACAATAATTCACAACCTTAAAAAGAAACAAGATATATTTCAACTTGATACTGTCACTTTAGGAGGTTATGTAGCTGTTGTCTATGATGATAAGTGGTGGATCGGCATTGTAGCTGAAACTAACCTAGAAGAAGTTGATGTTAAAGTTAAGTTTCTTCACCCAAAAGATCCATCAATCTGTTTTAACTGGCCTGAAAGAAAAGACTACTGTCCTCTATTTCAGGCCAGTTAAAACAGATTGATGCTAACACCAACATATTGAAAAAACTATCTGTTGCACAAGCTTGCTCTAGTTCGGGTAGAAACTATGTGTTTGAAAATGCTGAAATAAAAGAAGCACAAGTAAAATGGGAACAATATTGTGAACTATTACAAACACAGTCAAAATAACTTACATCTTTAAAAATCTTGTATATTTAAATACCTTTTTAAATTACGATCAACTTATTTTTATTTTATTTACAAACATTTTTTGGGAATTTCTTGAAAAAATAATACATCTTTGATATTAAAGTTTTATATGTTTCAGTTGTTTTTTCAATTAGATAATTTGTGCCTAGTAACATTATAAGCAGCTGAATATATTAACAGCAAAAAAAAAAAAAAAAAAAAAAATTGACAGGGGTGTTTTGAGATATTGGACCCTAAAGTTGGTTTATAGAAACTAGTTGTTTTATTAACTTTTAAGCATGTTCCTTTTTATATTTCAGCATTTTAAGTACATTTATTGAATTCAGCATCAAAAAAATATTATAAATGTTTATTTTCGTATTTTTGCCATTTTTATTTCTTTTTTTTTTAAGAAAAATATTTTTTTAGAATGTTATGTAAACCGGGTTATTTTGGGAAACCAGTTCAATATTAACTTCGTAGTATCTTGTCAACCACTCAACTTTTTTGGCTGAAATTTTCCATGCAACATTTTTTTATAATTAGGAATGTGTCAAAATATAAAACAAAAAGAAGACACATGGTTCAATGGACTGGGTGATTTGATGTGGAATTACCCATGTGATTGTTTGTGACAGAAGCGAAGGGGTTAAAAATGGAAAAATATAGGGCGAAATGCTTTATGCGCTTTATGGATAAACCCACTGATTTGTTGAACAAAAAAAAAAAAAAAAAATTCTTACTGATTCTTTTATATTAGGAGAATAGCAAATAAATTTTTTTTTTTTAATTTTTGTGTCTAAAAAAAATATCTATATAATTCTTATTTTTATTTATTTATGTATATTTGTATGTCAATCAAAATAAGTATACATAAAAAAATTAAAAAACAGTAACATAAATAATTTTAATAAACATTAAAAAAAAAGATTCTTTTACTAAGAATCTTTTTTTAAGACAGAATAAGAATTACTTAATGATGTAATTCATACTGTTAACGAAAATGCGCAAGAACTTTAGTAAATGAATTTAGTTTTAAATTCTGCTACACAAATTCAAAATAAAAATGTGCTTTAACTAAGCATTGTTATTCAAAACTAGTAAAAAATGTAAAAACGTAACATTCAATACTTTTTCGCATATAATATTAAAAAACTTAGGATTTTAAACTAAATTTTAGAAAACCAAAACTTTATCATGCTTTTGTTAACTTACGTTACATGTATATATATTTTATTAAGTGCAAAATCGAACCAACAACAATTTGAACATGTTAGCTCCATATTCACGCTAAATTAATTTGAATTATGCAAATAAATTATTCATGGCTAAAATAACATTTTACAATGACACTTTTTTATCATGCGATGATAAGAAAAAAATGATAACTTTTGGAAGCATAAAAATGACTTGAATAAATTAATTTTAGTATTAGAGGTATATTTTAAATTAACTTTCACATGTCTACATCAATATTCATTTGCTAAAAGTTGATGAAAAAGATAATAAAATTTGATTAGTTTTTCATTTTCTGCTGTGGAATTACCCTCCCCCTACACACACACACACACACACACACACACACACACACACACACACACACACACACAAAAACACACACATATATATATAAACATACACTCACACACACACATGCACTAATATTGTTGTGCACTTAACCTAGCATAAAATGTCATTGATGATGTGATTCTGAAATAGGGAGCTCAAGGGGCTTCGATACATACATTAAGTGATGGTTTGGGAAGGTATTAGCTAGATATGAAGAACTTTTTATAGTACAAAAAACTGTTTTTACTTCTTTTTCTGAAAAAAAACAGTTTGGATTAAAGTTGGCATTTTAAAACATTGCAAAATATATTAGAACAGTGTCAATCTAAATATATATTGTATATATTGGGTGTACAAGATAAATTGGCAATATATGTTTATCTCATTATCTCATGTGCTTAATATTAATTTTGAATGGAACTGCATAAAGGGTGAACTGCTAAAAAAAACTGCTATCTTCAACATGTAAAAAACTGTAGGATACTGATCCTGATGTCATCACACAAACAAAGAAATGAACAAGGTACATAAGGATCAAACAAGACCATAAATTGCACACAGAATCCAGGAGATTGTCAATAAATATGTGAGAAAGACTATGTGCTCCATAGCAAGAGATCTGCAGTTATCAGATGCAATTATTTGCATAACCATTGCTGAAAATATCAAATACAGATCATGTTTTTAGAAGAGACGTATTCATACCACAGCAGAGAAAAGGCAATTTGAAAAAGCATGAAAACTGCTGACAAATCTGAAAATATTAATAAAAAAATATTTGATTTTCTTTTCCAATAAAAAGAATTTCAAAAGAAAAGTCAACAAAAGAAACTAAAGACAGCTCTGTGAAACTAACAATGAAGTCCCAATTCTCATTGAAAAAAATCCTGCTACATCGATGGCAATAAGTGTTATAAGCAATGAAGGAGATACCATGACTCTGAATTTTTTCCATAAAGCTTGAAGGTCACTTATCTTCACCTAATAGTATAGTTGTATAGTATTTGTATTGTGGATGAAGCAAGTAGCAATTTATTTAAAAAGGTGCAATAATTTCTCAATCTTAATATTACTGAATTTTGGTCAAACAAAATTAAGCTAATTAGTTCACTAGATGCAAATCTTTTAGATTAATATGTATGTATGGAGTTTTTGTGAGAGAGAATTCAATAAACAACCACATTACAATAAAGAGGCTATAAAAGTTAATTATGTGGATGGATATGGATAAAGAAAAGTCGATGGTGCACAATACTATAAATTTTGCCAAGATGTTGTGTGTGTGTGTGTGTGTGTGTGTGTGTGTGTGTGTGTGTGTGTGTGTGTGTGTGTGTGTGTGTGTGTGTGTGTGTGTAAATATCTGTGTACTTAGCTTAACATAAAAAGTCATTGATACATAAACAATTGAGGATTTAGGTTTGGGCAGATATCATTAAGATATGAAGAACTTTTATTATTTCTTTATTTCAATATTTGCTTTTCATTTGGGGTTTGCAGCATACTTGGAAGTTACCTCACTAAAACATTAAAACTTTGTAGATATGCCCCCTATTAACACTTTTTCTGAAAATGAGCCAATTGCCACATGCCAAAATTTATACTTTATGATTTTTCTGTCTATTAACCTATGGCTTACTTAAATTGCGGCTTTCTACTAAAATGCTTTATTATGCTAAAATTTAAAAAAAAAAAAAAAAAACATTTATATGACAGATGGACAAACATTCTTAAAAAATCTATTATATATTATAGCCGAACTTAATAGTAGTGCACTTTCGAGCCTGTTTGACACAATAACCTTGGCAGCCATCGCAAGCAAGGTAATGGCGAGAAAGAGTCGCAGCACTTTGTTTTATAAGAAAACATGAACGAATGCGTATCCAAATATCTAATGTATGTAAACTTTAAATCAAGTAATGTTAAAACATATGTTAAAACACACTGAAACATTTATCAAGTTGATTTTCACTTAAAAATTACATTGCGTCAAGCTCTCTTTAATTTTGATTTATAACATTTTTTCCCTTGAAAAAATCATTACATTGTTTTAAAAATATTCGCTTGAGTATGTGCCAGTGTGGCTGAGTGGATAAGACACCGAGCTTCTGAACAAGTAAGCCAAAGTTCAATTCCTACCAATGGCAGCTTTTTTTTTTTAAATTTTTTACATGATTTTAAAGTACAAGATAATTTTGAAGTTTTATAAAGATTATATACAAACATATGTAACGTAACGATATTATAAACTTTCACAAAAGAAAATGATTTTAAGAAAGCTAAAAGTTCATAAAACATTAAACTAAAAAAAAACATAGGGAAAAAAAATTTGTTGCGTATGTATGATGATTGAGACACTTATGTTAATAATGTGGTCAGGTAGTTAGTCCTAATAAGCTGCGGATGGTCTGAATAAAAAGTTGTCTCAAACTTAATAAAGAAAAAACTATATTAAATAAATAAGAAAGTCCTGCTACTCGAGAAGGTGCTGCTGATAAGTCAAAAAAAAAAAAAAAAGGAAAAAAAAAGCTTGTAGCTAGAAAAAATTTTACAACTATCTTTTGACAATGAAAAGCTTTTTTGACAATGAAAAGCTTTTTTTGCTACATTAATTTTTTCACTATAAATATGTGCTGCAGCTGTTTTTCAAAATGCTTTAATATGCTTATTACATATTTCGAGAAAAACCCAATTAAAAAAAATTATTAAAAATTAACTCTTAGTTTAACGTTTTTTGAAACGAATAATTATGAATTTTTTCAGAACTCTTTGAAAATATGTATTCAATAACATTTGTAGACAAATAAACTAGCTTATTTTGTAAAAAAGTCAAAAATAATATTTTTTACTATAAGGCATTTTGATAAACGGCTGCAGTATGGATAATACAACGAATATGTTAAAATGAGATAATTTGACAAAAAACAAAACAAAAACAATAAACTTACGACTACAAAAGTAATAACACTTTAGTCACTAACTGCATTATAAAAGTAATAAAACTATAATAGAGTTATTACATTTATAAAGCACTTATTACTTTTAAAGTTTATTCTTTGTTCAAACAATATTATTAATTCCAAACATTTATTAAAGTAGAAAAACATCTAGAAAAAATAAAGTGGATATTCAAATATTAAAAATTTCAGGAACTTTTACATATTGCTTAAACAACGTTACTTAATAAAAAGTATAGCATTATGAAAAACGTTACGTAAAAACGCGCGTTAATTTTAAAATCAACCAATAAAATATTTTTATTGGTTAATTTTAAAATTAACGCGCGTTTTTACGGTCCATTAGTAACGTTTTTCATAATGCTAAACTTTCAATACAATACGTTTTCATAAAGTTGTTTGTAACGTTTTTATAAGTTACTTTAGTTTTAATATTATTTGAACATCCACTTTATTCTTCTAGATATTTTTCTACTTCAATTAAAATTTGGGAATACTAATGTTGCTTGAACAAAGAATGAATTTATAAGTGCGTTATAAAAGTATTAACACTACTATAGTGTTATTACTTTTGTAATGCAGTTAGTGACTAGAGTGTTGTTACTTTTGTAATCGTAAGTTTATTGTTTAACTTTTTCGCTAACAAATTTAAGTTGATTCTCTCCTTAAAAACAAGAAACACAATTTTGTATAAACTAAAATTTTGAATACTAGATATCTTTCCAGATTTTGCGTTTTGCATTCGCTTAATTCAACCCTTGTTGCTACATTAAAATTATACAAATAAATTTTACAAACACATTGGAATTTGTATTTTTGCTATCCTCTTAAAAAAAAATTAAGAAAAGGAAAATCATTTTTTTTTATTGTTACTTTAAACTGTTTTTTTTTTGCTTCGCCTAATTTAATTTTGTTGCTGAATGTAACTCTAAAGAAACAAAAATAAAAACAGTACACAAATTATTTAAATTATTAATTTGTTTTTATTTTTTACTATTTTAATCTCTTTTTATTTTGTTAGTTTTTTTTTTTTGTTTTTGAAACTTTTTCAGCATTATTATAAAACTTGCAAACGACCGTGTTCACGTTTTCTAAAATAATATAATCGCGTGATGTCATACGAGAAAACCCGCACGCCTTTCCTGGGAAGGCTTGTTATAGTAAAAATTTTTATTTTAGTGAATATAGCAATTGTAGTTCAAAATTTTATTATAGCACTTGAAAACTTTATTATAGTGCGTTGGTTTTTGCAAAGAAACACTATATAAATCATTTTTTAATTTTAATATAAACTACTTTTTTTTTAAACTTTGTTGCTTAACCATCTCTATACAAACAATATATATCTAAATATATATGCTATTTAATATATATAACCACAATTAAGTAGCCTCCTTTTATGCAGTGGCCTTCTCGGCCTTGGGGAGGTGAAATAACAAAACAAAAAAAACAGAAACAAAAAAATTGTTTATATATATTTTATTCAGGATCGTATGTAATATAAGTAAACTTTTCTAATAATTACAAGTCTTTTTTGCTCAAACTATTTTATTTTGATTTTTTGTAGTTATGTTAGTATATTTAAAAAAATTGACAAGATTAAAAAAACACGAAACATATTGTCACTTCTGAGTGGAAAATTTGAAACTTCAACTTTAGATTTGCTTCTCTCTCGATAATTTCTGATTTCTAAATTTATGTCATCTGCTTCTTAGACCTTTAAAAATGATAGTCATAGAAATAAGATTTTAATTCAACTTTATATATAAACTCTGTCTATTAAGGATATATGGAATACAATTTTTTGGGATATATATTTTAATAAAGACAAAAAGGGCCATTCATAAAGGATATATTCTAATAAAGACAAAAGGGGCCATTCATAAAGTGTAAATGTCTTTATGTTGAGTTTGCAGGCATTTTATGGAATAATCGCGTATATCTATATATCTATAAAATGAGAAAACTTGAAAATTTTATTTTAAATTTTAGAAGTCTTTTTTTCTATATTCTTTTTTTTTTGTTATGAATATATAAGCAAGATTGAAAATATTTCAAAATTTATAACGTTAGGAGGAGGTTTTAAACCTTCCAAAGCAACACAGATGACAGCGCATTTAATCACTGCGCTATCAATGGAATGCATTTAGCAGGAAAACAAACCTAATTATAAGCCTCTTATAAGCTCTTTGTATGCGGAAAAGGTGCGCATGTTAAGTTTTTCGCTTAAATTTTTTTTTCGAATAAATTCTTTTACTAAAAAATATTGAAGTAAATAAGGAATAGGTATAGAAATTTTCAGCTAGAAATAGACATATCTAGACCTGTATTTTACAGATCTGGAGAGCTAAGTTATATAAGGAAAAAGTATAGAAAAGTTCGGTTTGGAATAGATATACAAAGATCCATATTTTTATGGGGCCGATCTCAGCTAGTTTTAATTATTGCGCTCTAAATTTAACTAAGAAAATCTGGCTGAATAAAAATTTTTGTGTTGACTATATAGAAATCTTTACTAAATTTCACTAAAACGTTGTATACTAAAATGGCTTTTTTTTAGTAATAGATAGTAATTATGGTTAATTAATGCTTTGTTAGTTGTATCTATAAATATATAATTGGTGAAGTAGTTTTAAGTTATAAAAAAGACGATGATTTGGGTAAGTTAAATGATCTACACCTTCATGAAGCTGCTGAATCTATTCGCATTGCCAATAATCTATGGTCATACTTTTTATAACAATCTTCCAGTTTCTTTACAACCTCAGCTCAGAGTAACACACTGTATGTAATTGTAGTAACAGTAATTAAAGAGGAGTATGCTGGAAAACACCATACTTCTCTTGAATTTAAAAAAGAAAAGTTGCCTTCTGTTCTTGAAAAACTTAAAAAAAATCAAATTTATTCTTCAAATATTATTGCAAACTTCATATTTACTGCTAAAGAAATTTCCACTATCTACATTTTTTTATTTATTTCAATTAACCTTCCCAAACAGGGTGGCCACATAAAATTTTTAAAGAAAAAGAGGATTTTAGAGGAGATTTTGCATTTAATTTAGAGGTTTTTTTTTTACTTCAAAATTTTGAATAAAAATGGAGGATTTTTTTTTTATAGATTTAATGTTCATGTTTCCATGAACATTAAACCTATTAATTCCTGTCCAAAACCCCATAACTGGGGTTTGCAAAACTGGTTAACATCTGAAGTAAAAATTGGGTTGTAAAAAATAAATCTTTAATGAATGAAGATATAAATCTCCATTTATTTTTGTTTGTGGACAAGACTTTATGACATAAGGGATAGATTTTTTTAAACTCACAATCATAAAAACAAGGATACTTTTGAAAAAGTTACAATTTTTATCCAAACCAACATATTTACCGCCATTAAACTTACTACATTTCTGTAAATACATTTCATCCAACATTAAAATACAGTCTGGGTCTACTTTTCCTTCCTCAAAGAGTAACTTAATAGCTTTTAAGGGTTCAATTCCTCCAGCTGCTAGTTTTTTTAAAACTGACAATGACGGTAAAGGTATTTTTTGAATGTAATCGAATGTATGCTTGCTTTGAAGTATAGCGTTGCAATAATGAAAAACGAAGAACTTCAGATGAATATGGTTTCATGCCTTTCCGCTTATAATATTGGATACTATGAATTTCATCTAAAATAGTATTTTTTTTTTCTGCAACAAAAATACGCATATATGATGCAAGGTTTTCTAATATGCTAATATTTTTAAGTAAATATTGGTTTTGCTTAAACCACTTTGGAAGAGGAATTTGACATCCATTTTGATGCAACTTTACATGCAAAGTAGAATCAACCTGTATTGATTCAATACAGGGAGCATTATCAATAGATGCCACATTAAAAATACGATAATATAAAACAAGAGAGTCATATTTTTGAAAAATAAAGCCAACAGGACTTGAAGATGAATCTAACATTTCTAGGTCTTTGATAGAATTTTTTTCCATAAAAATATCTAATTCATCTTGAATGCTTGTGACGCATCTAGTTGGAGATTTTCTTGATGGACCTGGAATAGATAATAACAGAGAAGGTAGAATTTTTTTTATTGCATCATTTGAATAAATAGTTGGTATTGGATGAAGATCATAAATAAGAGTTATTCTAACACCGTGCTTTAGAAATTTGGATCAAAGTGTGCACTACAAACATCTGAATGTTCTGTAGAAACCCAATTTTTTCTATTAACAAACTTAACCTATTTTTATCTTAACTCAAGTTTTTTAAGAGCATCAGGAAACGCAAAAACACTATTTTCTTTGTTATAAACAGTTGTTTCTGAAGTCAATTTTAGAGTATTTACATTTGTATTTGATGATTTACTTTTGTATCCATTGCAACAATATATCACTGCACACTTGTTTGGCATTATATAAAGAATTCTAGGTATGAAAATAAAAGTATTTCTTATATTTTTGAAGCACAATAAAAATAATCATTTCTCAAAAGCAACAAGCTGTTATAAATGTGTCTAATTCAAATATTGTATTTATAGTGACTTAATTAAAATCTTATTTAAAACATCAAAATTAATAAGTTCCTCATAACTAAACTCATAATAAAATTCATATATAATCAAAAAATATTATATATAACAAGAAAAACAAAGCCTTCTGTTTAAAGATATCGTTTATTACAGCAAATAAAACTGGCCTCTTTATTTTTTCCGTAAAAACCAACAAACCCGGCTGTGTATTTATAGTAGGCCATGGTTAGACTTATGGGGATTTTGTTAAACTTATCAAAAGAATAAACTGTTTAAATGAATGGAAGTACACAAAAATTCCATATTTTGAGAAATATACATTACCTCTTCAAACATAATCAGTACTAAAAAGAACTTAATTATGTCAAACTTCATTAATTGAAGATTTGTTGGAAGATAAGTACAGATTTATATTGGTTGCTCATTTTCAAAGTGATCTGTTAAAAAAAAGATTTGAGTGGTAGCAGCTTTTTTGTCAGCCTGAAAAAAGTTTTTTATAGTGAGAGGATAATCCTAACAAGAGTTTAATAAAATAAAAAAAAGTACTTTTGTTTTTGAAATGATATTAATGCTGTTGAAGATGAACATGTTAAATGGAGCAGATCAAAAAAAGAGATATCGATTATGCCACTTTATCAGATAATTCTCCTGAAGTTATGAGGTTTTAATTTTCGAAAATTGATTAAGAAGTTTGAAATATGTTATGTGTTGCTTTGTACTCAACATTGTCAACAGAATTCAAGTGATAACAACTATTTAAACAAACTGTCCATATATTGGCTTACAAATCCATCATTAACACTTTTAGAACATATCTGTAACAATTTTTATCACATATTTAATGTTATTTATCAGCCTCAAATGCAACACTGTAAATCAGCAAAGTTAGTTCGTGGCAGTGGAGAAGGTTTTTATTTTTAATCCAACCATTTTTATCTTTAAACCATTGAAATTGTGGAAAAGAAAATATACACACTGTTATTTCAAACATTTATTATAATAATACCAGAAGGAAAGTATTTAATAATAATATTAATAATATTTTAATAACAGTTTAACAATATATTAAATATTTATTATAATAATACTAGAAAGAAAACAAACTATACCCGCTGTTATTTTAAGTATTTATTTTAATAATGGAAGGAAATTCAGTTTTTCCAGTGTTGCAGATAACACTGTTGCATTTGAAAAATTGAAAATGAAAATGTTTTGTTTCAAATTTTTAAAAGGTTTGTGTTGGATTTTTTTTTTATACTTCTAAAACTTATTTTTTTAAATTTGTGTATATTTATTTCTTGTACAGTCCATGAAAGTACCAAAAAGTTCTACTGACAAATCTTTCTCAAACCATCATCTTTTGGATACTACTTATAATTAGAGGTAAAAGCAACACTTCATTTATTAAACATAATTACTAATTATTATTAAAAAGAAGCCACAACTAAATACACAATTTTTAGTGAAGTTTAGTAGAGATTTCGATTTAGCCAACACAAATATATTTATTTAATGCCAGATTAAATTATTTTAAATTTATTCTGCAATAATTAAAATATTTTGAGAATGTTTGTCTATCCAACAATACATGTTTTTTTAACAGACCAATTTTTTTTTTAATTTAAACTGAATAGAAAGTTTTGGCCATGATACTCTCAGATAAACATTACTATACTTTTATGCTCATTGCATAAGTACAATGTAATAATTGAATATTTTTCATTGTTGTTCTATAATATTTGCAGTTTATAAAACAATTAGAAAAACTATTTGAATCAACTTTTTTGTCGCAAAAACCATTTTCCTTTGAAGCATTATTTGTTTTTATATCTTCCAGGAGATGTTTTTAAAAGTGATTTAATATTTTAAGTTTCAGATGTTTTCAGAATTAGTGAAATTACTAAGTATAGTTTTGATTTATTAGTAGAAATACCAGTGTTTGTAAGTTTTAGCTACTATGTTTGTAAAACCTTTGAAACAATTTTATTTTATTTGAAACAAATGTTTAATTAAGCAATTTTTTTTTTTTACAAAATGTTAATTCTGTTTTTTTATTTCTTTACCTGTTTTTTAAAATACCTCAAAATCTAATAGCTAATAACTTATTAATAACACAATTTGTTGTTATCTTAGTAACATAAAAAAATACCTGCTTTCTAAAAGCAGCTTCTTGAATATCTCGTGGAGAATAATCGCGTTTAAAGTCAAGACCACATTCACCTACAGCAACACATTCAGTCAACTTAATCATTTCTTCTAATATATCTGCTGATTTATCATTCCAATCATCTTTTACAAAATGAGGATGAATACCAACAGCTGCATACAAAATATTTGGTCTTGTTTTTGCCATAACGACAGCAGATTTATTACCATTCATTTTAAGTCCAGTTATAACCATTTTTTGAACACCTGCAGCTAAAGCACGAGCAACAATAAAATCCATATTTTGGTGAAACCTATTGTTATATAAATTGATAATAAATTTTGGTGAAACCAGTTGTCATATAAATTATTATTAAATTAGGTACTTGCCTAATACTTGGCATTATCATTAATTAGATAATTAATAGTAATCTTGTTTCATCTACAGATTAAAAACTTTTAACTTATTAGTATTTTTTCAAAAAGATAAAAAATTTAAATGATCTGTTAAACACTAATTTGGTATCAAAAATTGGTAAAATTAAAACCAAGTTGGCTTTATAACTGGAACCTTAAAAACAAAACAAAAAACTTCAAAACTAGTGTCAAATCCCTAATGCAATGCTAATATTTATTATAATTTCACAAAGAACTTTTTATATTTTTATATTTTAGACAAACTTAATAATAAAAAATTTATACACTTTTAAAAACAAAGTTGAAATTATTAAGTTAAAAACTAAATTTTTTTGATGATTGGAAAAAAAAATAGTTTTGAAACCATAACAATATTTTGAAACCATAACAATATTTAATTTACAGTATAAAAAGTGTAAAAAATATTACTGAAAATAGCAAAAATACAGATTGATAAAAATGAATATTTTTGATTGGCAGAACAAACACAGTTTGAGATATGTTTAAATTAATTTAAATAGTTTGAGATGAATATTTTCATTTAATTAAAAAAATAAGTCAGAAAAAAAATTTTTAATTAGTTAAATAAATGTTAATGAATATCTATGATTGATTTGAATTTTTTTTTTTAATAAATTTGAAAAAAAAACTAAAAATGCTAACATTTCTAGTTTTTATTTCAAATTCATTTAAAAGTCAAAACGATGTGAGTTTTAGTTTTTTTTCAAATGTTTTTGTTTTAAGTGTTAAATTTGATTGAATAGAAAGTATAAAATAATTATAATCATAAAATAGAGGCATTTGTTGCATCAACCAAAACTCAATCTTGGATCAATCGTGGGATTTGTATTTGTTAAAGTCACATCCTCAAACATCAATCGCTTGGAATTCTTTAACTCTTTTTGCTTTCTGTTAACTCTTAATTAACTTTCCTGTTAACTTAATTAGTTCTTGTTTGCAGCTTTGTTGGGAGTTTAATTTGTATAAAACAAACAAAAAAAAGCATGCCAAATTTTATGCTTTAACATAAACAGAAATTCAAAAAACTATTTTGCGGCAAAATATAAGCCATTTTTTTAACCAAAAGATTCAGAAAACCCTATAGAACAATATAGAAAAAAATAAAAAGAAAACTTTTTGTGTCAAAATGCCTCCTTTAGCTAGAGCAGAGCACCTTTCTAAAATGCAAATTTTAATAGAATTTGTTTATTTTCTAAAATCATAAAATATAATGGTCATAATTTAATAAAAACAATTTTTCATTTAAGTTTAATTTTAATTTATTTAAGTTTTTTTTTTAATTTTTTTTAATTTTTCATTTATAAGATTCATTTTCAATACAAAAACAAAACAAAAATTAGCCAAATCAGATTTGAAAATACAGATTATCTGTATATAAAAAATGTTTATATAATGATCAATTTGAACTCAAGACTTTAAGCTTACAAGCACGATATACACTGCACCACAAAACTGACTGTTACTGATTGTTGTAAAAAAAAAGGAACTATTTTTAAAATATAAAGCTAAATATGACTGATGCACACTGCAATGAAAAAACCTTACCATAAATCTTAGTTTATTATAATTTTTTTTAATTTCAGAGCATATTTTAACTGTAATAAATTCACAAAAACTTTTTTAATCCAAAACAGAAACAAACAAAAAATAAAGAAGGGAAAAATTATCACAGCATAAGAGTACTAGGGCTTCCAGTTAGAATAATTTTTTAAAAATTCGAACCTGAACAGGTTTGAACTATTACGAAAAAAAGTTCGAACTATTTCAAACTTTATTTGAATTATGTTAAAACACACAAAAATAATACAAAGACTAGAAAAAGCTCTCTCAGCTTCTACGGATATAAGAGGAATTGTTTGAAGAGCTTTGAAAAGTAAACCTAAATACTTGGGCCTAGCTTTGCTAGCTTCAAAAACAGACATTTCTTTTTGAACAAGGTTTGTTCTGATTTCAATATTTACTTTTCATCATCACAGCTATCGTCAGATGGCTGAAATAATCACTGAATGAGATTAGTAGCAAGATTAGTAACCTTTTTTTTTTATTCTTGTTGCTAAATTGGTCTTCTTTATTTAAGACATTCTGATTTGACAAGTACTTTATGAGATAAATTAAATGAATATTTCTTCTTTTAATTATTCTATATTCAGATATCTGGATAACAAGTTGACTTATAGGTTCATGGAGTTTTTTCTTGTAAATTCAATCACAATTTTAGAATACAAAAGATCAACTTCTCCTTTTGAAAAAGTATTAATGGCCACTTTTAGTGGTTTTAAAGGAACACAAAGTTCATGACATCAAACTCATTTTTAGTTAGAGGAATCAATATTCATACCAATCAGAACTATTTTTATTTCTGTTTGCACCTCCAAAAATTGATCAAGCATATTAAGAGTATTGCTACATTTTGTCCTTGAATCACAAATCAAAGTTTTTTCTTTTCCAAACTTTTCAATTACATTTGGTTGAAGTTCATTATCATTGCTCACTGGTGATCTACAAAACTTTTCTTTTTTTTTTTTTGATTTTCTTATTTTTGCCTCAGTTTTTTGATATACAATTTTCAATAATGGAATAGAATCTTCACTAACTGCATGAACAGTTTGAATATCATCACCAACTTCAGTCCCATCTTCATCATCACTGTAACTATGATCATAATCTACAGCTTCTATATCACCATTAACAGATTTATTATCAGAACCATGTACATAAACTTGTTTATGTACATGGTTCTGATAATAAATCTGTTATAACTTGTTTCTTGACTAACCTGAAGTATTTAATGTCAAGATTGCCAATGGTTTGAGGGATTTGGTATCCCTGAGCATAAAATGCTGATCATTTTCACTTTTAGCAATAGTTTGAAAGCTGATTCCATTAATACCTGATAGTCGACTAAAAATTTCAGGTAGAGTTTTATGGCCATCCTTGAAAAAACTTTCAGTTTGCAGTTTATTTGCAGCAGGAATCTTTGCTGCTGCCTCTGGCACAGAGTTATTGCTTTTAAAAATTTCAATTTTGTGTTTTGTGTTTATATGCTTTGTAATAGCTATTGTTGTTGAACCAGGTATTTTGAGAATAATTTTACAGATTTTACACTTTGAACTCTGTTCATTGTATTCTTCAAGAAATTCAAAATAGCCCCATGTCTCATATCTTTTAGTTGTGCTTACATCTTTAAACATATCTATATTTTTTACTTCACACAACTAAAACTTTTATTAGCTCATCAAAGCTATATTAACTCTTTTTTTTTTTTTTTTTTTTTTTTTTAATTTAGAAATTTTAAACTTGAACCTTTTAAATCTTTTAAAAAATGGCAAAAGTTTGAACATTCAAATTTGAATAAATTGGAACTAGAAGCCCTAAAGAGTACATCTATCTAAATAATATCTTGGCTTAATTATACCAAAAAAATATAGGATGGCTTACTATATAATAGACCCTGCCAATGCACAACTGTGTAAAAAACTAGAGACATGTTTTAAAACATAACATTGTAGTAATTTACATCTTCAATTAGGTAATTTGTCTGAATTAATATTAATAATTTGTCTGAATATTTTTATCTCTTAAAAAGTCAAAATAAATTTAATGAGACACATTTAAATATTATATTTTTAAAACTTGAGTCAAATTTAAAATTCAACTTAAGTATAGTAGCACTTTTAAAGATCATTGTTTTTCTGTTTTAATGGCTTGAGAGATAAAACAATCATCCCTTCATTTTAATGCAAGTCTAGATGACTATTAAATCCTGGTTATGTTTCATTGCAAATTATTTTTAGACAAATAAGGTCTTCCATTTAATATGTATGGAGATAAGGGGGAGTTATCAAAAACATATAAATGCGTACAAGGGGTGGGGGATGGGTGTTAAAGACAGGGAGTATTACTTGCTTTGATCTCTCATACTCTTTATCTCTCATAAAACTCAATTCTTTTTTTTTAATATTGAGTTTGTTTTTTGTTTTTTAAAAAATATCTTCACTTTCAACAAGGCTCCAAGCACTATTAGAGTTGGAAGTTACTGGAAGAGAAAGGTTATAAAGAAAGATAGCAATTAACAGACAACTTAAAAGATTGCAAATTTTATGAATCAGGAAATCAAGTTAAAGGGAGCAAATTCTAAGGAGCTGATGTTAGAGGAAAAAGAGATTTATAGAGGTTGAAAATGGAATCAGGACAACGACAAGATAAATAAAGACCAATGGATTGTATATAAGGCTTCTTCGGATTGTATATAAGGCTTCTTCAGAAGCCAATCTTTAGTTATGCAAAGAAAAAATCTAGGAATACAGTAATCATCTGGGTCATATATTAAAAATCTAGAAAATACTGACAAAAAATATCGAGGAAGTCTGTAAAAAAAAAAAATTTTATAAACTTTACTTAACATAACATTTTGCTTAATTTTAATTTCATTTTACTTAATTTTGCTTAATTTTAAATTTAGCTGTAGCTTACTCATTTTTTATAAATTTTGTGCAATGACTGAAAATTATTGAGCCATTGCTGAAAAAGTTAAAAAAAAAACTTTGAACGAATCCATAGGAGGAGGAAGGGAGGGGGGTGAGGAGGAGAGGAGGATCCAACCAAATTTAAACGTTACACATAAACGTTGTATTGACGTTTTTTTTTTATTGATGTTTTGTTTTTTTATTGGGTTTTTTTATGTTGTACGCATTAAGGAGCATGCAGCAGATATTTTTTTTTTAATGTTGTTTTTTGAACTACCCTTATATATTATTTTAGTTTAAATTAAATATATATATATATATATATATATATATATATATATATATATATATATATATATATATATATATATATATATATATATATATATATATATTATAAAAATATATAATTTAAGTTGTATTTACAGAAAAACTTTTATACTTGCACTTTTCATTAAAGTCTGAAAGCTGACTATATAATTATATTAATAATATAATTAATTTTTTTAACATCAATTATATAAATAATTGATAATAGAAAAACTAATTCATTAGTTTTTAAACTATTTTATAAAAAATGTATATTTTCTATCTTGTCTTGGGAATTAATCTATTATAAGTAGTATAATCTTTTGGCTAATGTCTTTCACAAACTTTGGCATTTTTAGTATTGAAAATTCGTTGGTATTATAGTATTATTTATTATATTGGCATTATTGGTGTTTTATCATTTATTAGTATTATTTTTGTTTTATTATTTATTGGTATTATTGTTGTTTTATCATTTATTAGTATTGTGTTTTATCATTTATTGGTATTATTGGTGTTTTATCAATTATTAGTATTACTGGTGCTTCATCATTTATTGGTATTATTGGTGCTTTATCATTTATTGGTATTATTGGTGTTATATCAATTATTGGTGCTTTATTATTTATTAGAATTATTGGTGCTTTATCAATTATTGGTATTATAGCAATCCAACGCCTTTATATACTAATGATTCTTGCAATTCAAAATGTGTTAAATGTAAGGGTTATAATTACCATTACAATTTGTTACACAACATCGACAAATCATTAGCAAAATAACCTTTATGCTTATTCTTTTATCTCTTAACTAACTCATATTTTGGCAGGTGTTTTTTTGATTATAGATTTTGCTTAAAATTTAAATTTACGTATGTCGACAAATTTAACATGTTTCCATTTTTTTTTCACTTAAGTTGTGTGTTGGCAAGGCTTGTTATATAGCAAACAATAGAATAAACACATATTTTGATATAGAATAAACACATATTTTGATTTATTCAAATCAAAATATAAGAGCCTATGTCTAGTTTTAAAGTCAGTTTTAAAACCTTAAGTTGAGAAAATGAAACTACAGTAAACGTCTGATAACTGGCATTTCTTAGAGACAAATAAATAGTTATTGAGTTATTGAGAATTTGAGCTATTGGAAGTTTGCTATATTAATAACTATGCAAATTATAAGTTTGAATCAGGAAATTATAGAAATTTTTTGAATAATTTAGATTTTTGGATTCCCCACTCAAAAATGAAAAGACAACAGTTTTTATAAACTTTTAAAAATATTTTTAAATATATCAAGCTTTTTCTAACATAGTTTAATATAACAGAAAAAATGTTTCTAAAAATGACAAAATCAATACAATTTTTAATAAAAATAACTTCTCAACCACTAACAATTAAAAACTCAAAATTTCAGCATTTGATTATCCTAATATAAAAAATACCTACAAAAACTAGACTTTTATTCGGTTACAATTCCTTATCATGTCATTGAGACGTAATACAGAACTGCGTATTAGTACTAATGTAATACTGCATTTTAAGATTTTAATTTTGAATTATTTTAAAATGTTTTAACATTTATACTGTTTTTAGTCCTCCACTAATCCTCAATTTTAAGCCGCTCACTGACTACCTATTATTTAGCCCCCCATTAATCCCCTATTTTTTAGGTCTTCAATAATCACCTTAATTTTAGCCTCTTGTTTTTTTTTTACATAAAAACTGTCTTATTTTAAATAAATTTTAAGAATTGCTTTAATAACTTGTTATAAAAATAGATTAAAATAAAGATAAACATTTTTATTAAAATAAATAAAACATAAAGACAAAAAGATTTGATTGAAATAAAATAAAATTTTATTTAATAAAACAAATTTTATTTAATAAGACAAATAAAAGAGACTTATAAGCAATTATTATAATCAATCCATAATTAAATAATTTATAAATTTTGATCTAACTGTGTTTAAAAGCACTACTTAATTAAAATGAAAAACAGGTAAAACATTAAACTAAAATAAAAAACAGGTAAAACATTAATTAAGGTAAAGATGAAAACCTTATAAATATATAATCATATACCAAATTTAATTGGATTTGTTTAACTACGAAAAATAAAAATAAAATGCCTGAAAATAAATCAAATGTAATATACAAACAAAATATACAAACAATAATATACAAACAAACCAATATAAAACTTTTACAGGGGGAAGTGAATTTTAGATTCAACAAACTAGATATCAAATTATTTGATATCTAGTTATCTAGTTTGATTATTAGTTCATGGTGAAACATAAATAACTTTTGACACACTTTTTTCAAGTCACATACAAACAAATTTAATATTCAAAATAATTACTTTTTGCTAATTAAAACTTACTTGGGGTTCGTTAAATTCACACCACCATCAACAAGATGAAAAATTTGATCTGGTTCTAAAGTTGGGAGATTAAATTTACTTTTTGGACGTGGGCCCCATTTTCTATTATTTCCCCTGCGAAAGTTTCCAGTTCCTCTTTTAGCAGTATTAGTATTGCCCCTAAAAGTCTTTTTCTCTTTTTTCTCTTTATTTTCTTTATCGTCATCTGATTTTGTTTTTGCTTCTTCTATAACTAGTTGACGACCGTAAAACTCAATTCCATTAAGATTCATAAGCTCACTATGAACATGTTCTGGGACATTAACAAAAGCAAAGTTTTTAGACTTGCCAGTTTTCTCGCAAGTTGCAAGATCTACACTGCAGCTTTGGCGTAGATAAGGTGTGGCTCCAAGACCAAACAACTGTGTTAAATCCTCTGTTGTGACATTTGTACCCAAATTTCCTAAATTATAATTAGTAAAAATAGTTCTGACAATAGAAATAAAGTAAAAATAGTTCTAATAATTTGAAATAAATATTGAAATAGATTTGAACAGCCTGTAGTGGTGTAATTTAGTACTGTTCTTACTTGGATACCATTGAATACCTTGAAAACTGGCTTATTTTATTTGCTTGAAATATTATGCAATTAAATATTAAGTCACCTATCCAAGTCAATCATTGACTAACTTTTTTGTTTCTACTAAATCTTCTATAAATTTATCATGCTACAACAAAATAATATTTGCCCTATTTAACTTTTAAAGTTCACTTTCATTTTTAGTGAAATAATGAAAGAAAAGAATAAAGAATTATTTGCTATAATACATCATACTTTGAATGATTCATCAATGTTATACTTAGATGATTAATAAAAAGTAAAATACACTTTTTTGTTTAATGGTTCCACATTTGTGATTTAGACAAGCTTCTATAATGTTTCTTATTTAAACATGACATTATGGGAGAAATAAAACAAATTTTCACAACCGAATACCCAGGAGTTAACCTGCTTTACATATCACCTGTTTTAATATAGGATCAGGATTAATTGATAGGATCAAATATAAATTAGTAGAAAATCACAGATCAAACTTTTTTCATTTTACACTGTGTTTCATAAATTAAGACTCATCATTAATTTCTGACAAGTCTTAATTGACAGTGAGGTGTTGACCCCAGAGGCTATACAAGAATTCCATGTGGGCCTTAAGACTTTTATCTTAGAAGGATTTTTTGAAAAAAAAAAAATTACACTATATTTTTTAAATGATTAACAAATATATTTTTATTCCCTTTATTATTGCTTTAACAAATAAAGTTCTAATTATCTGAGTTAAAGTATAAAACTTTTAGCGCTAGTATATTTGTATTTTCCATAATAAAATGTAAACTTCTAACATTGGTCTAAAAAATAGTTGCAAAAAAGGTTTATTTTTACGTCAAATAAATTGCTTTGATTATTTACCATGTAGCCATGGATTTAAAACAATGCTTTTAGTTGATATTTTAATTTTGATATCTGACTTTTTTAATGCCGTCAAAATATTTTCAAATTAATAAAAAGTGCTTAAAAAAAAAAAAAATTCATAAAAAAAAACTATTTTTTTACTATTAAAATTATCTGTGGAAACGACAATTAAATATCTACTTTTAATTGAATATTAAAAAACAAATAGCCTATTTGTTTAAAGAAAGATTTCCTTCTCCTAACAAAAAATTGCTGTTAGATTAAATAAAGAATTCTTAATCAAAAATCCAAGTTATCATGTAAAAAATTAATTTAAAAAGGTGATTTCAAAGCTTAAAAATTACTTTACACAGCAATATATATATATATATATATATATATATATATATATATATATATATATATATATATATATATATATATATATATATATATAGGGTGACCATTGTCTTGGTTTTCATGTAAGAGAGCGCAGCGCTAAACTAATTAAAATTAGTTTAATACTGCGCTTTCCTATATAAAAACTGGGACAATAATCACCCTATATACACAACCATCCATAATTATTTAAATGGCCGTACTTTTTGATATAAGAAATCAAAGTTTTAGTCACTATTGGAAGAATTTAAAAAAATCTACCTGAATTATATGTTATCATCCTATTTATTAGGTTTATAAACAAATTTTTGGTAGCCATCAAATTTTTTTAGTGAAAGCGCTTTTGCAACTACGCTACCAAATGGAATGCCTGCATACAGCGGAGTTGCGGACCAAGTCGCGCTACCGCCCAGCTTTAAGGTTTGTGTATATATATATATATATATATATATATATATATATATATGTATATATATATATGTATATATATATATATATATATATATATATATATATATATATATATATATATATATATATATATATATATATACACAAACACACACACATTACTATATTATTAAATGAAAATATACTTAAAAAATAGTTTATACGTTGCCTTTTTTTAAATCAAATTCAACTTTAAAACATTCTGGAATTCAAAACATACTAATAAAGAACTATAATTTTTATTTTAGCTTTAAGTATTTGTTGTTTAGCAGTTTATTTTATAATAACAAATGCTAGAAATTTTTAAATTGTGATTGGACATCCTAATATAATCATCAACATTATTTTAGCGCTTCTGCGCTAGTTAAATGTTTCCTTCATTTAAATCTTCATCAATGCCAACCTTGCTATGAATAATAAAATTAATTTTCTGAACTTGGCCCAGGCACACTTTACTTTTGCTCTTGATGCCTATACTGATTCATCAGTTGATCTAATTGTACCTCAGAGATAACAAAAATTTTTAACGCATTCCATTTTTTCTTAATTATTCATACATATGCATATAATATAAAATATACAATAAAATATAAAAGCACACTTAGATAGATAGTCTGATGGCATAATGACTTAGGACGATATGAGGACTTCAGTGCATACATCTACTGATATAGGGAAAACATGCAAGGGAGTTGCTGCTACATCAGCTGAGAGTTAAAAATGGGATAGAAAGAAGCAAATATATATATAAAAATAATTCCCTTTTTTTGACTTCTTAATATTCAAATTACACATTTTACTCAAAACAAAAAGAACTATAAGTGTTTACTACTATATCTTGTGTAAATTTATTACTTGTTCCAACCTTTTGCCAACACACACATTTTATTTTTTCATTCTTGACTTTACTATACTTAACTTTGGTCTTATCCATGTTAACATGCACACAAAGTATCTATGCAACCATTTCACAAATGTTGTTTTTTTGTCAGAGAATTGGCTTTCAATTTATTAAAAAAAAATCATTGTGAGTCAATAGTGATGGTTATTTAGATATGAATATGATTGACACTATATGCATAACTATATGCGTGTGTGTATATATGTATATATATAAATATATATATATATATATATATATATATATATATATATATATATATATATATATATATATATATATATATATATATATATGCAACTACACATGATACAGATTAATAAATGATATAGATCTAAAAGGCTTACAGGTTATTTACATTTAAATCTAAAATTAACCAAATATGCATCTATTTTTATTTTTGTTAGGAAAATAAAAATACTCTACATATTACACTTTTACAAGGGCATTACACCCTAGAATTAACTTAGTTAATGTTTCAGATATACAGCAAAACAGAAATGCAATACAATTAGCCAAATAATGGTGCAAGTCCACAACTTTTGTTATAAGATAAAACTACTGTTTAAACTTTATATTTATTTATCTCATAACTACATGAAAACATGGGGTTATGAGTAAAGGGTGGTATTATTAACCCTATAAACACCATATTATATACAAAATTACAATTTATATAAAATATGTAAATATTTGACTTTATTATAGTATGTTAATCTATAGCTGCTGGTGTAATACAGGCGTGTATTTAGGCATAAGTCAGGAATGGCAACTCGATGGCGGATTGTGTTTATAACCTATTTTCCCAAAGCATTAATTGAAAACTAAATAAGCCTTCCTAACTAAGGATTCCATTAAGAAACACATCTCACAAACGCTTACCAACATATATACGCTTTTTTGCAGCTTCAGCTACGCCAGGATTAGACATTTTAAATTTTGTGCCCTTTTTGAAATGCAGATGGCAAGAGAAGAGGAGACCGTGGCCTAACGTATAATAAATCACACGTGCATCTCGTGAATTTGATAGGTTCGAAACAGCATTCTGCGTTAAAGAGAAGATATATTCGACGAAAACATAAAACATTTAAGTTTAGGTTTTATTATTTTGTTTTTGGTTTTATTATTTTGACTATATCAGTATCAAAATGAAAAGCTCTATGTAAGGGTTGCAAAAAAAAAAAAAACAATGAAAGAAGGTGTTTTGAGAAAAATTGTTCTTCATCTTTCTTTATACCGTTAAAAATAGGAAAAAAATTTCTCAATTTTTAGTGATAGTTGAAACTCCGATCATAAATAAACCATTTATGTATGTGCAATCATTTATATGTGTGTAATCAAATAAACATAAAATGTATATGTACACACACACACACACACACACACACACACACAAACACACACACACACACACACACACACACACACATACACACACATATAAATATAAACTAATTATGTATTCATCGACAGATTTCAAATTATATGTTTAAATTATTGAGTGTTCAGTTTTTATGACCATGTAAAGAATAACCTCCCTCCCCCCCCCCCTCAATTTGAGGGGGCCACAAACTTTACATGGTCATAAAAACTGAACACTGTATAATTTAATCTGTCGATGAATACATAACTAGTTTATATTTATGAAAAAATAAATAATTCAACTCATTATCCTCACGTTTAGAGTAAGGGGGCTAAGATTTTAGGGTTTCTTGTTACCATTCTCAGGGCCGGCGCGAATAGGTGTCACGTGGGGTGTGCTATTATAACTTTAACCGACTTGAAAAAAAAAAAAGGCCCTCGTTTTCAAAAATTTGCCGACTGCCATGACGACATTTGCCGACTAATGTCTAAACCACCGACTAACCTATATCAAAAGGGTCGACAATGCCGACTTACTAGTCAAAAAGGGTCGAATTTGCCGACTAAGGGTCATATTTGCCGACTAACAATCATTTATGGGGGGGGGGGGGGATTATACCCCCACACACACCCCCTTTCGCGCCGGCCTTGACCATTCTCTTATCACAGTAATTTTTTTTTGTAAAGAATACATATGAACGTAAAAAAATTTAAAATATTTTTTTGTTTAAAAGTTGGTTATTTCAAACTTTTATTATTATTATCTCAAGAAACAACAAACAATATCTAGATAAATTTTACAGTGTTAACCAGAAGTTAAATTTTTTTAAAGATTTTTAAAAGAATTGTTCAAGAAGTTTGAAAATTGTTTTTAAAGTTTAAAAGTATGCGGGCCTGTCCGGGAGTCGAACCCGGGACCTCACGCACCCGAAGCGCGAATCATACCACTAGACCAACAGGCCAGATAACTACCAAGAAGTTACAAAGATTATAAAACAAATATAATAACAGCAAAGAAATTCTTAAAATCTAAAATACATAAATCTCTTAGGTTTAAGTTACTAAAAGTTTATGGTGCTTAAACTTTAAAATCACAAATAAATAATAAAATTAAAATAAATGATAAGTTTATCCATATAAAAGATAGTTAAGATCAAGAAAAAATTTCAAACAAAATTCATACAAAATTCCAACTACTGATAACTCATTTATAGACTTTTTATCCACTAGGCACGATCTAAATGATGTTAAAAAAAGACGATTTCATACAAGAAATTTTGCATCTTAATTGTTTGAAGGAGTCTTCGTTTTTTATTCCTAGAAATTCATTGAGCCTTCTTAACCAAATACATTCAAAGAGTCTGCAGCCTATTTTTCCATATGTATGCCTCTTATTTCAAATTTTTAATACAATGCCAGTATCTGTTGCAGAGGGTGAACGATCATTTAGTAAACTAAAATTGATAAAGAATTATTGTCGGGCCACTATGGGACAAGAACGTCTTTCGGATTTCATGATTTTTTCAGAGAAAAATGAGTTGGCTAAGACTCTTTCATATGATGATACAATAATAAATTTTGCCGGTAAAAAAGCAAGAAAATAGTGTTTTATGTAGGCCGTTTTTTGTCTAACCACAAAACCTTAAAGCGGCGCGTACTCAACGCTATGTCCCGGGCACCACAAATGCTCTCGGCGGCCCTAGACAAAACAGATGTGTGCATCTACCGCCCCATTTCTATTCTCCCAGCTTTTTCAAAAATCTTAGAATAAATAATTTATAATAGAACATAAAAATATCTTAATGATAATAAACTGTTAATTAATAATCAGTTTGGTTTTAAAAAATGGATTTTAACGGAACACGCAATTATTCAATTTGTCCGGCAAATCTCCGAGTCTTTTGATAGAAAGTAATACACATTAGGTGTATTTATTGATCTATCAAAAGCATTTGATGCCGTCGATCATGAAATTTTACTGCAAAAGCTCAAATATTATGGGATAAATAACATTCTTTTAAATTGATGTAAAAGCTATTTAACAAATAGAAAACAATATGTCCCCGTCAATAACAGACGCCAAAACGAAATGACTCAAATAACTTGCGGTGTTCTTCAAGGCTCGATTCTTGGACCTCTTCTTTTTTTAATTTATGTAAATGATATAAATAAAGTATCAAACTTAAAAAACACCATGTTTGGTGATGATACAAATTTATTTGCATCAAACCTTAGCATTACGAAACTGTTCTACGAAATGAATAAAAAACTAAGCTTATCTCTAACTGGTTTAAATGTAATAAATTAACTTTAAATGTAATAAATTAACTTTATATGTAATAAATTAACTTTAAAATAGACAAAAAAAGTTCTTAATGTATATCAACTCAACATTTTTACAATTTTGTGTTTTTGTTTTAGTGTAAAGTTTCGATGTAAATATGACTCAGCACTATCTATTTTTAAAGATTTTTTTATCAAAAAAATAAACAAATATATTTTGCGAAATGATAATTTTTTAAATGAACCACTTTGTCGTACAGAGTTTAATCAATTTTGTATTGGATATCGTGCACCTTATCTTTGGAACAAAATTGTTTTGAATAATTTTGATTTATCAACTTCATTTGAACTTTTTAAAAATAAACTAAAAAAAATTATTTTATCTATAAACGATATAATGAATTACTTCTAATATGCAATAACGGACTGTATAATATTAAATTTTTTATTTCTATTTGCTATTGTTGTTGCTTTTACGCTTTTAAAAGGTTCTGACGACAAGATCAATGAGATCTTCTATCAGAAACCTTGTTTATATTTGTAAAGCTTTTATTTATAAATTTATTTATATAATTGTATTACGATTTATATAATTGTAAACTGTAACACGATATAAACAAAAAAAAAAAAAAAAAAAAAAGATAACCTGTGAAAAGTATAAATAGCTGCAGAGCCGTGGCTAGGTTACCCCAAACATAAGAGGGAAGAGGGGCTCCAACCCACTAGTCTAAGATAATTTAACTTTAAATGATATTTATAAATTATCGGAATGTTTAAATAACTTTTACCAGTTTTAAACATGTCCACTGCGTGGTCCAATGTACTCAAAAAAAGAGAATAAATTTTTGATTATGAAGAGTAGATGTAAAAGACCACTTTGCTCCCTAAAATTTTTTTGTAACTCCCATCATTTTGATACCCCCTAAAAACCATTTTTCCTTCGTAATTGTCCATTCCATGGGGGAGTTTCAGGCCCGAACCGTGGGGGGAGGGGCCATTTGGTGCGGTCGACCCCCCTTTTTATGCAAAGTGCCTTTTTTAATTTGACGCCAAAATTTATTTATAGACTTTTTTCGATGTCAAAATATTTAATCAAAATTTTTATAATAATTATTTCATTTTTATGAATCATTCTCATGAAACAATTTTTACTTTATTGTTTCACAAACGTAAGGCGTCATTACAAGTCATTGCATTGTGAAATCTTTTGTAAACGAAAAATGAAAAATAGTTTCTCCAGAGTTTATACTGTAATTACAATTCTCTATTTTTAAAACAAACGATAATTAACATGCCTAACCAAATTAGGAACGAGCAGCTGATAGAAAAGAGCTTCAAAATGCTGCAAAGCAATGCAAATCGTTAGCTGGATATTTTAAGTAAAAGAGTTAATTTGATCTTCTTTTTATAACAATTAGTTTATTTAGTTTGATATTAACTAGATATAGATATTAATTAGATATAGATATAGATATTATCTATACGTTAAATTTTTTTATAATACTATTTTTGTTATTACTTGTTTTTTATTGTAATGTTTATGCGAGCTCTTTTAATTTTGGTATAGTTTAAGATCTGAAAGTTTATTATTAATTACTTACGTTTCAAGTGTTTTTTATTATTGACAGTTCTCAAAATGTAACCGATAAAACATTACCCGAAGTAGAAGAAAAAGAGGAAGTCATTAAAGATGATAACAATGTTAACAAAAGCTTATCATGCAAACAAATTTAAAAGAATGTGATTTTAAAGAAGAAGAAAAACGATATGATATTGACGAACTCTTGCGCGGAAATTAAGAATTATCACCACATGAAATATACAAAATGTTTACGAATAACTTAAAACGGAAGATACAATTTCAATTTCCCAAAACATTAAAACATGGTTGCAAACGCGCTTGTAAAGAAGAATATTTACAAAATGGATTTGTCTACAGCAAAAGCGAAGACGCAGTCTACTGAATATACTGCACTTTATTTTTAAAGCAGGATAAAAAAAATCTTTGGGAGCTTTTGTTAACCGTGGATATAAGGATCGGCACAATTTTTTAGAGAAACAGAAACTACATATAGGCAATAGATACCATAAAGAAGCTATTGAACAAGCTAATGGCATTTGTTTTCGTCTTGAAGATCCAAGACAAACCATTCTCTTACAAAGCGGTAGCACATTAAAAAACCGACAACAAATGTACCCGTAAATTGTTGAAACATTAGGTAGAGTAGTACATTTGATGAGAAAACAAGGACTTGCATTTCGTGGAACTTATGAAACCTCAGACCAAAAAGGTAATCCTGAAAACTTTCTTGCAATTATGTACAAGAGCGGCTAATTAATGAAATCAAAGCTGTAAATTACCATTCAATTTCAGAAGACGAGGTAACAACTGCAAACCAACAAATTCTATCAGTATGTATGAGATACGTGAACAGAGAAAAAGAAATTAGAGAAGTATTTCTTGACTTTTTGAATCTTGAAAGGATAACAGGCAAACATATTGGGGAAAGAAATTGATGAAACTTTATAGCGAAAGTGGAATTGATATTAGTTCTTGTAGAGGCCAGTGTTACGATGGCGCACCAAACATGCAATCTATAAAAAAGGGTGTTGCTAGCTATATTTTAAAAGGATCACCAAAAACAATTGTAACACTCATAATTTGAATTTATCAATTGTTACAACATCAAAACAACCAATCATTGATAACATTTTGGAGGTATACAGAAATATATCCATTTATTTCAATACTTCTCCGAAAAGAGAGCGCTTGCTGGAGCATGTTGCAGAGATCCGTTGTAAATCAAATGAAAGAAAAAAGGTTTTGATAGGGATGTACTTTTCAGCAATGCGAAGATTAAGAACATGGTTGAGAGCCAGTATGACTGCAGATAGACTTGGTTCATTAGCCATCATGAATATCCACTACAATGAAATTGTTGATTGTAAACAAGTCTCAAAATTATTTTTTCTTTACATCCTCGAAAATTGTATGAAAAAAGTTTAGTTTTTGAACAAAAATTTAAACCATTTATCAAAGTATTATTAATCTTTGTATCAATACCCATTTTCTAACAAGAAGCTTGCTAATACGCCTATGCAGTATAAAAATAGAAAAAATATTCGCAGAGCAATAAATTCGTTTATGTAAACATTGTTTACGCAAATATAGCTATGTTTCACGAAAATAAGTTTAATAAGATATTTGTTTGGTGTTTTAAAACTGCCTTTTTTTAATAAAAAATGATCCGCCCTAAAAAATTCCATTAGTTTTCAAAACTTTTGACGCAACTTATTTAAATATATTATGTTTAAACTTTTCACCAACTAACTCTCCATATCGCGAGGTTAGTATTGTTTTGTTCTCCATGTTTTTCCGAACCAAGAAAATCAAGTTCAAAGTTTTAAATGGACCTGCAGACCAAATAACATAAAAAGCGCAAACAAAACCGATTTGTATTAGTTTCCTATACAAGGCTACCATAGTTTTAAAAAAATGGTATTGAAATATTTAAAGTGCAGGTATCTAAATTACTACACCCTGATTTGGAGATAGAACAATGTAATACACATTTATTTTATAAAATACAGTGTTATTTTGTTCTATCTCCATTTTCTTTTGAAAAATATAATACAAACTAGTATTTTATATATATATTGTGGCAAGATAATTGAATATTTTAGTAGTTAAAGTACAGTAAGATACATATCTGTTTTAAAATTAATAGTAAGAAAAAATAATGTTATTTTACACTAGTGAACAAATAATATAAACACGCTATTTTGCCTAAAATTCAATTCAACAGAGAAGATAAGTAATATATTATCTAAAGTATGTACCAAGATCTTCAACGAAATAAAACTTTAGTTATAAGTTCTAAAAGCATAACAACTAAAATACATTGCACAATAAAAAGATATCTTAAAGAATAATTTGTTAACCAGCACCCGTCCCGAAGAGATTTTAAAGGGGAGAGGGGGTGATGTGTTTGTTTTTTGCCGACTAAAGCCAAAAAAAATTTTGATCGCTAAATTACCTAAAAAAACAAAAACAACAAAAAAAAAAAGGGCCTCGTTTTTTTTTTGTTGTTGTTTTTGTTTCAAACATTATAAAATGATTTTCTGTAGTATACATATCTGAATGCTAGATGCTTTATCTAGATACAGGGAATAAGCTTAAAATTAAAAAAGCCTGCAATAAAATGTGTTTGAAATCCTATTTCTTCATTTGGTAGACAGAAATTATTTTTTAATTTAAAGAGCAGGAATTGCTCTGATTAAGCCAAGAGGACTAAATATTTCAACAGGAGCGAGTGCTCTATTTGACTGTGGACATTATCAACCTCTTGTATCCTAAAATTCCCTGGTCTTAAACTTTTGTTAAATTACTCTGATTTTTGGGTAAGATATCACAAACCAAAAATCAACAAATATACGTGTTCATTTTTTATCACTGATATTTTGTGTGTATTTAAATTTACAAGAATTTAACAGTCCTTCTTTTTGGTTAAAGATTTGCATGAAACATTTTTTCTCATTCTATTTTTATACGGCTGATCAGATTGTCTTAGCTGCTTTCTCATATTCTGTATCTAAGTTTTAAGTGGTGACTTTCGTTTCTTAGTTTTTCCTCAACATAGGAGCAGACGATGAGCTGGTGCTATTTTAGGATTATCATCATGATAACCAAAACAGTCAGATCAGTTTCTGAATAAAATAAATATATATATATATATATATATATATATATATATATATATATATATATATATATATATATATATATATATATATATATATATATATATATATATATATATATATATATATATATATATATTGAAATTTGAAATTTGAAATTTGAAAAAAAAAAAAAAAAACTTTTTTTGATTGTTTGGTATTATTTAAATAAACAAATATAAATAAATATAATTTTTTATATATTAACATATTGGTTAATTATGGCTATTACAATGGATCAAGTAAAAAAAACGATACAAAAAAAGTTTAAAGAATTTAAGAACGAAATAGACGAAATGATGAAGCAGCGGGAAAAAAACGTGTTAAATATTTTAAGCGCCAACACAAAAATTATATATGATAGGTTAGATAACGTAGATCTAAAGATTAATGATTATGCAAAACATATAAAGACATTAGAAAAAGACGTAGAAGAAATCAAACGAAGCTTAAACTTTAACGAACATCTTTTTGAAGAAAAAATTAAGACCGCAATTGCTTCTCAGGAAAAAAAACATACATCTGGCATCGATAAGCTAAATCATAGTTCCGACTATATTAAAATAAAAAGTAAACTAAGAGAGATGGAGGATAGATCTCGCAGAAACAATTTAAGGGTTGACGGAATAAAAGAAAGCGAAGGTGAAACGTGGATTGACAGTGAATTAAAAGTCAGTAAACATTTTGAAGAGCATTTGGGATTAACAAATATTTGGATTGAAAGAGCTCATAGAACTGGCCAGAGAGATATGAGCAAACCAAGAACAATTGTAGTAAAACTGTTAGATTATAAAGTTAAAGTTAAAATTTAAAAAAAAAACATCACAGTTAAAAGGTAAAAATATTTATATTAACAAAGACTTTTGCGCCGAAACTGTCACAATTAGGAAAGCTCTACGGGAACAGATGAAGGTTGAACGAGCGGCTGGGAAATATGCATTTATCTCTTACGATAAGTTGGTTATTCGGGATTGGGATGCAAATAAAAGTAAAAATTTTTCTTTGTAACATATTTATATATTTTACAATTTTATTTTACTTTTGTTATATATTACTTTGTTTAATTATATTAATTTTTCTCTTAAAAATGGAGGCCAATTTTTACTTAATTTAAATGATGAGAATGCTAGTGATGATAACTATTTTAATGGAAAAAATTTAGAAAGCAAGTATTATTCAATTTCTGAATCTACTCAATATCTCTGTCAAAACAAAAATACATTTTCTATTTTAAATGTAAACTTTCGAAGTATTAACAAAAATTTTGAAAATCTCAAACTTTTACTGCATCAACTAAACCACGAATTTAAAATAATTTGTATCATAGAAACTTGGCTTAAAACCAACGAAAAAAATTATGTAATTATGTATCAGTTCAACAACCACGTTTTAACTATGCTGGTGGTGGTATAAGTATTTTTGTCCACAAATCAATTAGCTTTATTCTTCGTCCTGACCTCAATATTAATGAAACTGATTGTGAGTCATTTTGCATAGAAATTATAAACAAAACCACCAAAAATATTGTAATTAATTCTATTTACAGACAACCAGCTGGTGATTTAAGAAAATTTAAAACTTATTTAAGCAGTTTTTTAACCAAAACTACCATAACACGGAAACATGTTTACTTAGCTGGTGATTTTAACTTAAATTTACTAAATTATGCTTCAAATACAAATGTTCAACAATTTCTAGATACTCTTACAGAATATAACCTAATACCAACAATAAATAAGTCAACGAGAATAACTAAGACCTCATCGTCACTACTTAATAATATAATTACTAACAATTTTCAAAACTGCCGTTTAGGAATAGGCATAATTAAAACTGATTTAACTGATCATTTTCCAATATTCTTAATTACTGATAACATAACCCTAAATAATGTCCCTTCAAACACTACAATCTTAACACGACAGATCAATGAAAACTCCTTATTGCCGAATTTGGCGAGTAAAATTCCTTCAAGTACCACAAAGTTTAAATTTTACATTAAATCATGTAATTCTATTATGGAAGAATCTAATTTAAATCTGAGCGAAATAAGGAATGCTTTCAACAGTCTTAAAAGTAATAAAAGTGCGGGCATTGGCAAAATTAGTGTGAATGTTCATAGTCAGTCTTCGATATCATTGAACCGTCATTATTTCATATTTTTGATCTTTCATTAAAGCTAGGTGTTGTGCCGAAAAAATTTAAAATTGCCATAATCACTCCCATTTTTAAATCTGGCGACGAAACTAATATTAACAACTACAGACCTATTTCCGTTTTACCCTGCTTCTCAAAATTATTAGAACGAATTATGTACAACAGACTTTACAACTATTTGATGTTAAACAGTTTGCTGTACAGTAAACAATTTGGATTTCAAATAGATAATTCAACAAACCATGCTATAATCGAACTAGTTAATCATGTATTGGATGCATTCAATAATGACTATTTTACTCTTGGGGTTTTTATTGATCTGTCGAAAGCCTTTGACACTGTTAACCATAAGATACTTATAAAAAAACTAGAACTATATGGAATAAAGAATAAAAATTTACTTTGGTTTGAAGACTACCTAGCGAACAGGTCACAATGTATTATTTATAATAAAAAAGAAAAAGAAAAACATATTACATGTGGTGTGCCCCAAGGTTCAATCTTAGGGCCATTATTATTTTTATTGTATTTAATGATTTATACTTAGCATCAAATATTTTAAATGTTATATTGTTTGCAGATGACTCCAATTTTTTTATTCCAACTAAGATATAAAATTAATATATTTAATGAAGAACTATTCAAAATAAACGATTGGTTTACAAGCAACCCAGTAAGCACAGAACGTTTTTAAAACGTTTAAAAAACCTATGAAAACGTTTTTTAACGTCTTTTAAACGTTTTAAAAACGATCTGTGCTTACTGGGAATAGGCTTTCGTTAAATGTAGAAAAAACTAAATTTATTTTATTTTCCAAACCTAGTGAAGGTGATGATATTCCTCTAAAATTACCCAATCTCCTAATCAATAAAACGTTTATTAAAAAGGAACCAATCGTTAATTTTCTAGGAGTAATAATAAATGAAAATTTGTCATGGAAACCACATATAAAATATATAGAAAATAAGATATCAAGAAATATTTATATATTATATAAAACTAAATCATATCTTAACACCTCTTCTCTAAAAAAAATATACTTTTCATTTATTCATAGTTTTATCTCTTACTGCAATATTGTATGGGGAAGTACTAACTATGGTAAGTTAAAAAAACTTCATAGTAAGCAAAAACATGCATGCAGGATTATATTTGGTGCCCACAGAACTTTTCAATGTGAACCTCTTTTAAGGAAGCTCGGTGCCCTAAGTGTCTATAAACTTAATATACACCAAGTTCTACAATTCATGTTTAAAACTAAACATGAACTCTCTCCTATTGTATTTCAGTCTTACTTTAGTGAAATCTCGCACAAGTATCCTACTAAATTTTCAATTAATAACTTTATTGTTCCAAAAACTAATTCAAAACTAAATTCTTACAAAATCCAATACCGCGGACAGTTTCTATGGAAACATTTTTCAAAATTTATCACAAAAAATAATAATGTTCAACACACCTCTTTGGAAAAATTTAGAAAAGAACCTAAGAATCTCTTATTACAAAAAGACTTTGATTTAAAATATCTCTTTTAAAAATAATACACAAATAATATAAATTATCTAAAAAAAATAGTTATTGACACTACTTCTCTTTTGTTGCAATTTTAATCTAATTTAATTTTTTGTTGAAAAACTTTAATACTTTTAAATTATTGTTAATCTTTGATATAATGCGTTATATTTCAACACTAATATTTATATTATGTTATTAGTTATATTGTAACTAACGTATTTAAAATTCTTGTTATGTACTTAGCTACTCTTCATTTTTTATATTAACTGACGATTTTTAAGTGTAAATTTTATGATGGGGCTTGATGATAAGACAATTTATGTCTTCTGCTTGCTCCAGTTCTCTTATTAACACGATTTATTTCATTGTAAATTTTAATATATGACAAAACTCTTTGCTTAATATATATATATATATATATATATATATATATATATATATATATATATATATATATATATATATATATATATATATATATATATATATATATATATATATATATATATATATATATATATGTATATATATATATATATATATATATATATATATATATATATATATATATACATATATATATATATATATACATATATATATATATATATATATATATTATATATATATATATATATATATATATATATATATATATATATATATATATATATAAATATATATATACAGGGCCGGTGCAAAGGGGTTATGACACCCTAGGCAAAACTTCAAAGTCGCACCCCTTTTACGTAAAAAAATCAAAATAAAATGCAAAATAAAGTGAAAACATTAGGTAAGTATTTATTTATTTAAAAATATCAAAACTGTACTTTGCGTGCCTTTTTCTGGGCAAAATTGATCACAAGGTCCTTCAGGTCCAGTTTGTCTGCAAGTTCGTGCTCAATGGAAAGAGTTGCCAACCCAACCAATCTGTCTTGGCACATGGATGATCGAATGTATGTCTTTATCAATTTTAGTTTGGAAAAACTACGCTCTCCACTAGCGACAGAAACAGGTAATGTCAGCAAAATACGAAGAGCAATACAAAGGTTGGGTAGACTGTCTTCCAAGTTTTGGCAAAGAATAAATCGAAAAACATCTTGAGGAGACTTTTTTGTTTTTTCAGAAAGTCGTCGTGCAATAGACTGTAGTTCGCCACACAAATCTGATGCAACTAAATCTCTGTTATCACCATGTTGTAAAGCAGATTCTAGTTTCATGCAACATTCCAATATTTCTTGTGAAGTTTTACTCTGTAGACCATGAATATGATATAAGAAACCAAATACAGATTCAATTGTTCTCATTTGTTCAAACCTTTCTTCAACTGACCTTCTTGCTGTGTCAAGTATAGCAAAGAAAAAATTCACTTTGAAATTTTGTTTTGGATCTTGCACAGGCTCATCTTCAGCTTCATATGCAAATTGCTTTTTTCTCCGCCGTAATCGTGGTTCTGCCTCAAAGGTTGGTGGTATCTCCAAATCCTTAGCAATTTCAGCAGCATCCACTAGCATTCTTGCAAAACCTATGTCACTCCTACAGTCAACCAAATAGACTTGTGTGTGTTGTAACTGTTGTACAGCAGCATGAATATCCAAATCTTTAGCTTGGAGCTGCTTACTTGTTATATTGATTTCAAAAAGTATGTTGTACCATACAACAATTGAAACCACGAACTTAAACTTTGCAACACTATTCGCAAGTGCTTTAGCATCACTGCGTGCAGTGCTTCCTGAGGATTTAGTTAGAGAAGTATCATCAGCTATTTCTAGCAGTGCATCATATATTTTACCAAGTTCATATCGCAAAGGCTTTATAGCATCTACTCTGCTTTCCCATCTTGTTTCACTTAGAGGTTTAACAGTTAACGTAGGTTGATGACTAGTGAAAACTACCCACCGATGTGTTGAAGACAAAAAATATACATACACACGTTGGACAATATCAAAAAAACTTGTAGCCATTAGACAACAATTTGCAGCATCATTGACAACCAAATTAAGAGTATGCGCGCTGCAAGGAACAAACAATGCTCGAGGATTAATGTTTAATATTTTCTTTTGAACACCATTATTTTTGCCTATCATATTTGCGCCATTATCGTAGCCTTGGCCACGTAAATTATCAATAGGTAACTCCATTTCTTCTAGTTGTTGTATTATCGTTTCTGCCATATAGGCTCCAGTTGTTTTCTTTAAAGGTACAAAGCCTAAAAAATGTTCTTTGATACTAAACTCCTTTTTCAATGAATCAACTTTAACAAAACGAATAATTATTATCATTTGCTCAACATGGCTACAGTCAGGAGTACCATTGAGAACTATTGAAAAATATTTCATTGCATTTGCTGTTTGTATGATTTCTTTCTTAATAGCATTTCCTAACAGTTGAATAAGTTCATTTTGTATATCTTTGCCAAGATAGTGTGTATGAAGCTCTTTATTTGATATCTTTCGTAGATGTTCGTTCATTAATGGATCAAAAATGGCTAAGTATTGCACAAATTTTAAAAAATTCCCGTTATTGGCACTGTAAAATGTTTCATTTGTACCGTGAAAAGCTAGATTCTGTTCACCCAAAACTCTCACTAATGCTATTAAACGCTTTAGTATTTGCTGCCAATACTTTTCTTCATTCTTCATCTTGCGCAAAATTTCTTCATCTATTGTACTATCCCTCTGTAATCGCTGATGTAGTTCTTTCCACTTTTGATAGTTCTGCAAATGTTCAGGACTTTTCTCTTGGGAAGAAATAATTGCCGCCATGTTTTTCCAGTCACTTGAACCTGTATGAGTTAGTGATGATATGCCAATTGCTTTCATACTGAACAGTTTGCAACAGAAACAAAACACTGAGTCTTTTAATACTGAATACAAGAGCCAGCTGCGACATAATTCTTCTCCATTAGGAAGTTTTCTTAAGTAGTGAAATACTGAAAACTTTCGATTGTTCTTATCATTTGGGAAACTGATATCTTTTATTTGCTGAGGTCCACCCCGACGGGCATTTCTTTTTAAAAGTTACGATCTAAATGTATTTTAAATGTCTTTTAAACGTCTTTTAAACATTAATGTTTAAAAGACGTTTAAAAGGCATTTAAAACACATTTAGAACGTAACTTTTAAAAACAAATGCCCGTCGGGACGTTCTACAATGATTGCACGTATATTATGATTAATTAGTAGAGGCCAAAGTGCTGGATCCTGTGGAATAACATTATCCGTTTTTTCTTCACTTGCTTGCTGTACATGCTCCTCGAGAGAATTATTCAATTGGCCAATATCTGCATGGGAAACGGGAACTGTTGAGTAAGAAAGTGTTTCACTCATCATCACATTATCATTATCAACAACATTAGATATTTCTTCAGCTTCCATATCAGTGGGAATCTGCCCACCATTACTATCCTCTTTAGTAGAGTCTTGTCGGCATATAAACTTTAGCAATGAACCCTTCTGTTTTTCTTGTTCCCTCTGCTGTTCAACTTTTCGTTTACGATATTGAGCTCCTGAATGCTTCTTTCTCTCAGCCATATCTGAAATGTAACAAGAAAATAATAAAATAAATGAATGTTGCGATGTTTAACTAATACATTAATAGGTCTTCTGTGATTGGCTTCAAGAATAAATTATATATAGCTAGCTATAGTTTCCAACAGGTCTGAACAGCTGTGTAAGGTTTTAACAGGTTATCATTTAACTGTATTATACAAAAAACAACTTGGCAAAGTTATACGTTCTGCTAGTATTTTTTGTGTTTTTTTAAACGGAAATGGAAGTTAGCTATATGAATGAGATTTCAATGTGTAATTAGCTGGTGCAGATCAAGACATATTGTAGAAGCGACTCAACAAAAAATTTAACCTGCTAGATGCATTGTGTTTAAATAATTCAAATTTTATTTTGTATAGCAAAGTTATACGTATGGTGAAGTATAATAATAATATAATACGTAATATATGATAGCCCTAGATTTAAGCTAGTTATTATATATTCATATAAAAAATATTTTACTTTTCTTAATAAGTGTCTAAAACTTAATATAAATGTATAATAGTATATAGAATGTCACTATTCACCTATATGTATATATATATATATATATATTGTCAGTATAAATTATATAAAGAATATAGTTGACTAACTATTGAAAGTTGTTATGAAAATCACTTTGATTGTAAAGACGCCGCCATATTTGTTATGATTTAGATTGCGTTCGGTAAAATATACGTACATATTGCTCAATGAGCAAAAGCGTTGTTTTTTGTTAGCATATAAAAAAACTTATCAATTTTTAGGCGCCCCTAAACTTTGGCGCCCTAGGCGATTGCCTAGTTCGCCTATAGGGTACACCGGCCCTGTATATATATATATATATATATATATATATATATATATATATATATATACATATTTATATATATATATATATATATATATATATATATATATATATATATATATATATATATATATATATATATATATATATATATATATATATATATATATATATATATATATATATCTGTGTGTGTGAGCAGTAACATGTTTTACCTTGAATGTTTTGTTGTTGTTTTTCTGTCGTAAAAACATCCGCAACCATTTTTAATTTTTAAACAAGATTAAGGAGATAGAACAAAATGCAATGTCAGGTATAGTAAATTAATTTTTTTTTTTTTATTAATTTAATTGTAAAAAATAAATATTTTATCTATTTTTTTTGATTTGCGGAGATATAAAATAATTCTAACCTCGTGATTAGTAGAGAGCGGTTAACAAAAAAAAAAAATTAATTAGAGGAAAAAATATATACGATATAAAAAAACGATTTTTTAATGTAAAAAGACGTTGTTTGCTATTTATCTGAACTAAAAAATAATTATACAGAGAACTGGTGGACTCTTACCTTTGAAATTAAAATCGAATTATGCTAAAAAAGGTAATAATGACATTCTTTGGGTAGGTGCTTCATATACAAACCCTCTAGGCGTTTCAGGAGATTTAATTTTAATGTATGAAGAGACTCATTACGTGTTATTTGTAAAAATGACATAGAAAAAAAGTGACCAATGATTTTAATTCGAAAAAGTAATAATGACATAATGAATAATTATAATGGTAAAGTTGCTGCTTATGAATATATTCCTCGCAAATCTATCAGAGGAGTAGAAAAGAACTTTGTAAAAATAGATTATTTTATTCTATTAGTTACAAGTTAGTGAATTATATTAAAGAAAAAACACACTAATGATCTTTCTAAATTTAGAAAAGTGAATTATATTAAAGAAAAAACACACTAATGATCTTTCTAAATTTAGAAAAGTGAATTATATTAAAGAACAAACACACTAATGATCTTTCTAAATTTAGAAAACAGAATTTATGTTGTGAATCAAGAAAATTAGATATACCAGAGGATATTGCAAAGATATTAAAAAGTGAAGAAGTAAACAAGGATATAGCATTATATAATAATAATCGTAAAGCTAAAATATTAATGTAATAAAACAACTTTTTTTAAAATCTTTCAATTAGATAAAGGTAATTATAAGTTATATAATAGAGATAGTAGAGATAATGGACTCTGTTAAAGCACAATCTCTTGCAGACCTTAGCAGTAAAAAAATAAAGTTTGATGATTATAAATCAGCTGTAAAAAAATATATAAATGAACCATTGGTTAAGCCTATACCACAAACCAGACAGTCTAAGCCAATACCACAACTCAGATCGTCTAAACCAATACCACTACCGAGACCAGCATCTAGGTCAGCAACTAAGTCTTGTCCAAAGGTTGAAGAGTCACATAAATTGAAACAGAAATTTTTAGATAAAGAATTTCACAGCTTTTTAATAAAGTTAGGTGTACTAAAGGTAGACAATAAAGACAATTAACCCGATTTTGAAATTCGAAATAAAATTATCCAGCTCGCGAATTTTGTGGCTGAATTACCACAAGGTTATAGACTTGAATTGAATGCTCTTGTATTTATAAACGAAATGGTACCAAAAATTAATGAATTAATAGAAAGTAAAACCAATAAAGATGGGCAAAAAGTTACACTGGTTTTAGTAGCTGAAATAGAAAAAGCGAAAAAATTTAAAAATTTAATGAATCCCTCTAAAACTATAAAACAAATTATTTACCTGCGCTCAGATGTAGTTATCCTAAAACTCTTGTCCTAAAAAAATTAGATGTAGCTGTATCGAGTAAATCCTAAATATATCATTAAGGATTTACTCGATACAGCTCCAGCGAAAATTAATGAACTTCTTGAAAGACTTTTTCATAAAGGTTCAGATTGGCAACTTAGTCGTTTTGAATCACTACACATTGGGTTTGCAAAATATAACCCATTCAGAGGGAATAGTTATATTAAAACGCTAGGTTACATCCCAAAGCAATGCATTATAAATGTTAAAAACATAGATAACCGGTGCTTTGAGTGGGCTATTCTTAGCGCACTATACCCTGTAGTTCCTCATGGAAAAAAGCATGCGGACCAATAAATAAAGTATAGTGAAAACCTCGGAGAGCTGATTATTGATGGTATTGAATATCCAGTAAAAGTTACTGATATTACAAAGTTTGAGCGTCGAAATACAACGCTTTCAGTTAATTTTTTTGGATAGGATAAGGGTCCATATCCTCATTACATTAGCAATCAAAAAGATAAAATAGATATTGACCTTTTACTCATTCAAGAAGAGAAATTTTATTACTTTTAGATAAAAACCTTGCTCGAATGGTTTATTATACGCAAAATACCGTTTTCACCGATGCCTTCATGTATTTAGCTCTGCTGACTTATTGAAAAACTGTCTATAATTGTTGTTAATAAAATGTTACGTTTATAAATTATTATTTATTATAAAAATTAGGAAGTGTGCTTACATAGACTGACTTAAACAGGTATAACATGCAGGGAGTGTACATACATCAACTGACTAAATAGGTAGAACATGCAGGGAATGTACATACATACTCTGATTTGATTAGCTAAAATATTCAGGGAGTGTACATACATCGACTGACTTAATAGGTAGAACATGCAGGTAGTGTACATACATCAACTAAGGGTTACGGTTTGGGCAGGTAACAAGTTAAAAAACTAGTTTGTGTTAAAAAGTGATTTAAAAATCAAGGCAAACACTTATTTTATTATATTCCGGTCATCAATTTACACAAAACTACTAACGTCAGAAAAGATTCTACCAGCTACCAAGCTATTCACTGCTAATATTACGAAAGAGACGAAGATTTCCTGGAAATTTTTGTACGATTATCAAATGAAAAAACGTTTTCTTTAATACACAGCATCTACAAATAACTATATATTGCGGAAAAATAAATCAAAAAGTTAGTTTCTATTTCCTTAACGCAATTTCAGAAGAAATTCTTAACTCGATCATAGGGTCTAGTAACTAGAGTCAAACTATCTTAAACTTAATTTGAATTCTACTTTACCCGTAATTAAAAGTTTTATTGTGCCCAACCCACTAATTATTCTAATAATAACAACTACTGTGCATGCATGGTTTCACCTAATTTTGCGTTCAAATATAAAAATTAAAGTCAAACGATATTTTGTGCAAAATGTCAACTATTATTGTGCATTAAGATACTGTATGAACTGATATTCTATGCAAACATAAAAGTACAAAATTTAATGTTCACAACTTCGATCAATATTTTATTTTTTTAATACGATTTATTAACTAAAAGAAGAGCACCCATTATTGGTATATGACGACAGGTAACATAAATGGAAACCCAACTAATACTCTGTTTAAAATTGGAAGAGATATGAGCGAAATCTATCAAAGTAATAATTAGCAGCAGTAACGTTAATACCTTGCAAGTCAATACTACATGATATCCACTATAAATGCAAACACCACATATAACCAGCGGAAATATAATTGCATACACTAGTAAAGTTCCAGTTGGTAACGCCTGCAAATATATTTGTAATTCTTCTTTACTATTCCAAATTAGAACAGCTGATAAAATAGAGAATGCACCAATAATTCTAATGCCAAACGACATAAGATTTTTGTTAGGCAACAGTTTTTCATTTGTTTCACCTAAACCGCCAGCAACCATTAAATAACAACCAATAATGCCAAAATTTCGAATTAATAACCGGATCGCAATATGCTCGCCGTGCCTAGATGGTTCGTATTCTAAGCAAGTAACAATAATTGTATGAAAAACATTGACTAAAGCGAACAACTTTTTTAGTCCAAACAAATTATAAGCCATCAATGTTGCTGACACAAAATAAAGACCTACGTGAACATAAATGTAATATTTTCTTTCATTCAAGTCAGTTGTTTTTGATTGCTCACCCGTTATTATCATTAGAAGTATGGCAGAAAGATACGGGTAGCGAGTTAAAACGAAGCACGCACTTTCAGAAGAAGGACGCATTAATATATCACGTGACAAAAGCGGATCTTTCTTATCAGATGACATTTGTTTGGCCATACTTAACACTGAAAAAAAAAAAAAAAAAAAAAATTAATGAAAATAGTTTATATATATATATATATATATATATATATATATATATATATATATATATATATATATATATATAAATAAATATATATATATGTATATATATGTATATATATATATATATGTATATATATATGTATATATATATGTATATATATATATATGTATATATATATATATATATATGTATATATATATGTATATAAATATGTATATATATATATATATATATATATATATATATATATATATATATATATATATATATATATATATATATATATATATATATATATATATATATATTCTTTGTGCCAAAATTTAAAGATAACACTAAGGATTTAAGAACGCTAAACCCGCAAAAACCTTGAACACATTAGTTAAACCATGTGCATGCAATATAAAAGAAATAGTTAAAAAACACTTATAGAAAATGTTCGTTTATAAAACAAAACTATTTTAACTTCTTTTTATTAAAACCGCTAACATTAAAACAAATAGTTCAATGTTATAAGAAGACTTTATATTAAGAAACCTGGATTAATCATAAAAACAAAATATACCAACACTATATACAATTTGATATAAAATAAAATTTAGAAAACAGTATCTATTGCTTCAAACCAAGCAAGCAACGAAGTATCTATAACAGCGTATTGATAAAAGTCATGTTCAGACAACTTTCCATCTTTATCGATATCAGCATCATGCATGATCTGGTCAACTAATTCAACAATAGCATCTTGAGTCATTGCTTCTACTGCAGACAAGCGTTCGCGGTTTTTATTGTTTTTTTTGTTTGTTAGTCCTTGGCTAGTCGAAGAATCAAATAAGTTAATTTGAATAAAAGTTTTATTTTCTTCAGACACAGATTGTGTTCTCTCGTTTTTAATAAAATTCCCAGAGCTACCAATATCAGGAATGGGTGCATTAAACACAGCTGATATTGGTCTGTTACCAGAGTCATCGTATGTAGACATCATTTCTTCTTCACATGAACGCACAACATCTCGTACAATTTCCATAGAAAGCTGATGATATGCTTGCAACATCTGTATTAGATCATCTCGAGAAATATAACCATCTCCATCGAGATCATATCCTAATATAATAAAACAAAATAAAATTTATTTAAAAATCTATTTATTAAATATATTTTTTAAGTATTGATAAATAATTTTTTTTAACATTTTTAAGTATACATTTTTAATATTATTAAATAATTTTTAAAAATACTATTAAACATCTTCAAAAAAATGCTATTAAATTTCGTTTATTTCAAACATTAAATATCTATTTTTAAATATAAAGTAATATGATTAAATCTGTCCAAAAAAAAAACATTAAAAAAAAAACACCTTAAATGTTTTAAGTTAAAACATTGTAAGAAGATTAGTTGAACAATGTTGAAAGGGTCAGAGTGGAACAACATGCCAGTTTTTAACAGACAGGAAGATTCAGTTAAGCTTTTGTTGAATAATTTAAAGAATACTGGGGAGAGTTCTGGATAAAAATTTTTCAAGACTGTAAAAATATTTGTCTTGCACTCATCCTTACATTTGAAATGTCAGGATGAGTGCAAGATTTAACAATATGAGAATACTTTTTAGAGATCTTTTTTTAATGTTATGAATAGAGGTTTGATCTTAGAGAGTACATGTCAGTCAAAACAATCTGTATGATGATCATTAAGCTACCATAACAAAGATATTGACAGAGTGGCAGATACAGATTAAAAAGTGTGCATTCTCAGGAAGAAAGTTGAAACAAAAAATTATATTATCATATATTAAAATATTAAAAAATTAAACATTTTAATATTAAATAATAAAATATCAAAATTAATAGTAATTTAGCCAAAGCAATAAACTAAGTAAAGTAAAGCAAAAATTAAGTTTTAAGAAAGCTTATTACCATTGAATATATGTTTCATGCGCTCTGCTTTTGAGCCCTTTGTTAAAACAGACATTCCGTGTATAAAATCATTAAAATTAATAATCCCATCTTTATCTTGATCATAAAACTGGAACAATTGTTGAACAACTAAATTTTTCTTTGACGTAAGTGGTCCAAGACACATTTGAAACACATCCTTTGTGATGCCTCGGTCATCATTGCAGAGTGACAAATATTGATCATATAAAACTTCAATATAAGCTGCATCAAAACTGGATTTTTCGCGAAGAACCATTATTTCATTTAGTGGCAAAGAACTTTCTAAGTTGTTTTTACCTACAAAGAAAACAATTTTAAAAACCTAAAGAAATAAAACAATTAAACATATGTTTAACTATAAACTCTGCTTATAGTAGAAAAATGTTCACACCTGGATAAAAAGTTGGCAGCATGGCAGAACGCGGATTAACTAGAGGTGGTATTGGTGTGGTGATTTTTACAAAAACATGTGTTCTCTGATGATTACATGATGGTTCACATCGAGAGCAAACATCATAGTCAACACAATTGATACATTTAAAACGAACACCAGTCAAAGGGTTAGTCCCACATATATTACAACTTATTCCACGATGAATTATATAAGTTTGTTTTGATTGCGTTTCACCAATGCTATAAAGTAGACAAAGCAATTTTTCAGCTTCCTTTTTATGGTCAACATCATTGTTCAAACAAGCAGCTTCTTCATTTTCTGAAAGAAATCTATGAACAGATGTTGGTCCAGATGGCTGTGACAAATCATTATCAACAGGGTCATTGTTAAGCATAAGGGTAGCTGATGTCAGACTATTTGAATGATGACTTCGCATCAAAGGAGCTAAAATTTTATCAATGGTACCAAAATTACATATTGGCAATAACAATTAAAACATTAAAATATTATATTAATATAAGCAAATTGATGTAACCATCATTAAAATAATAATAATGTAAAAACTATATCATTAATGTATAAAAGTGATTATAAAGAAAAAATGTCAATTAAAATTGACATTTTTTCTTTATAATCACTTTTAGTAAGTAGTAATATACTAAGTAAAATAATTTCTAAAGAATTTAGAAATTAATTTACTTTGTATATTTTTATTTTTTTTCTTTACTTGGTAATAAATAGTATCAAAATCTTAACAATTAGATATCTTTACTTTTAAAAGTAAAATATAAAAAAAAATACTTTATCATACTTGTAAAGCAAATGTTTTTTAAAGAAAGCCTTTCACAATTACAAATTACAAAACTTAAAATCTCAAACTATTTGTGGATAAGTGATGGATTAAATTTAGCAGATAATAATAGGGACTTATGCTTAACAAAGTAAATATGAAGATCAACTTATACACAAGAATGTGCTTTAAACTTGAAAAATTGGACATAGAATTCAGTTGGAAAAAAAAAAATATAAAGAAAAGAGCTTGTGAGAATATCATCCAATCATGTTAAAGTATGGAGTTAAAATAGAATTTATTATGCTTTATAACCAACTCACCTATTATGTTTTCTATTATTTTGAATGGCACTGAAGTCAACAAGAGAAGCCTATAGTTTTCAGAGAGTAACGTATTTCGATTTTTTAAAAAAGAAGTAAATTATACTCTAGTATAGTATACTCATAAGAGAGGTAAGTATATATTTCTGATGACCAGCTTTGCAGATCTTATTTATCAAATAAGCTAATGTAGATATTTTTGACTCAATTCATGAGATTCTGCCTGCACCTCCTTGATAAAAATATAAGAATTTTAACATTACCATATTTCACATGGAAGGTGTTCTTGTTAGTGCTTATGGCGTGCATTGTCGAGGCCGTATAATAAGCTCTTGAGTTGTTTAGCAGGATTAACTTTGAATTGATTAGCAAATGAGGCATTTGCATAGGTTATTGCTTACAGTGTCATATGCTATTTATGATTGAGTCAAGTTTTCTATTATTTTAAAATATGAATAAAGAACCTAAAAATACTTTTTCAATTTATCCTTTACAAATATTTATAGTTTTAATAACTTTTAATCTATTGAACCTTACCTCAAAACAGCCAAAATTTGGCTGTTTCATCTTCGGATATTGGTGTTGATGACTATTATCCTTTGATTTGCATACTTTATATACTTTATTGCTTACTTTATATACTTCATTACACACTTTACATACCTTATTGCATACTTTATATACTTTATTGTATACTTTATTGCATACTTTATATACTTTATTGCATACTTTATATACTTTATTGCATACTTTATATACTTTATTGCATACTTTATATACTTTATTGCAAACTTTATATACTCTATTGCAAACTTTGTATACTTATTTTAACCTATTTATCATGAAATCAAGTTTAAATTTATGTCTATTATTATCTTTGACTATTTTTTTATGCTTTCGTTTCGAGCACCTTTTCACTTATTCAACTTTCTATTTATTCTTTATCACTTATTTGTTCCTATTCAATAAAAAAAAACTGCAACTTTATTGTTCACATTATTCTTTTACTTCCATCAAAAAAACTGTGACTTTTTTTCGATGCTTTTCCTGATCAAATTGACCAAGCCTTTCTCATCATTCCTAAATAATTATTGGTGACTTCTAATGCTCATCACTCAAAATGGTTTAGCTCTAGTGACCCTGTTGGTTTTAAAGCTCTAAATTTTTCTCTTTTTTAATGCCTTGCTCAGCTAATTTTGTGACTTGTTTTCTAGACAATTCTAATCACTCCTTGATTTGTGTATTGCATTTGACCGAAGTTCATGCTCACCTCTAAATAAGGAGAGAAGAGAAGAGAGAAGGGAGGATAGGGAAAAACTAATTTAAAGTTTTTTTCTGATTTATTATTATTTAAATTTAATTTGGGCAATTCCTAATGTTGACGCTTATGGTTTATGTTGACGCTTAAAAGTATGTCCTGGAGCATTTTACATGTTGAAAAATTCCGCATTTTCACATTTTATCTGTCTTCACAACAACATATTGTGATATAAGTTGCTCATTCACTGATATAATAGCAGCATTTATGCTATTTGACAATACTCGCTAGCATGGTAACTGTAACAAAATCTGCACATTAAAAAGAATTAAAACACATTTAAAGACAATGAAGACTGTTTGTCAGCACTAAGCCTAATAGTTATTGAAGCAGAATAAGTATTCTCGTATAGTATAGTAGCCTCCTTATGATTTTTTTATATGGTGTATCTGAGAAAGTTTTTAAAATTATAAAATCTTTCTTTTCTAGTAGCAGAATTGAATTTATTCTTTAAAGACAATACACTTTTTCTTTATTAACCCCAGTGATATCACAAGCCTAATATTTCTCATCTACATTTGTTTTGCAGAAACCTGATTGAAGGAGTGACACCAAGTAATTATATTAATAATATTAATTAGAAAAATAATAACAATACATCATAGACACCTCTTCGATACAATGTTGCCCAATTTGTCATACCACACCTAACATGATGAGCAATTTAAAAATTTTTAAGTAAGGTTTTGTTACAGATGGGCATATATATACATTATTATATCATTTTATGTTATACAACTATTATACAAATCATACATTCAGCTATTATAAATTAATACTAAATTTTATTATCAACTATCAATATTATAATAGTGAAAATAAGAAAATAAAAGTAATAAAACATTGGAGCAGGATATTGCATAGATCTTTTCCTTTTAAAATAACAAAATTGCTATAATTTTTTTATTACTTTTGTATTTCTAAGGAATGTTTGCTCTTTGATAACAGGCTTAGTGATTTACTGATTAGTCATTACTAAATTTTAGCTGATATATTTTGTCTCGTGGCTGATAATTGCACCTCCTTTGTAATCTCCTAGGTTCAGGTAGGCAAGGAAGCTTTTATTCCTTCTTAATGGTTTTGAGTAACTAAGAAGTTACTAACTCAAATCTGATTGAAGTGGATTATTGCCATTTTAATTCCTTGTGGTATGAAGAGCATCAACACTTTGAGTTTAATTAAAAATGGCTGCTTTTTATTTTATTTGCTTTTGTTTCCAATGGTTCAAATAAAAATTATTTTGAGCCTGTCTAGTAGGGCAATTCCATTTTTTCCATCAAATATTGGTAAACATTGTTATATAAATTCTGTGAATAAAACTAAGAACAATAATGAAATTATTTTTTAATAAAAAATGTAAACTGTTTAGGAAATGGTATTTTAAGTGTTACTTTCTATCAAAAAAGAAATATAAATAGCTGAACTAATGTTTATAGCACGCTGTGTGGAACGGCAAAAAAAATAAACTTTTTTAGCCATTCTGAGTAACATTGAATTTGCAGATAACATTGAATAAAACCTGTAAATATTTTCAATTTTTTTTTCTTTGGTAATTTCTTTGCCTGTTGCTTCAACCTATGAGAGTATGATAATTTACTTTTTTTACAGGAGTTTTACCATAGTTTAATAAATTTTATTTGTCAAAAATTGTTTTTATCCTATTCCAGTGCCAGTCAAAAGTGGTGATAACATCGTGTTTTCAATTTGAACTTATTATTATTATTATATATCAGGTAAATATTTTTGTATTTTCTTGATTTATTTGTTGAATTTTAATATGAACTAAAAATAATATTAACTTTCATGTTTTTTGCCACAAAACAAATAAATAATTCCACTTAGCAAAAATATAACTAAAATCAGGAACTTTGAATATTCAATTTTACCCAAAAATGTTTTCTTTCTGTCTGGTTCTGTCTGTCATTAATAGACATCTTTTTAATGTAGTAACTTAATTAAAATAACTATTTTTAACTTTTATATTTTAATTTTTAATAATTATGCTTATTTTTATAACTTTGGCCAATATACAATTAATAAATTAATTTTTATTAATAATAGCATTCCTCTTTATATATTTAACATTCAAAAATGTCAAGAAAATATTTGAGAACTGGCACAAGAAAATAATATAAGAAATTTTCTTACCTTCCTTATGTTTGTTAAGGAGATTATAGCTGAAATAATTTTAAAAGTTAAAGTTTTTCATTCGGATTATCAACCCTCAGAATTAGGTTCAATTTTTTGCCGACCTCAAACACTACATGCCTAGGCATTCTTTTTCTTCAAACATGCTTTTTAATAAAATACCAAAACAATCATAACAAACTTTTTTTTACAAAAACATAATTGCCATTGAAGAAAATACATATGGTCAACATGCAAAACGCAATATGACTGACATTTAGAATGTGAAAAATGTCAAAATATTTTGCACCAACCTGAATTTCAAAAAAACCATTATTGAATAGAGATTTCAACAGTCCGTTTCTTTTTAATATAGCAAAATTTGCTTATACTAAATTTTTAATTTAGTAATATTTGCTTTTACTAAATTTTTTCACTTTTCGTGATTTTGTTGCAATAGATTTTGGGCCGACATCTCCTGAATTTGGGCAGGCATGAAAGCTTTAATTCCATTTTAAGTCAAACCTCACTCTACTACATGGTTTTCTTAATCTTGAAACAACTATAGGGAGAAATAACATTAGGTTCCGCTGCTAACTTAAACTTCTCAACAGCTTATTGAACAATATTACTGTTGCTGTCATTCAATTTACACTGGCATACAATTATTGTCAATTCAAAAGCTTTCTTTAAAACTCTTTTCATTATTCTATTAATTATTTAAATGGTGTTAGACTAAACCTTGTTTTCCTGCTAGAAAACAACATGTTTTTTTTTAAAAACTCTGGAGATCTGGAGACCATTCTTACTATTGCTCAGTCTTCTTACTATTATTAGCAAGATCACTTGGTCTTGACAGCTCGGTCTAGTCTCGGTTTTAATTTTATAATGTCTTTCAATCTTTAATTAACCAACTTCTTACCTTGAATTTAACAAATTATTTTCTGACAATCAATATGGATTTTGTTATCAATATCGTTCTAATGCTGAATTGTTAACCATTATAATAGAAAAGTTCTATAGTGCATTAGATGAAAGCAGAAGCCATCGCTTATGACATATCAAAGGCTTTCTAAAAAGCCTGGCATACTGGTCTTCTCCATAAGCTTGCTTTATATAGTGTATGTTTTAAGTTATTTAATTGTCCTATTCTAACCGCATAAATAAAATTTTCCTTGATAGACAACACTCTATTTCATTTCCAGTTCTAGGATACCACAGGGTTCATTCCTTGATCCTGAGTTGCTCCTTATCTATATTAATGATCTTCCTCATAATCAAATAACTCAAGTGGCTCTATTTACTGATGAAGTAACGCAACTATTTACTACAGTCTTGAAGTATCACTTTCTATTTCACCTTCTAAGATTGCCTCTATTGCCTTAGTACTTGTCATTTTCTTACTCCTGATTTCATTCTCTTCCTATATAAATCTTATATTCGTCCTTGTATGGAAAATTAATGTCATTATTGGGCTAGTTCTTCTAATGAAACTCTCTCTCTCTCTTTTAGACAAGGTCCAAAATTGCATAGTAAATGATGTTGGACCCGCTTTGGCTGCCAAGCTTGAGCCTCTGCTTAAGTGGTTGCTGCTTAAGTGAACTATCATTTCTTGTTCTACCACCTGAAACTCAATATCACATGACTCTTCATTTAGCTTCATTTTTCTACTGTAACTGTTCCTTCATGCGCAAAAAAACTTTAGATCATCTTCTCTTTTCTTTGAACATAAAAAAGCACCACTTTGGAATTCTCCTTTTTCTTCAAGATTTCCAGACTCATGCAATGTTCTGCTTTTTAAGTCTTCTGTAAACTGCTTTCTGCTCTTGCTTGCTTTTTGCAAATTGAATAATAGTTGCATGTAAATTTGGAGTAAATTCATCATTTAAAGCATTTGAAAAAACCAAAACTAAACAACTAATTTAACAACAGAAAGTTTATCCATAAAATTTTTATGATTCCACTTGTGCAGTGAAATCAATTAGTGATGTCATCAATTAATGATTTCATGATTTCACTTGTGAAGAGAAGTTAGGAAATAACTATCATTGGAATTCTGTTTTTTTTTTTATTATTTTTATTTATTTTAATATAAAATTTGATACAAAAATTTAATAAAAAATCTAAAATCAAATAATAAAAAACAAAAACAAAAATTAAAAAAAAATTAATAAAATATTATTAAAAATATATAAATACTTACCGGCAGATTGATAGAGTGATAAATGAACATCCTGCTGCTGTAGCAGAGCATTGCTTTTTCTTGGTTGTTTTCGCAACAAAGAGTAAAGTTGAACAGCAACCAAAGTTCCACTTGCACCTATCATTATACCAAGCGCTATGTGTGCGGGATGGATATTTTGCATGTACTTGTCCATCCTGCAGTGCTTAAACTGTGCGAGTCCATCAATGGTTCATATCACTATTTAAATGTGTTCCATTGTTTCATTATTTTTTGAAACAAAGTTTAAATTTTATAAAAAACTGAAGAACAAAATAAATTAAAAAATAATTCAATAACAAAAAGCAAAAAAGAAATATTAGATAAAACATATCTACAACACTTCAAACAAAAACAAAAAAAATTTGTTTAAAATTAATAAGCATGAAGTTGTTATGTATACATAACAAAACCCATGTTGATTTTTACATGTAGAGCTACAAAAAAAAAAATGTTTTTTTTTTGCCAACTAAAATTAAAACTGAACAGGAAACAATGAATAAAACAATACATACTATCAAAAAATAAAGAAGGTTCAAGATATTTATATACCTAGCACGCTATATGCTCTTGCTAGTAACCCATTCCCCATGAAACTCCATTACCCACACCGTTCTCCACTCCCCATTCCTCATCAGACCGAAAGATATCCTGGACATTATTTTTTCATCGAAAATTTAACAAATTTATCATGAGCAATGAAGGGCTTTTTGTTAAAATCTTAGTATATTAAATTCCAGATTATGTAAAATTTATAAAATATTTTATAAATACAGAAGCAGAGGATTGGATTGAATTGTGTTCTTGTAAAAACTGTTTCAAGAACATCTAATCTGGCAATTTTATTTACTAAAATTTAAAGCTAAAATATAAAATATTTATATTGTTTAATAACTAATAACATAAATATATATATATATTTTAGTTTTAACATTTGTGTGACCACTCTTTTATGGTTTGTATAGGTTTCCACTATGCTATGTTAAATGAAATTATGAAAGAGTTGAAGCAATTTTTTACAACCAAATACTTTTCCTAGAATAAACCTTTTTTGCAGATCAGACCACTGAGTAATTTTAATAGGATAAAAAGTTTATCACCCAAGTTTTACCCACATTTGCATGTATCAGAGTATTACATGCATACTGCTTGTAATTTGTAACTGCTTGTAATTTGTAACTGTTGTAATTTGTTTAACATCTTAACCTGATATCAAAACAAATATTTCTAATAAAATTTTTAAAGAAATTTTTTTTTATTAGAAATTTTATTGAAACTTTTTATTAGAAATTTTATTGAAATTTTTTATTAGAAATTTTATTGAAATTTTTTATTAGAAATTTCAAAAAATTTTTTTACTTAAATTTTTTTTTTTTAGCATTTTCACTTCCAACAAGGCTGCAAGCAACCACTACTAGAGTTGGAAGTTATTGGAAGAGAAAATATGAAGATAATGATTAAAGTATGACTTAAAAAATTGTAAATTATTTAAATCAGGAAAACAAGATAAAGGAAGCCAATTCCAAAGAACTGATGTTCAAGGAAAAAACTAGACAAATAAGAATTTTTGGAGCACTTAAAAACAGTCACAGTAAAACAATAAGATTTTGAATGACAAGTAACATGAGAATGAATTTTAGTAGATGGCAACGCAATTGAATTTTAATAGATGGCAAACGCAAGCTCTTTAGAGCAGCGCCTGTTATAGTATTTACAAGACAAAAGAGAAAGAGAAGCAACATTCTGACAATTTGACAATGGTTGAAGGTTGGCTGAAATTTTTTATCTAAAACCTATTTTCCAGACAAATGGGTGAATTCTTATGCATGTGACTATTGCAGTTTTTACAAATTTCTTTACAAAACTCAGAGTATTGGTTACCATTGATTACCACAGCAACCATTGTTTATCATTAGACATCATAACTAGGTTCAATAAAGCTCATAGCAAAAAATAAGATTTTTTTTAGACATTCACTCAATGTATACAGCACAAATATAAATTGCTTTTCATAAAAGAGTATATCTGACATAATAAAATTCAACCAGCATTTTAAAAACTAAAACTTGAATATATTGTATGTGTAACTAAGCAACTATGTGTTATGCCTACTATAAATTTTTTTTTTTTTAGTATCTTTTGCTTTAAGATTCATTTAATTTAATGATTTATTACTGAAAATTCCAAACAAGGATTGCATTTACCTACAGATAATTAAAATCTACATCTGTCACATACAGATAACTAAAATCTACACCTACCACCTACAAATATAGTTAAAATATTTCTAGCTGAGTGAGAAAAAAAAGATCAAAATTATTAAAAAATATTTATTTTATAATTCTTTCAAACTATGATATGGTCAACTAAAAAATAATAAATATATTAAAAATAATTGATACAAATTTAAGCAAAATAAAGACTTTTAAACTATTTTCAATGAAACATACAAAACAAAATAAAGAATGACAAGAAATAACAACCATCTGATATATAAAAACAGATTGCACATTTCTAAAAAAAGATAAATAATTTAAAAACCTAATAACTAAAAAATATTTGATTAGAAATTTTTTTTTTGCAAAGTTCGAAGAAAAAAAAGCACTCAAATGCTTCTTTTAAAAAAAAACAAAAGTATAACTTCATACAACAAATAAAAACATTCTTGCACAAAACCAAGCTAAAAGAAAAAAAAAAGAAAACAAAACAAAAAAATATTAATAACTTTTAAAAAATATTTGTAATTATATATATAATTCTTTAATTTCTTCTGTAAGTGAAATTTAACAAAAACACATCACAAATCTAGCATGAACATTGGTTATACACAAGCATGTTTTGCTTAATATTATTAATATTATATATATATATATATATATATATATATATATATATATATATATATATATATATATATATATATATATATATATATATATTATAATTATCATACAAGATGTAAGTATATATGTAAATATATATACATATATATGTATATATATATGTATATATATATATATATATATATATTTATATATATATATATATATATATATATATATATATATATATAAAATATATATAAAAAGCATGAAATGTCATATGTAAGTATTATATATACATCATATATAATATTTATACAGACTTTTGAGTGTTTTAAAATTTTTATGTTTCAAAAACAAAATTTACATCAAATTCACAAGAAAAAATTTAGAAATTGATTTTTAGAAGAAACACAGCATCTGCGACAAGAAACATTTATGTCAACAACTCTTTAATGTCCCATATCTAAATGTTAAAACATATTTTTTTTTCATACAAATATAAATCAATTCAATTTTTATTGAATTGATTTATATTATATAAGTAAGACATAACAAAATAAAATTTTTTTATTTATAATTGCTTTATACTATCACCAAAAAGTTTTACCTTGACAAGCTCATCAGTTCCACATGTTAACATTCTTTTTTTTGAAAGGTCAACACTCATGTGCTTAATCAAATGTTTTATATCATGAAAGCATGTAGTTGAAATTTTTCTGAAACAAGTTTTAAAAATAATTTGTATTTTATTGAATATAGTAGTAAATTTAAAAAATAAATCACCCAAGGCTAGGGAGGGCCCTACTTTGACAACTACTGGTGTCAAAAGATGGAGCATATGGAAACTGCTTAATTCTAATGCTCATTTAATTATCATAAATATTTTTATTTTCCTTTTCCAAAAGCTAAAACTCCAAAATACAAATCTTGACTAGCAAGCAAGCAAGCTGGTTTAAATACAAACAAAGTTTAGCAAGACAATACCAGAGGTGTGATAGGAGTTACCTCAAAACCAAGGGTATTAGAACAAAAACAGGCGCTCAGCCAAAAAACTACAAAAAATACAACTACAAATAAAAAAAATACAGTTAAATCCTTACTCTTCATCTTTAGTAGAATTATAACAGTCACCACAAACACGAACATCGTACTCATATCCTAGATTAGGAAGCACTGACACATAAGAGCTGCATTTCATACACACAGCACGTCCACACTTTCTACAGTGATGCTAAAAGTATAATTATAAAAATTCAATTTTCTAAACATAGAATTAAAATGAAAAAAAAAAACGGACATTTTACTAACCTGCCTCACACCAACAGCTTTTTCCTCCCACATTTGCTTAAAGTTCCAAAAAAAGGGTGTGGCACATTTCTCACACATATCACTCTGAGACCATGTAGGTGTTTCAGCTCTTTCTGTCTTCATATCCCACACTGTCAATTTACAATCATCAGCAATTGTAAAAAGCTTTTGAGCATGAGTTGCTAACGACATTGTTCTTATTTTCTCACTAATCCAAAAAAGTATTATTTTTTCTTTTTGTTAAACAAGAAATTTTATTGTAGTCACATTGATTGAATAATTATAAGAATTTTCATAAGTAACCAAGAAATTAAACAAATATATAATTAAACAACTACTAACTTTATTATATAAAATAATATTACACATAATATATTAAACAGATACTATTGAGTGTGTTAATCAATTTTTAGTGTTTAAATATAATTTTTTACAAAACAAGTTAATAAGATATAAAAACAACAAACATAGCTCTAAGCTAACTGTTTTCAATTTAAAGCACCTACTAATTAAAAAACAAAACAAAAACACAACTATCCAAAGCATACATAACATAAAATCAAAAAACTTAAATACTAATTTGCCACATTTCAAAGTTTTATTTTTGTTCTACAAAATTATAATACGCAGCAATCCTTTTCACATTTCAATTTTGAAACTTTTTTATAAATTTACCATCAACATAATTAATTCAAAAATTTAAAAGAGATTTTAAAGAGAAAATGAATTAAAATATTAAAAATATAATCAATAATTTTAATATGTATGTATAATATGCACTAACAGTGTGGCTAACCTAACAATATTACTTATGATGCGGCTTTTTTTAAAATGCTATCAAAACATATGTATATTAAATGGGTATATAAAAAAGAGAAAAAATCTATTTGTAAGTATTATAAGTAGTTTTCTTGTCATTATAAGTGATTTCCTTTAAAAAAAAACTTTCAAATATTTTATTTAGTTTATCTTTTTATAATGAAATAAAGGTAAAAATAATTAAAACAAATTGTTTGGAGGTGCAAGTGAAGTAAAGTTGAAAGAAAAGTGAAAAACGGTACTTCAATAATTAAAAACTTGCATAATTAGTTAAAAATGCATATAATTAATTAAAAATGTGCATTATTATGATATTCTAAAATAAATTAAAATTAAAATCAAAATTAAATTATGATCAATGAATAGAGTTTTTATGTTATTGTTTTGATTTTTTTATATTTAAGTAAAAAATAAATTTATTTGAATTTAAACTTACGTATGACCGTGCAGTTCATATGCAGAGCCTTTCTGGCCACCTATGTCCCAAATAATGATTGACTCATCAAAACTTCCAGAATACAACCATTTTTTCTCCATATCCCAAGATATACATTGAACACTTCCTGTATGTATGTATGTATGTATGTATGTATATATATATATATATATACATATATATATATATATATATATATATATATATATATATATATATATATATATATATATATATATATATATATATATATATATATATATATATATATATATATATATATATATATATATATATATATATATATATATATATATATAACTCAGATTTTATTAATAAAAAAAGTCATTACATTCAGATACATACAGAACTAACATGTTATATTAGTATCATGTGTACTTTGCAGCATTGTAATAGTAGTATTATATATATATATATATTTATTTAATTTTAGGTGCCCCAAGAAGTCCGTGCGGTCTTATCACAGAGCACCTCATGTCAGAAGTCTGATGCTATACTGAAATAGTCATATACCAGGGGCTTCAGTACATAAATTGACTGATTAAATAGAGAGAACAAGCAAGGGAGTGCTACTACATAGACTTCGGGTTTGGGTTGGAGCAGAAACTGTTATTAATTATTCTTTATTTTTATTTTTTTTTCCAAAAAAACTTTAGTAACAGTTTTTTTTTCCAAAAAAACTGTCACTAAATGTATAAAAATATGCGCTATATAAAACATGTATATATACAGTCAGCGAAATTTGAAGGATTTCATTTTTTTGCTTTCTGCTACGATAGGGGTAATGATTAATTGATTATAAAAGGATTGCTTTATAATAGCATAGCTTCAGACAACAATATTTTAAAGAATGTAGCAATTAAATTTTGTGTAGTAATTTAAGTATATAGCAAATTTATGAATTAGTGATTTTTTAGTTTTTAAGTTGTTGTTTTTCTACAAAAATAATGTTCATAGTTTATTTATTTCATTTTAATTGGTTTTTTAGATTGCTCATAGAAAGAACGTTGTTTAGAAATACAAATTTAGTTTATGTGCTGAAGGTGAAGATTTTATTTAAAACGGAAAATTGTTTAACAAAATGAGTAGACAGATAACATCCGGTTTGTTTACCTCAACGATAAATAAGCATTTATTTCTCAAGTAGTAAGGGTGGTGTTTTTTAACATTTAATTGTAGTATAGTATGAACTTGTAACTATATGTAAATTGATGGAGGGAAAACAAAAGTTAAAAATACTAAAAATAGTTGTTTTTTCTTATATATAAACATTGTTTTTGCGCAATGGCGATTGTCTTATTGACGTATTTTCATAATTTACTCATTATCAAATTTTTCTGTCCAATCATCATTAAGTTTTTTTTTTTTATAACTGATGTTCCCTGTACAAACGTTTCTGTTGCTAATTTAGCACAGTCTTTATTTTTATTATAACAATTTTTTTTAAAAGCTCTGAATACTCTTGGCAAGTTTTACACCATATTAAAAGTACTTCACCTGAATCATTAGTTTGAAATCTGCAGGATTTAAACCCCCATTTTTTAGTGACAGTTCTGTTTAGCATTATGTCTTGTTTCAAGCTTGCTTAATGTAATTGTATTATAATGTAGTTGTGTCTATTGCAATTTAATAGAAGCTTTAACTCTTATTAAATTAAAAAAAAGTTTTGTAATTAATGTTTCTTCTCCGCATGTGTTTAACATCAGGGTTAGGTTAAACTTTCATAATAGACTTTGCTGATCTTAAATAATATTTAAAAAACTGTAAACATGCTTGAATAAATTTGAGAAAAAAAGATTAAAAAGAATTGAAAAAAAATGAATAAATTTTTGTTTTAATAAAATATTTCAAACTGAAAAGCAAGTAATTACAATAAAAAAAAATATAAAATAAAATTTTTATATTAATATTATTTTATAGTTTTTTTATTTAAAGTATTTCGATTTGCATGCTGACACTTTAGGATATTCAGGTCGGCAATTGCCAACCTAAAGCAAAGATTGGTCAGCTTTTGTGTCGGCATTGCCGAATGCCGACCTGAATTTTGCTGACTGTATATATATATATATGTATATATATATAAATATATATAGATATGTATGTATATAAATATGTATATATATATATATATATATATGTATGTATATATATATATATATCTACTATAGCATATTTATATGCGCAATTGCTCACTTTTTTTGCTAGCCTAAATTAAGTGAGCATTTTTAGAAAACGATGAGAGAAAACGAAGAATAATGAATGAAAATGTTGCTGACCCATACCAAACCCTCAGTCGATGTAGCAGCACTCCACGGCAAGTCAGGCTATTTGTCAGTTAATGTATGTACTGAAGCCCCCGGCAGCAGGCTATTTGACATTAGGTGAGTATGACATCATCATGCTCACCTAACTCAGCAGTATAAGATATATAAGTATGTATATATATATATATATATATATATATATATATATATATATATATATATATATATATATATATATATATATATATATATATGTATATACAACCCTCAGAACTAGGAAAAACGAGGCTGGCAATAATTTGAGGACCTCAATCTTTTAGAGGTCGGCATCAGGTCGGCAAAAAAAATTTAATACAAATATATATATATATATATATATATATATATATATATATATAATATATATATATATATATATACAGGGCTCGAAATAACGAACATTTTTGTTCCGGACATTTTGTCCGATAAATACTCAAGCTTATTCACCATTCCTGAGCAGGTCTAAAATATTTTGTTTTTAAAACATGACCACGGCAGTTTGTTTTGAGAACTAAAGGCGTTTCAAAATGCGCTGAAAAGAAAAAAAAATTAAAAAGATAACTTAAAAAAAAAATCTTAAAGGAAAAGGAAAAAATCTAAACTAAAAAAACTAAAATTTGAAAAGGAAAATATATTTAAATTACATTTTTAAAAAATTTACTATAGTATGCGAAATACTTTGTAAATTATTATTAATATATTAAATACATAAATTATTGTGTTTACTTATTACTTTATTAAAAAAACAAATAAATTAATTCTAATGATTGTTATTTAAGTTATTAATTCTAATGAATGTTTATTTAAATTATCAAAGAATATTATACATTTATATAAATATGTATTTTCTAATACCTAATGTATTTATTTATATAATATGTATTTTTGAATAAATCTTTTCAAACTTTTTCTATGATTACTTTTATAAACACTTTTAATAGCGAAAAACTTTAGCAAAAACAAACATTACATGACATAATTTAAATTTAATAGTGTAATAAAAAGTACTGGTTCCTATAAGCATTAAAAAAACTATTACGATAAAATTTTTATAAAATAAATAAGGGGTTTTAAAAGCTAAAATATTCCTTTTGAAATTCATAAAGATCATCGGACAAAAAATAAAATAAATATTGAAATATAAATTTAAACTAATAATTAATTGAAATATTGTATATAAACAATAAAAATCAGGCTGCTTAAACCTAAAAAAATTTAATGCTTAGGCGTCTACATTAAAAAAATTATATATTTCATTAATGTAGCTGAGTATTCAACTTCATTTTCTATTTTGTATAAAAAAATAAAAAATTAAAAAAATGAAGTTTATATACGATTCTGAGTTTATTAGTAATTTTGGAACAACTAAAATGATTATAAAATAAATGCACACAAAATATGGGTCGAACATAATGATTAACAGATGTCAATTTTTATTGGACATGTGCCGGATAATGTCCACCAGCAGATTCGAGCCCTGATATGTATGTGTGTGTGTGTGAGTATATATGTATATATATATATATATATATATATAATATATATATATATATATATATATATATATATATATATATATATATATATATAAATTATATTAGTGTATTCTACAAATAGAGTGCTCAATGTTTATCTAATGTAAGTTCATCAGGAAGCCTGATGAACCTACTGATGGTGAAACATGCTGTTGAAGAGCACAAAAATTAGATAAGTGTTTTTACTAAATTATATAAGGTGAAGTGGTTAAGGCCATTGCTCTTGACATTTCTAAAGCGTTTGATAAATTTTGGCATGCTGGTCTTCTCCATAAGCTTTCTTCTTATGGTCTATCTGGAAACATCTTTAAGATTATTGAATCCTTCCTTTCCAATCGTAGTATAAAAGTTGTCCTTGATGGACAGCACTCTTCTTATTCTGTAAACTCAGGGGCTCCTCAAGGTTTAATCCTTGTCCCTAGACTTTTTTTAATTTACATTGATGATCTTCCAGATATTCTCACATCTAAGGTGGAATTGATCGCTGATGATACTACCATTTATTCTTGTCACGATAAGAAGCCAACTCCCTCTGATTGCTTGCAGAGGGCATTTGAACTTGAAAAGGATCTCACTTCTGCTACAGCATGGGGCTCACAGTGCCTGCGGAACTTTAATTCAGGCCTTGCGATAAAGCGTCGGGCGATGTGAATTTTACGTCTTCCTAGAGCGATTTTGCGTGTAGCTAGGGCTATTTGCGTCGAGCAAAAAATTTTTTGTTTGAGTATATTTAAAGATATTTTTGAGCGGAATTTTAATGAAGTAATTTACGATTATTTTAACATTTAATAAAGTATTTTAAAAACCGCACGCTGTTGATATAAAAGATTGAATTAAAGAAAAATTAAATATGCTCATTATTTACAAGTAGAAAAAATTCAGATAAAAAAAAGCTAACATTTAAATAAAATTATTCAGCAATAGCAAAGTTGTCGATAACAATTGCTTTTTTGTTAGAAGTTACCAAAACTCAACAAAGCGTGCTCAAGAGCAGCTGCTGAAAAATGGAGCGTCAATAGTTTTTCCAATAATTTTTAATAATAATTTTTAAGAATAATTTTTTCGCTAAAATATATCTTTTATACCTATAAGATTTTTATTCTAACATTTTCTTTTATTTTATTTTACCAAAAATAAAATTCCTTGTAAACATTAAAAATCTATTCAAAACGATCGTTAAAGTTTTTTAGCAATACGAGTGATTGTGCTTATCAACCGCTTTATGAAAATAAATAAAAATAAATAAATAAAAAAATATTATATAAAATTGCTAGTAAAAATATTAGCTATTGCACATTTTTTAATCGTACAATATTAAAATTTCCAGTTTATTACTCGCTGACTTTTTAAAAAGAAAAAATAATTACTTGAAAAACTTTAAATTACATATTTGAGAAAAAAAAAATCAAATATTAGCATATTTTATAATCTTTTTTAAATGTTTAGTTATAATGTTTTTTATTCGTTTAGTATAGACAAAACGTGTCAAATGTGGAGAAAATAAACAAATGTTTCTACATTTTAAAAAACGAAACATTCCAAAACATTTTTAAATAATAACATTTCTACATTAATGATTTAAAGTAGTTTTGCGGTAATTAAGTAAATTGGTGCAGTTAATGTCGATAAATATGAAAAGCAAATAAAAAGAATTTAATGACGTCAAAAATCACGTCGTGCTTATGCGTCGCGCAGTTTTTATTCATCACAAGGCCTGTTAATTCAGATAAAACTTAATTTTTTTCAGCCAATCATTATTGCAATAATTTAGACCTTCCTATATTTATGAACGGTAATGTGCTCGATGAGTCGTCTACCCTTCATCTTCTAGGATTGACTCTTGCTTATGATCTTTCTTGGAAACCTTGTATCGGAAATATTGCAAAATTAGCATCTGCTAAAGTTGCATCTCTTTATCGAGCTCGACACTTTCTAACTCTGGATTCTATTCTCTATCTCTATAAATCTCAAATCCGGCCTTGAATACTGTTGCCATATCTGGGGCAGATCTTCATGATGTTCTTTCTCTTTTAGACAAAGTGAAAAAAAGCATTGTAAACATAGTTGGACCTGCTCTTGCAGCCAACCTTTAACCTTTGTTACATTGTCGTAATGTTGCTTTTCTTTCTCTTTTCTACAAATACTATAATGGGCACTACTCTAAAGAGCTAGCACCTCTTGTGCTATCAAATAAAATTCATTCTCGTGTTACTCGTCATTCAATTAAGTCTCATCCTTTTTCTGTTACTGTTCCTAAGTGCTCCAAAAACTCTTATTCTTCTTGTTTTTCCCCTCGAACATCAGTTTTTTGGAATTCGCTTCCTTTATCTTGCTTTCCTGATTCATATAATTTGCAATCTTTTAAGTCGTCTGTCAATCCTTATCTTGCTCTACAATCTTCATCTTTTCTCTTCCAGTAACTTCCAACACTAATTAGTGATTGCTTGCAGCCTTGTTGGAAGCGAAGATGTTTAAAATATATATATATATATATATATATATATATATATGTGTGTGTGTGTGTATATATATATATATATATATATATATATATATATATATATATATATATATATATATATATATATATATATATACACACACATATATATACATATATATACATATATATATATATATATATATATATATATATATATATACAAATACATATACATGTATGTATGTGTATATCTACCAGGACAAAAATAAAAAAAATAATAATAGTGAAAATAACATAATTAGTAAAAATAATCTATAATTGAATCATAAAACAATATGCAGGAACAAGAACATGATTATTTTATTTATAAAAAACTTACATCAATTTTTCATCAGTGTGTTAGAACAAGTCTAATTTTTAAAGTTTGTAAAAGTTTGCTGAGTTTTAGAAACTTTAAACGTGTTAACTGGACTATTATGTAACTGGACTTTAAACGTGTTAACTGGACTATTATTACTTTAAACGTGTTAACTGGATTTATTATGGATTCTAGATAAATATTCTGTGTTATTAGGGATTACTATCTATTATTCTCATTCATTTTATTTATTTTTAAATACTACTGGACAAACTAACTTTTGTGTTTAATTAGCAAGAAAATCTAATAGCACGCTATGGCATTTGTGAGATTTTCTAATTTATAAAAACTCCAAATCAAAGTTCAAAATCAAACTATTTAATAATACTTTTAAAAACCTGGAGTAAAAGTCCAAGGAGTGTTTTTCCCTCAGAGTTCAGAGCAACATTTAAAAAAGTGCCGCCTTAAGGCGGTGAGGCACTTATTTAAACAGTGACTACAGTCAAGTTTTAAAAAACCTTGCAAAAAGTGCACGCCTCCCCGCAGGGCTTTTTTAAACCTTGGTTAAGAGTCCCGAAGTTCAGAAAAATTAACCCCACATCCCTGATGAAGAAGGAAAACTATGTATATTGAAAAGAAGTTGAAATTTGTATATTGAAAAGCTAAATGTTGCATATTAAGAAGAAGCTGAAGACTAGATAAAGTTAAAAAATAAATCTATCCTAAACACTTTTTCCTTTGCTGACTTTACTTATTGCATCACCTCAACTTCAAGCATTGTGGAGTAAGTGACTGTGAAAGAAAACCTTTACAGATATTAGCAAAATTAATATTTTTATATTAATAAGGCATGTGCCCTACATAAAATATTAAAAACCAAAATTTTAAGTTTTAGTACACATTTTATACACACACTGTATACTAAAAATTTGGACAATAACAAAATCTACTTGAATAAGTCATAATTCATTGTTTTTAATTATAAAAATTATACTGTATACAAAGAAAAACATTTTAAAAAGAGTTTAAAACACAGTCACTATATGGCACCAAGAAAATTAAGTATTAGTAAGATTTGAACCCGCAACCAATGCCAATATAACAGTTGCGTCTCATAAATGATGTAATTAATCAACCTACATAAGTGCTACATAAATGCTGCGATATAGAAAAAATTATTAGCTTTAAACTATTAGTTAAAACCTTTTTAAATAAAATTAATTTTGTTTGAACTATTAATTGAGACGCTTCTAAATTAAAAAATACATTAGTTTTATGCTTTTACTTTCTCTGGTTTATGCTTTATTTATTTTATTATTCATTAAGTATCTCTTTTCAATTATTATTTGTTGATTTTTAATTTTCTTTTTAAATTAGTTTGATTTTTTCAGCGCAATTTTTTAAACAAGCTTATATATATATATAATTTTTAAACAAGCATATATATATATATACATATATATATATATATATATATATATATATATATATATATATATATATATATATATATATATATATATATATATATATATATATATAACCTGTTATTTAAAATGATGAATCAAACAAAACTGTAGTTCTAATAGTTTGAAATTTTAATAGGATTTAAAAATATTAGAACTTCTAAAAGTTATTTTTTAAAAACTTTGATTATAAATTTTGTAAATAACAAAAGATTAACTTTTTGATTTGGTTAAAATTAAAGCTAATATTTAATTTATTAATGCAAGGTAAACTGATTTTAATCTTAATATGAGAATGCCATAAAACAAATTCATAAAAAAAATAAACAAAAAGTAAAAAAACAAACAACCTGAATGGCCTTTTAATGTAGTTATAACTTTAAGATTTTCAGTACTCAGTTTTAGTATATGTATTTCACCAGAATCGTCACCCATAAAAACATATGATGATTCTATGTCAAATCTTTTTCATTCATCAAAGAAAGGTTCTTAAACAAGTAATTCTCTAATGATGTTAGAAAAACTATTTTAAAAATAATCAACTCTAACCTTCTATTAAAACTTTACTCAGCAAACAAAATAATGAATATGAAAAAATCAATTAATTAAATAGAATTAAAATGCCAAATACAAAAAGGCATCAACCTAAATCTACAGGCTTGGTTGGGAAGCAGGAGGGATCGCTCTCGAATACTGACCACGGAAATTATATTAAGTTGCGAAAAACTGGCCATGTTTTTTAGTTGTTTTGAGAACATTTAAGTTTATGAACGAAACAAAAAAATTTTGTTTTACGGACATACATGGAAACATAAAAAACTTGAATGTTCTCAAAACGTCTTGGTGTGGAAGAGTAAAAAGAATATTCGTGAACACTAAAACCCTGCCAAATTAACGAACAAACTAATTCTATTGGTTCAAAAAATATGCTGACTAAACAAAATAAAGTTCTAGAGTACTCTGTTGAAATATTTTAGAAATTGTATTATTCATGATTTGTTACGTTTTGAGATTTCTAGCATAAATTGTTTTAAGAATATATATTATTTGTTTACAAAAATAAATGTTTTAAATATATATTAAATTGTAAAAATTTTGAAAGTTTATTATAAATTATAGATTTTATTAGTATATTTTTATTTTTTTATTTAAAAAGTATGTATTCATTATGTAAATGTAATTTTGTGTATCTGTTTTTTATCGTAATGTATCTTTTAAATTTTTATGATTTAAACAAAGACTTACAAAAATAATTGCGCTTTCAAAGAAGTTATAATCATTAAAGTTAATAAAACTAATTATGTAACAAACATATAAGTTTCTGGTTACTAAACATAAACAACGCATACAAAGTAACTCGCAGATGAGCAGGCACCGTGCCTGAGGTCACGACAGAACACAAATTTATATAGCAAATTATTAGATATAAAGAAAAGTTTCTAGATATTGGTTTACTAACTCTAATTATTTTCGCTTAAGTTGCCATTCTTAAAACTCTTTATACTTTTTTTCTGCTTTAAATACTAACTAAAATTAGTAAGCTTATTCACTAAACATCATCAGCGATATTGTGAAGCAGTTTCGCTTCCTTATCATAAAGTATTTTTAACCTTTTTAGTTTATTTCTATCTAGTTAATTTAATTTCTATAGTAATTCAATGATTTAATTATTTCATTTGTTTATCTCACTAAGAATTACTTCAAATATGTTAAACTTTTCAAACTACGCAAAACATAAAATTGGTATTAAAAAAATTGACTTTTTAATTTATAAAATAATTTAGCTTAAATAAAACTAAAACTTACAAACTTTGTTAAATAAAGAACATTTGTTTCTTTTTTTTAAACAATCGTAAGATGTTACTTTATATAAAAAATGTCATTTAATTTTATAAATAAAATTATAAAAGAGCGATGGTTTGAAAATATTTGTTCTAAACGTAATTTATTTTTCTTTAAGTTTTTTTCGCGTTATAAGATAATTTATTTTCCTAATTTTTTTTTTTGTAATTGTCTCTCATAGGTCCAATTAATCTATCGCGCATTTTTTTTTTTTTGCTTTTTGAAATTGTACAAAACAACTAAAAAATCTTGCCAGCTTTTCGCAACTAAATATTATTTCTGTGGTCAGCAATTGAGAGCGATCGCTCCCGCTTCCCGACCAAGCCTGAATCTACAAAGTAATTAAAAAAGAAAAAAGAGAAGAATAGCCTTCATGATATGTATACATAATATAAAAAATATATTTTAATATAATATATTTTTTCAATTTTATATAAATAATCCGTTTGTTTTCACTTTTGTGTGAATTGGACTAGTTTCCATTTTGCCATTTTCTAAGTTAAATGACATTATGGAAGACCTAAAGCAAATTTTATAACCAGATGTCCATTCTGGCATTTGAAAAACAAAATTACTTTTTTTTTTAAACTAATCAGTAAAAAATAAGTAAATGAGAAAAAATAAGGGAGGGAAAAAATGAGAATGAAGAACAATTATATTAGAAGAACAGAAACAAGATAATTGTATTTATTTGTAAAATGTATATAATTGTAATAATTAAATGAAATTAATTGAAATTAATAAATGTAATTTAATTGTAATCAATGCAATTAAACTTAATAACTAAATATAACTATGATTATTAATTAAAACAATTAAAAGTACTATTATAACTAAAAAGATACTGCAAACAATTGCAATGTGATTTTGCTCCATATCCACCTAATCTTTTACCAGTTTTTGTGCAATGCCATTGAAAGTATTTATCATTACCACAGCTCAGTATCCAATTATAGTCCAAGGTGAATAAAACAGTGTTTACATTAGAAGTATGAGCTAAAACCAAATTAAATAAAAATAAAACAAATTATAAAAAACAGCACAAAAATAAGATTTAAATAATTTACTTTTATTAGTATTCAAAATAGGTTTGCATGGTTGGCCAGGAGTTCCTACTATCAGCTGGAATCCTTATTTTCAACTGGAGTTGGAAGAAACTTTCATGTTCAGTTTGGTAAAAAAAAAAAATAAAGAGAAATTCCTGTTTTCAGCTGAAGTTAAGAATTCTATAAATTTTACACAAATTTTGACCATCACAATAAACAAGGTTTAATTTCTAAGAATAAAATAAGCATTTTGAAACACTTGTTTAAAAGTCCATATATATATATATATATATATATATATATATATATATATATATATATATATATATATATATATATATATATATATATATATATATATATATATATATATATATATATATATATATATATATATATATATATATATATATATATATATATATATATATATATATATATATATATATATATATATATATATATATATATATATAATATATATATATATATATATATATATATATATATATATATATATATATATATATATATATATATATATATATATATATATATATATATATATATATATATATATATATATATATATATATATATATATATATATATATATATATATATATATATATATATATATATATATATATATATATATATATATATATATATATATATATATATATATATATATATATATATATATATATATATATATATATATATATATATATATATATATATATATATATATATATATATATATATATATATATATATATATATATATATATATATATATATATATATATATATATATATATATATATATATATATATATATATATATATATATATATATATATATATATATATATATATATATATATATATATATAATAGGGCTGTACCGGATTTTGGCTCCGGCCAAAATCTGACCGTTTTTACAAATCCGGCCAAAATCCGGCTCTGGCAAAAAGTTAGCAAATCCGGCAAAATTTTAGTCGGATTTCTAAATTTTGGTCAGACATTTATTACATTTTTTTTGCCCGTGTTTACATGTATATTCAATATTTTATTTATTCAAATCAATGTTCTTTGTAATTCTATATTCTATGAACTCCCTGTTTGTAATGATATCTGTATTTACATTTATTTTGCAATTTAATTAGTTAAGCCTAATTTCAAATAACAACTCAACAAAAATTCTGAAAAGAATACACACGATATTCTTAAGAGAAAAAACACAATAGAGTCTGAAGTGAAGACACAAATTTGGTTAAATATACATTCAATAAAGTTACGGTGCAGAACATAATAGACACAACAGACATAAGGGCGAAAAAATATCAAACGATCAAAAACTTTAATTATTTGCCATAAACTTTTTTTTTTTTGTTTAAGGCATGTAAACAAAATTTTTAATTTTTAATATTTGTTTTAAAATAAAAATTACTTATTTATTTGATAATAGTAGATAAACAACCGCTCTGACAAAGTTATAATTTTTTTTCAAAATTTTTTTTAAATAGTCAATAAATAATATAAAATAAAACTTTGATGTCAAGTATTTAACATTTGTTTTTAGTTAATATTTAATTGCTTTAAAGCAAACAAGCAATTATTTTTCATTACATCTGCCGGCGGGAGGCAAATATTTCCGGCTCCAATTTGACGGCTGCAGCCAATTAGGAGGCAGAAGCCATTGGAGGCGGCCTCCAAATGGCTTTGCCTTCAAAATTTCTTTTGGAGGCGGCCATTGGCTTTTGCCACTCTATTGGCGTTGGCCTCCAAAACATTTTGCCTCCAAAAAAGAACTCCGGCTGCGGCCGCCAATAGAAAAGCGGAAGCCACTGGAGGCGGAAGAAAGAACATTTTGCCGCTAAAAATTGATCGGGAGGCAGCAGCTGTTTGCTGAGGAAGAAAAGTGGAGGCAAGAAGATTTACGCTGTTTATCAACACTGCTGTATACTATAAAGATAAATAAAATGAGTAAGCAATTGCTATCTATATACGCTATAGTATATTTATCATAGATGAGTATTTGACTTTGTGAAAATCACGGAAATTTTTTTTTTAAAAAAATCCTGGAAAATCCCAGCAAATTATTTTATTAAAAATTGATCGTATTAACTGACAACAAAAACTTTTGTAAACTTTTAAAATGGAATTTGGATTATTTTACTTTTTACAAAAAGGAATATCTAACATTCGAAAAAGTTAATTTGAATGAATTAAAAAGTGAAAAAAAAAGAAAAAAAATTGTTACGAAAATTGATCCTGTGAAAATTTTATTTATAGAAAACATATTTGTCTAAATGCAAAAGTTGTCATACTTAAAGTTTTATGTAAAAATATATAATTTTTTTTTCAAATTAATAACAAAAAACATCTGCAAATTTCTGGAAAATTAAAGGAGTTTTAAGTGAATTTCCAGAATTCCCGGAAAAAAATCATCTATGATTTATATTCCTATAGTAAAGACTTTATATTTACCATATATGATAAAAAACAACTCTTAATAACTCATTGATTATAAAAAAAAAACAAAATTAAGTACATTTTATGAAAAACCGTTAAATTTAATTGAGGGAACTAGTTAAATTTTATCATTTTTTTAAAAACCCTCAAAAACAAAACTTAATAAACTAGAATGCTTTTTATTTTTTTAACAAATTGTTTTTATTAATGAAATGAAATTGATAGTGCATAACGCTTGTTAATGGTAAGTTTTAAAAGCATCAAAGTGCAGAGACAAGTTGTGTTTATATTAAATAGAATGTTTTTAAAAAATGTCCTAAAAAATTCTTATCTATTGTATGACTTTCCTATAAACTTTAAAGAAAGCTAAACATAAAAATGTCTTTTTATAGATCGTAAGAATCAAATAAAATTAGGATTTTACAAATTCAAATAAAACATGCATGGATAAAAGAAAGGAAATAGCTGACAATCAGCTATGAAAATTTTGATATTGCTAAAGCATCAAAATAAAATCGTTTGAATGTTGACACTGAACAATGGTGTAAGTAATATTAAAAAATATTAGCAAACAAATGTTAACTAAACTTTTTTATACAGTTAAATAATACAAATTAATTTTTTTAACAGAATTTTAATAAGGATAATAATCATTAAATAACATTAAACATAAGCAAAGCTAATTTATAGCAATAGATGAGCTTAAAATACCTGAAATATTTTATTCATACTGCAAACTTATCAAAATTAGAAAACAAAATAATAAAAAAAATTCTTTAATCAGTGACAAACCCAGATTTTGTTTGGGGATACCATTATTTTTTTTGGCAATGAAGGGGAATAGGTTTTTAAGATAACTCTCCTCTCATAGTTCAAACCAGTGCCATGACAACAATGATTTTTAACCATTACTTTGTTTTTGTTTAGTATGTTTATCTAAAGATAAGGAGTTGATTTAAAATAGCGTCTTGTTGTAAAAGACGTGTCTTTAAAAACCTGAATTTACTGGTGGACATAAGCGATGGACATAAGCATATGCTACTTTAGTAAAGCTATAAAAAAATATTTTATTTAAGATTTTAATTAAAGCTCAAGTTGCAAATACTACGCTATTGTAAATATTTATTGAAAATTGTTTTAAGTACTTTAAACATTTAGTAACTACTTTTAGTATTAAATGTTTTAAATACTTTCAAAAAAAAAATTTAATCAATATTTACAAATTGCATAATATTTGCAAAATTAACATAATAGTTGTCTATATATAATATTATATATCATACAGAAAATATTAGTTATTGTCTATATATAATATTATATGTTATACAGAAAGTATTAGTTATTGTCTAGATATAATATTATATGTTACACACAAAATATTAGTTATTGTCTAGATATAATATTATGTTATGCATAAAATATTAGTTATTGTCTATATATAATATCATATGTTATACAGAAAATAACTATTCGAATAGAAAACATAAAAATTTAATGAATGTATTTGCTATTATTTTAATTTTAATATTGGGAAATCTGTTCATTTTAACTTTACTTAAGATTAATAATTTTCAATGTGCTTCAAGGTACCTTAAATTAAAGATATAATTGTGGTAAACTTAATGATTGAAAAAATATAAAATATATTTTTGATTTAAAAAAAATATATATATTTTTAATCATTAAGTATAATTTAAAAAATTGTGTTTAATAAATAACATTTACTAGGGATTTTTTAAACATTAAAGTCTTTGAATTTTAAAAATAAATAAGTTCTTGACTTTAAAAATAACTAAGTCCTTATTTTTATTATTATTTAGATGAAAAATATATGGAAATAGTCCGGTCAAAATAAATATTCCAGTTTACAATAATTCGCATTGAGCTGAAATTTGGTACAGACCTTGGGGACATTATTACAAATAAAATATTAAAAGTCCCCACTGACCCTGCATCTGCAAAAAAAAGTTATTCAAGGTAAAAGGTTGAAAAAAATGGTTTTTCAGATTTTTCTGGTAAACGGTAAGTTTTATCATTAAAAAAAAAATAGATCAAACAAAAATGTTAGATCATGAAATTATCTGCAAAAATTGTCTGTATTTTTTTTCTAAGAATAACTACTCCTGAGATATATCAAATCATAAAATTGAATAAGTCATATTCAACATAACCTGTATATTATGTTTTAAATATTATATGTTAGTATCATTCTATATACTACTATATATATTAGTACGCTACATCTTCTTAGCTTTTTTCTTCTTCATCTTCTTCTTTTTCTAATTCTTCTAATTATTATTCTAGCTGGAAATGTGAAAGAGATATATCGGCTGTCTTATCAATAATACCATCAAAATCTTCATTTGTTGAAATTGATTCAACATTGGAGCAAAATTGGTCTCAACAATTAGTACATACTGGTGAACACAATAACCCGACTTTTATGCAGCTACATTTTGCACTACAACCTTTTTTGCAATTGCAAAAGATGAAGTTGAGAAGTATTTTCGGAGCAGGTGGGAATAAAGTTTGAATTGGTTCCAGTGTATTACTTACTAATTTCCAAACCCAGGCTGCTGGGTCAAGTTGATTGCCTATCCATACTTGAACTTAATAGTGTGCCGGATATGTGTTGACTAGCAGAAGCAGAATTCAGAAGAAGACAAGATAGTTGACTCTTTTATTGTTCGGTGTATTTTTTACAAAACTTATATCTATACTTGTCTATACAAACAATTTTTTTTGGAGTTCTATATAGAACAATATAATAACCTTCAAATAAGCTTACCTATCTCCCATGCGTTAAGCTCTAATAAACTTCTTTGCAATCAACACCATATTAAAATATTGTATCCATAGTTTTGCTGTAGGTCTTTGTTTTTCAAATTTTTTTAGTTTTTTATTGAACTGATAAAGTAACCTTTACATCTTTCATTATTGTCACTACTTTCAATATCATTATATAAAATTATGTTATTTATGTTAATTATGTTATTTATGATATTTTCAGTGGTAGTATAAAGATCTGCAACTATCTCATCAAGATCTATTTGTGATCTTTGATCTTCTTGTATTTTCGGGGTAATAATTTAAATCATACCATTTATGTGAAGCATGTTATTACCGTTCAAAGTCTTTACATTTATATTAGCGTTGTCTTCAACATATTGAATAAACGTGCCAGTTTGTGGTGGTAAGATTTGTAAGAAACGGTGGATGATGAAGAACTAATGATGCCTCATACATCACAGTGTCATTGTAGGATGTGCAAAAACCAAAAGATGAAATGATTTGTATTTGTATTTGTAGGCGTTTTGAACCAAACCGTCTTCGAAAAAACCGTTCGAAAAAAAAAGACTACAAAATATCGCTGGTAACATCTTTAAACATTGGACTAGGCGAGGAATAATTGGTATTATCAAAGCCTAATGATTAGATGTCTTTTCGAATGATTATTGTTGCAGTTTTTAAGATTCGAAATCGTTCTTCCTCTTTATTTTGGCTTGTTTTTCTCATAAAAAACTTGGTTAAGAATATCGAATGATTGTCAAAAAATTTGAATTCAAGGGTGACAACTTTATAAATTTTATGACGAACATTTTGTACTTTCTTTTTTTCAGCCTCTTCATTCGCTTCATCGCCGCACAATAAACAATATACATTTAAATAAAAATTGGATTTATTCACGCCAGCTCTGGTACGAGGTGGACTAATTTTGGATATACTGGGTTGATCCACAGACTTCTGGCCTTTTAGGTACTCAAGGAGCCCTATTAACACTAGAACCAATTAAAGTCTTCCACAATCAACAGTTCTTGTTGATCATTCCACGATCAACAAGAATTGTTTCACTTGTTAAAAGTTTAATACAAATAAAAAATAATTGTGACACTTGTAAAAAAAGTATTAAATAGTATATATTTTTTATATTAAAAAAGTATTTAATAGTAAACATATAAAATGCAAAAGCCTAACAAAATATTGTTAAGGACAAACATAATTTGGAATAACGTGATGAAATACTTTTAGTATTTAAAACTTTTAAAAAAGAAAATTTAGTTTAAAAAACCTTGCAAAAGAATATTAGTTATTTATTTTTCTTAACAGGGTTCATAAAAACAAAAAATTATTAAAGAAAAATTTTATTAAAAAAAAAATAATAAATAAAAATTATAAAAAATTAATACTTATAAATCTTTTTTTAAAAATATTACAATTATAAAAACCCAATTTTAATTAAATGTTATTTATTTTAGAACAGCTAAACAAAAAATAAAACCCCCTAAAACTTAGCAATATTTTGTTGTTCTAATCCAAGATCAGAATAAAGCAGCAGAAACTTTTTTTTTCTGTAGATAGTAAAATGCACAATCAAAGCGACAAAGGTTTTTATCCTTTTACCTTGAATAACTTTTTTTGCAGATGTCGAATCAGTGAGGACTTTTTACAATTTATTTTTAATAATGTCCCTAATGTCTGTACCAATTTTCAGCTCTATGCGAATTATTGCGAACTTACCACTATTTTTTCAACTATTTTGACCGAACTAAAAAGAAACAAAACCTTTTGAAGAAGTTTTCGCTTTGTTTTTTTCATTTTCCTAACGTAAGATTAAATAGCAAGCTAAAGATCAAAAGTTCAATAATTCAAAAATTGAATTTGCATGACTGTCATCAAGCCTGAAATTTTTACTTTTATTATACTTTATTTTTATTTATTATCAAAAACATTATATTTATTTATTATCAAAAACAGCCAACGAACAAAAGTTAACTTTAATTGCCAACAAACAAAAGTTAACTTTACTCTGAATGGATATTTTAAAATTGCTTTAACTTTTGAAGAAACAAATTTTTCATACATTCTGTTGTCTAAAATTTTTTAACATGTTTTAAATTAAATTTCATAACTTTCATTTTTTTAAATCTAAAGCAACCAAATTAGTTTTAAACATTAAATTTAAACAAGATAAAGTAATTACTTAATTAAAATTAATTAATTTATCTTATTGTCTTGAAGAAAAAATGAACTTGCAAAAATAAACAGAAAATAAATTATTTACTACTGCATGCATTTGAAAATTTTTTTCTTATTTTTAATAGAAAAGCAATAGAAAAATAAAAAATTAAAATATTTTTTTATTTTCACACCACTCCAGCGGTATCAAAACAGGTCTGGGTTCGTCCTTGATTGTAATTTATTAAGAAATTTTTTTTTATATATATATATGACAAGTAACTAAAGAAATCTATGATGAAAAAAAATAATCTATAATTCAAATCAAAAAAGAATTTTTAAATTTCTTATCCAAGTTCTAAAATGACACCATAAACTAAAACTTTTTGGAATTAAATGGGCTTGAATAAATTATAAAGTATGTAGATTGTGGCGCATATTTTAAAGACTTGAAAAATCGCACTAAAATGGAGACATTAGAACTATTAAGTATTATAAATAAAAATTGTTTACTATTAACATCAACAAAACTATTGTTACAAATTATTAATAACAATTGTTTACTTTTACTTACAACTACAAAATTATTGATAAATAATGTTAATAATAATTGTTTACTATTAACAACTACAAAACAAACAGAAAACAGCCATAAAGCAATAATATTGTTAACACTATTGAACTACTATACTATTAGTAACAATACTAAAACTATAATTGTATCTTGAGCATTATGGGATAAATGTTTTATGTTTGCTCTAAAGTATAGCTAGTCAATATTTTTTCAAATATTAGGTGTTCTTAGTTCTAGAGTTGAATAAATTGAAAAGAAAATGAAAAAAAATAATACTTTTAACTTAGTAATTTACCTGAATAACTTCGCCTTAAGACTAGCTTGTTACAATCGTTGGACAAATCATATTCCTAAATTAAAAATAATGTAACATTTTAATGTAGATTATTTTCAGTAATTCTAAAAATTATTGAAAATTAATTATTATTAAAAACTAATAGAAAAATAGCATAAAAAATTCTAATTTAATTATTGTGTAAAACTTGAAATAAAATCGTCGTAAAATAAACTACGCGATTGCATTACTACAAAAATGTCTTTTGGAAAAAACTTTTTGAGAATAGTAATTTTTGGGATTTTCTCGGCAACTTGTTTTTAAAGTTCATTTCTCAAAATTTGAAAATAGTTCTTCGCAATGCGTTCCAAGAACAGCAAATATTATATAAAAAAAGTTAGCAAGAAATAGAGTACAAACTAAAAAAATAACAAACTTGTTTGGTTTAACACGCACAAATACTATTTCTTTGAAAATTTCGCCTTTTTGGATTAAAGGTCAATTGCCTAACTTCAAAAATAGTCATTATTGTCTTACTGCAAACTCTACTTCAAGTAGTACATGTGCTTACTCAACAAAAATATTGAGAAGCCGCCTATGTCAGATACTTTTCGAAATTTTGATATATCCTTACTGCTTGCTTTTTTAAAGCGTAAATTAAATACGTTTAATAACAAGAATGGTTTTTTTATTACAACAAACTGGTACTAAAAATTAAAAAAATAAGAAAACTAGATTCACTGCTTGCTTAAATTTAAAATGTAAAAACAATTTTAAATATTTAAATGAAAATAATTTTTGGTATTCTTCGCTGCCACGATAGCATGCAATCAGTTGCAATCAATATTCTTTTGTAATTAAACAACATTTGTTGTTGTTTTTCTTCAGACTTTGTATTTGTAACTTTATTTTGCTATGTGATTTATATATAAAATTATTATTAATTATAAAATTGAACTCGCAATAAATGTTAAATATAAAAACTACGAGCTGGTGTTTACTTTTTTCAAAACTTTTTTTATTTTTGAAACATTCCTTTTGATGACGCAACTTATTACATGACGGTGTAAGGGTTCATCTATAAAGGACGTCAAGCAGAATTTAAATATTTAGAAGATAAATAATTAGAAGATTAAAAGAATAGAAGAAGTAGAAGATCAATGGTACTCTTCCGCGGAGATTTTCATTAAACATAAATGGCTGTATTACTCGCCCTTTATTGCCCACCAGTAAAAAAGAAATATATATTCAAAAGAATACTCTTAAAATGAAAGCTGCAACGGTATATTAAGATTACAAATAAATCAAATATATTATTCCTAACAATAATTAATTATAATTAATTATTGTTAGGAATAATATATTTGATTTATTTGTAATCTTATCGCTGCATACATTGACATATACAATCGCTGTATGAATTGACTGGACACCAGAAATCAAACAAAATAATCAGTGTTTATTGATTATTAATAATGATTATTACACACTGATTATTTTATATTATAAAAATATATAATTCTTAATATATCTTTGGAAATCGGATCTTAATTTGCCGTGTCATTGCGAAACCACTTTTAATTTTGCGTTGATTTCATATTCGTGTTCAATAAATGTTACAGACATTATTTTGTTTGATTTTTGGTGCCAAGTCAAAGTATACAGCGCTGAAGTTGTGTAGAAGTAGAAAGAATATAAGAAAAGGACCCCATGCATTCCCAGAACACATTTAATATGCGGGGAGAGGCGGATAGCTGGAAAATATTTCGACAAATTACCAAATACTGTCAAAAAGCCGTATCAAATATATTCCTGGTTAACACCCCATATATATATATATATATATATATATATATATATATATATATATATATATATATATATATATATATATATATATATATATATATATTATATATATATATATATATATATATATATATATATATATATATATATATATATATATATATATATATATAGCCCTTGTGATGATTAAAAACTGCGCAATGCATAAGCACAGGCTTGGTCGGGAAGTGGGAGCGATCGCCCTCGATTGCTGACCACGTAAATAATATTTAGTTGCGAAAAGCTGGCCAGATTTTTTAGTCGTTTTGAGAACATTTTAAAAAGCAAAAAAAAAAAAGCGACTAAAATAAATTGGACCGATGAGAGACAATTACAAAAAAAAAAATGTAGGCAAATAAAATATCTTTAAACGCGAAAAAACCTTAAGCTAAATAAATTACACTTAGAACAAATATTTTCTAAACATCGGTTTTTATAACTTTTTTTATAAAATTAAGCGATGTTTTTTATATAAAGTAACAACTTACGATTGTTTAAAAGAGAAACAAATATTCTTTATTTAACTAAATTTGAAAGTTTTAGTTTTACTTAAGCTTAATTTATTTTATAAATAAAAAAGTTAATTTTTTTAATACCTATTTTATGTTTCGCGTAGTTTGAAAAGTTTAACATATTTGAAGCGATTCTTCTTAGTAAGATAAACAATTGAAATAATTAAATCATTGAATTACTATAAGAATTAAATTAACAAGATAGAAATCAACTAAAAAGGTTAAAAACACTTAATGACCAGGAAGCGAAACTGCTTCACAATATCGCTAATGATGTTTAGTAAGTGGGCTTTTTAATTTTAATTAGTATTTAAAGCAGAAAAAAGTATAACGAGTTTTAAGAATGGCAACTTAAGCGAAAATAATTAGAGTTAGTAAACCAATATCTAGAAACTTTTCTTTATATCTAAATATTTGCTATTATATATTTGTGTTCTGTCGTGACCTCAGGCGCAATGCTTGTTCATCCGTGAGTTATTTTGTATGCGTTGTTTGTGTTTAGTAACCAGAAACTTCTTATATGTTTGTTACATAATTAGTTTTATTAACTTTAACGATTATAACTTCATTAAAAACGCAATTATTTTTGTAAGTCTTTGTTTAAATCATAAAAATTGCTTTATAAGATACATTACGATAAAAAACAAATACACAAAATTACATTTACATAAAGAATACAATCTCTTTTAAAATAAAAAATAAGAATATACTAATAAAATCTATGATTTATAATGAACTTTTAAAATTTTAACAATTTAATTAATATATATTTAAAACATTTATTTTTATAAACAAATAATATATATTCTTAAAACAATTCTACAAATCTCAAAACGTAACAAATCGTGAATAATACAATTTCTAAAACATTTTAACAGAATACTCTAGAACTTTATTTCGCTTAATCAGCATATTTTTTGAACCAATAGTATTAGTTTGTTTGTTAATTTGGCGGGTTTTTAGTGTTCGCAAATATTCTTTTTATTCTTTCGCACAAAGATGTTTTGAGAACATTCAAGTTTGTTATGTTTCCATGTATGTCCGTAAAACAAAAATTCTTTGTTTCATACATAAACCTAAATGTTCTCAAAACGACTAAAAAACCTGGCCAGTTTTACGCAACTAAATATAATTTCCGTGGTCAGTATTCGAGAGCGATTGCTCCTGCTTCCCGACCAAGCCTGTAAGCACGATGTGATTTTTGACATCATTAAATTCTTTTTATTTGCTTTTCATATTTATCGACATTAACTGCACCAATTTACTTAATTACCGCAAAACTACTTTAAATCATTAATGTAGAAATGTTATTATTTAAAAATATTTTGGAATGTTTCGTTTTATAAAATGTAAAAACATTTGTTTATTTTCTTGACGTTTGACACGTTTTGTCTATACTAAACGAATAGAAAACATAACTAAACATTTAAAAAAGATTATTAAATATGCTAATATTTGAGTTTATTTTTTCAAATAAGTAATTAAAAGTTTTTCAAATAATTATTTCCTTTTTAAAAAGTCAGCAAGTAATAAACTGGAAATTTTAATATTGTGCGATTAAAAACTGTGCAATAGCTAATATTTTTACCAGCGATTTTATATATTTTTTTCTTTATTTGTTTTTATTTATTTTCAGAAAGCGGTTGATAAACAATCAATCACTCGTATTACTAAAAAACTTTAACGAACATTTTGAATAGATTTATAATGTTTACAAGGAATTTTATTTTTGGTAAAATAAAATAAAATGTTAGAATAAAAATCTTATAGGTATAAAAGACATATTTCAGCGAAAAAATTATTCTTAATAATTATTATTAAAAATTATTCGAAAAACTATTGACGTTCTATTTTTCAGCAGCTGTTCTTGAGCAGTTACTTTTTACAAAAATTTTAATAGCTGTACTTTTTTATTGAATCAAGTAGAATATGTTTTAAATTAATCCTTTTGGATTTTTATTTACATTACCAATTTTTAAAATATTTCCTTGAAATTACTCTTAAATACTTTAAATACGTCTAACAGTTAATAAATATTTTTAAATCTATGGAATAATTTTAAAACCTAACAAACCCCCGTAAAATAATTATTTAAGTTAAAAATCTAAAACTAAAAGAAAGTATTTTTGTTCAATTTTATAGACAACTTTGCTATTGCAGGCTTGGTCGGGAAGCGGGAGCGATCGCTCTCGATTACTGACCACGTAAATAATATTTAGTTGCGAAAAGCTGGCCAGATTTTTTAGCCGTTTTGAGAACATTTTAAAAAGCAAAAAAAAAAAAGCGACGAAGGTTAATTGGACCGACGAGAGACAATTACAAAAAAAAAAAGTAGGCAAATAAAATATCTTTAAACGCGAAAAAATTTAAAGCTAAATAAATTACATTTAAAACAAATATTTTCGAAACATCGCTCTTTTATAATTTTTTTTATAAAATTAAGCAATGTTTTTTATAGAAACATCAACTTTTTATAGAAACATACAACCGTCAACTTAAAAGATTGTTTAAAAGGAAAACAAATATTCTTTATTTAACTAAGTTTGCAAGTTTTAGTTTTACTTAAGCTTAATTAATTTTATAAATAAAAAAGTTAATTTTTTCAATACCTATTTAATGTTTCGCGTAGTTTGAAAAGTTTAACATATTTAAAGCGATTCTTCTTAGTAAGATAAACAAATGAAATAATTAAATCATTGAATTACTATAAGAATTAAATTATCAAGATAGAAATCAACTAAAAAGGTTAAAAATACTTAATGACCAGGAAGCGAAACTGCTTCACAATATCGCTGATGATGTTTAGTGAGTGGGCTTTTAAATTTTAATTAGTGTTTAAAGCAGAAAAAAGTATAACGAGTTTTAAGAATGGCAACTTAAGCAAAAATAATTAGAGTTAGTAAATCAATATCTAGAAATTTTTCTTTATATCTAATTATTTGCTATATATATTTGTGTTCTGTCGTGACCTCAGGCGCGATGCTTGTTCATCCGCGAGTTACTTTGTATGCATTGTTTGTGTTTAGTAACCAGAAACTTCTTATATGTTTGTTACATAATTAGTTTTATTAACTTTAATGATTAAAACTTCATTAAAAACACAATTATTTTTGTAAGTCTTTGTTTAAATCATAAAAATTGCTTTAAAAGATACATTACGATAAAAAATAAATACACAAAATTACATTTACATAAAGAATACAATCTCTTTTAAAATAAAAAATAAGAATATACTAATAAAATCTATGATTTATAATAAACTTTGAAAATTTTAACAATTAAACTAATATATATTTAAAACATTTATTTTCGTAAACAAATAATATAAATTCTTAAAACAATGCTAAAAATCTCAAAACGTAACAAATTGTGAATAATACAATATCTAAAACATTTTAACAGAATACTCTAGAACTTTATTTCACTTAATCAGCGTATTTTTTGAACCAATAGAATTAGTTTGTTTGTTAATTTGGCGGGTTTTTAGTGTTTGCAAACATTCTTTTTATTCTTTCGCACAAAGATGTTTTGAAACATTCAAGTTTGTTATGTTTCCATGTATGTCCGTAAAACAAAAATTTTTTGTTTCGTACATAAACTTAAATGTTCTCAAAACGACTAAAAAACCTGACCAGTTTTACGCAACTAAATATAATTTCCGTGGTCAGTATTCGAGAGCGATCGCTCCCGCTTCTTGACCAAGCCTGCTATTGCTGAATAATTTTATTAAAATGTTAGCTTAAAAAGATTTCAACTTTTTTTTAATCTGAATTTTTTCTACTTGTAAATTAGGAGCATATTAATTTTTTTGTAATTCAAACTTTTATATATTTTTTATGCGGTTTTTAAAATACTTTATTAAATGTTAAAATAATCGTAACTTACTTCATTAAAATTCCGCTCAAAAATATCTTTAAATATACTCAAACAAAAATTCTTTTGTTCAACGCAAATAGCCCTAGCTACACGCAAAATCGTTCTTGGACGACGTAAAATTCACATCGCCCGACGCTTTATCACAAGGCCTGTATATATATATATATATATATATATATATATATATATATATATATATATATATATATATATATATATATATATATATATATATATATATATATATATATATCTGTGTGTATATATATATCTGTGTGTATATATATATCTGATATATATATATATATATATATATATATATATATATATATATTATATATATATATATATATATATATATATATATATATATATATATATATATGTGTGTGTGTTTAAACAATTTTTTAAAATGTATTCTACAAAATAGAGTGTTCAATGTTCTTAAAAGAACAGAGCAATTATAAATTAGTAGAAAATCACTTAAATTTTTTTTTCATTTTACAATGTGTTTCTTCATAAAGACTCATCAGAAATGAATGCATTCATTTATGATGAGTCTTTATTGATGAAACACAGTGTAAAATGAAAAAAAATTTTGTTAAGTGATTTTCTAATAATTTTTGCGATTTTTGCGATTTTTGCAATTTCAGCGATTTTGGGCATAGCTAGGGCTATTTGCGTGGAGAAAAAAAATTTTTGTTTGAGTATATTTAAAGATATTTTTGAGTGGAATTTTAATGAAGTAATTTACAATTATTTTAACATTTAATAAAGTATTTTAAAAACCGCACGCAGTTGATATAAAAGTTTGAATTACAAAAAAATTAAATATGCTCATTATTTACAAGTAGAAAAAATTCAGATTGAAAAAAAAGTTTAAATCTTTTTAAGCTAACATTTTAATAAAATTATTCAGCAATAGCAAAGTTGTCGATAAAATTGAACAAAAATGCTTTCTTTTAGTTTTAGATTTTTAACTTAAATAATTATTTTACGGGGGTTTATTAGGTTTTAAAATTATTCCATAGATTTAAAAATATTTATTAACTGTTAGACATATTTAAAGTATTTAAGAGTAATTTCGAGGAAACATTTTAAAAATTGGTAAGCGCAAATAAAAAAAAATAAAAGGATTAATATTAAAACGTATTCTACTTGATTCAATAAAAAAGTACAGCTATTAAAATTTTTGTAAAAAGTAACTCAAAAAAAATTACTTAAATAATAACAATCGCTTTTTTGTTAAAAGTTACCGAAACTCAACGAAGCGTGCTCAAGAACAGCTCTGAAAAATAGAACCTCAATAGATTTTCGAATAATTTTTAAGAAATTTTTTTTCGCTGAAATATGTTTTTTATACCTATAAGATTTTTATTCTAACATTTTATTTTATTTTACCAAAAATAAAATTCCTTGTAAACATTAAAAATTTATTCAAAACGTTCGTTAAAGTTTTTTAGTAATACGAGTGATTGTGTTTATCAACCACTTTATGAAAATAAATAAAAATAAATAAAATATTATATAAAATCGCTAGTAAAAATAATAGCTATTGCACAGTTTTTAATCGCACAATATTAAAATTTCCAGTTTATTACTTGCTGACTTTTTAAAAAGGAAAAATAATTATTTGAAAAACTTTAAATTACATATTTGAGAAAAAAAAAATCAAATATTAGCATATTTTATAATCTTTTTTAAATGTTTAGTTATAATGTTTTTTATTCCTTTAGTAAAGACAAAACGTGTCAAACGTCGAGAAAATAAACAAATGTTTTTACAATTTAAAAAACGAAACATTCCAAAACATTTTAAATAATAACATTTCTACATTAATGATTTAAAGTAGTTTTGCGGTAATTAAGTAAATTGGTGCAGTTAATGTCGATAAATATGAAAAGCAAATAAAAAGAATTTAATGACGTCAAAAATCACGTTGTGCTTATGCGTCGCACAGGTTTTATTCATCACAAGGCCTATATATGTATATATATATATATATATATATATATATATATATATATATATATATATATATATATATATATATATATATATATATATACACACACACACATATATATATATATATATATATATTATATATATATATATATATACACACACACCCTTATAGTAAAAGGCTTAAATATACAGTTTGTGGTAAAAAAAAAAAAATAGCTCTTCGACTGTCTGTGGTATTTAAATTGACAAAATTAAAGTTAGATTATAACAAAATGCATTAATTTAATTAAGGAAATTAGGATTAAAAAACCACAAAAACGCAAATTAAAAGACTACAATGCTTTTTAAAATATTCTGAATGTTTTTATTTTTATTTTTTAAAAATAAAAAAATTCTGAATGTTTTTATTTTATTTTTAAAAATAAAAAAATTCTGAATGTTTTTATTTTATTTTTAAAAATAAAAAAATTCTGAATGTTTTTATTTTTTTTACTGTAAAACATGCTAACTTTATCTGTGTACAACTACGAATTACTAATGTATTACATATTACTAATATACTAATGTATTACGCATTAATATGTACTAACTACATCCGTGTACAACTATGTGTAACTACATCGACTACCTTATAGCTTGCTGCTACATTGACTATCTTATAACCTGACTCGCAACGGAGTGCCGCAATATTGACTGAGGATGTGGTTAGGACAGGCAGTCTATCAAATAGTAAAAAAAAAAAAGTTTTTAAAAAAAGTTTTTAAATTTTTTCCGGTCTTTAAAGTAACTTAAAAAAAAATAATCTAAAACTGACATTTAATGATAAAAACCTAAAAAGGACTATGAAAGAGTGTATATATATATATATATATATATATATATATATATATATATATATATATATATATATATATATATATATATATATATATATATATATATACATATATATATATATACATATATATATATATATGTATATATATATGTATATATATATATATATATATATATATATATATATATACATATATATATATATATATATATACATATATATATATATATACATATATATATATATATATATATATATATATATATATATATATATATATATATATATATATATATATATATATATATATATATATACATATATATATATTTTTGCGATTTTTTTTTGGTTGTTTATTTACTTTTTTTTAGTTTATCATGTTAAGTAAAAACAATTACTAAAAGTAATTCATCTTAATAGTATTAAATATGTTACTTGCCTACTATACTGCAACTGTAATTCAAACTTTAAAATATAGATCAAGCTGTAAATTATAACAGTAACTTACGCTATTTTTAACTCTGCCAAACAAGAAAATTACAAAACAATATTTAAATGAGAGATAATTTGTTAAAAAATAATAATTACATACAAAAAATTTTATACTAACGCAACGCCCTCCCTTATTACCGCAAAGGGGTATGAGGGTGTCCAAAAAAAATTTTTTTTTTTTGACACCCCTATACCTCTTTGCAGTACACATATATAAAATAGGCCTCCGCAGGAGTAAATGAGTGCAAGAGCAGAGAAAAGCTCTCCTAAAACAAACATAGCGAGCCATGTAAGCTGCTCTTCCAAACAGCTTCTAACAGGAACCTTTGGTTTTTGCACGAGCTATCTGTTTATTCATTAAAAAAATTGCTTATTGAATACAAAATTTGGTTTTATACTTGTTACAAGAATATGTTTGTAACGTTAATGTTACAAGAATATATACATAGCAAGTGTCATTATTGTGTCAATTAAAAAATTTTTTAGACAAGGGTTGGCTTTGGGTTTTTACACTAGCTATTCATTTATTTATTAACAACATTAATAAAAAAAAAAAGACAAAGAGCTATAAAAGTTTTTACTACTTATAAAAAATGTTTTATATTTTCTGATTGTAATAGAATGCAGGCATTTTAAAAATTATTACAACAATTAAAAATTTCACAATAAAAGTGAATAATATATTAAAGTAATTAATATATAAAATATATAATTTATTACATAAATTAAAAATTATTATGCTATAATTTAGATTGTAATAATTTCATTTTATATCAGTTAAATAACTTGTGATGCGAACATTTTAAAGTAACTTGAATTAAATTTATTAAATTTTTATTTACTTTAACATAAATTTTGGAAATTTTATCAGTAAAAAAAAATTGTAAAACGGAGCGTTTTGAAATTTTTAAAAGAATTTTAATTAAATCTATTCTAATAAATTAATAAAACTATGAATAATAATAAAATTAATTAAAATTTAATAAAGTAAACTAAAAACATATTTTTTAAAAAAACGGAAAATAGAAAAAGGATATCTATCTGTTTTTTTATCTAATTAAAAAAAATGTTCCACAAATGTTTTTTACAACAATTAATTACAGTTTAATGTTTTCCGCATAATCTGTTTTAAAAGACTGTTTAAAATAAACTCATTGAAAAAAGTTTTTGCGTAAATTGCAAAACGCGTACGCAAAATCAGGAATACGTACGTAAAATTCAAATAGGGGAACGCTTCTTAATAAGGCCTGAATATGTATATTTAAAAAATTATTTTAAAAAAGATTAAGTAATATTATAAATATATAAAACCTGTATCATTCCTTTTGTTTGACCAATAAAAACTTTCCCACTTTCCTTATTGAAGTCCAGACAAAGACCAACTTCTAAAATTTAAATAAAGAACACTATATACAAGATATACATTATGAATGCAATTTTTCTATTTCAGTCCTTAAATATCTTGAGGTTTAGAAGTCCTTAAATATCTTGAGGTTTAGAATTTTTTACCACATGTGCTTTATATTACAGTGAACTCCCAATATCTTGAACCTCCAAAGGACCTAGATAATAGTTTGAGTTAGTAAATGTTCGAGTTATCAGGACATTTTATTACACAAACTTTTGCTAATAAGTAAAAGCAATTTGAATTATCAAAAGTTTTAATCTCAAAGGTAAAAACAATACATTATAAATTAAAAAATGTCACTCTGTCTTAGTTTTAAAGAAACATCTCTATCGAATATAATTTAGACTGTATTGAGCTTTTGTTGAAAATTTTCACCTGTAAAACTGAATGGCATATAGTCATACAACACTTGCACCTTGAGTCATACAACACTTGCCTCCTGAATATCACTAACCTTTGGGCAAACTGGATCGATTGTATTATCATCATCATTATCTACCTTGTCATTAGCATCATGTTCACTTTTAAAATTTTTAACTTCTATCAATTGTTCACCTATAAGTAAAGGTACTGTGCTAATTAAGTTTTCATCAGCAAAAATAACATCATTAGCTGTTGTACCTGGAGGGTAAAAATTATCAAGTTTTTCTATCTGATTATGAACCTAAAGAGGGTTGTCGTCTTTTAAAGTCGTCGTTTAAAGAGGGTTGTCGTCTTCATTAGAATGGACAAATTTCAGCTGATCTTCGGAAATTCCTGCTTTTGCAAAACAATTAAGGAGGGTAGAGGTTTTAACTTTTTGCCATGCAAGACCAAGTATTTTCATACATCTAAAATCAAAGAAACAAGATCTTTTCTTTTATTGATATCTACCACCAGTATTTGCAATGCCAAAGATCTTTAATAAACTTTCAAAGAGCATATAACTCCCTGATCCATTGGTTGAAGCTTAGATGTGGTATTCGGTGGTCAAAAAATGAGCTCAATAGATTTTAGAATATCACCTGCCAGTGTGTTGGGCAGTTATCTATTATGAACGATACTTTCTTATTTTCTTTTGTAAACTTAGTATCCATTTCTTGTATCCACTCTTTGAACAGTACGCTATCCATCCAGCTTTTATTTTGATTTCTGTATCTGCAAGATAAGTTCTTAACTCCTTTGAAGCAGCGAGGCGATTTTGATTTTCATATTACAAACATAGAAACTTTATCACCTGCTGCACTTGCTGCGACCATCCCTGTAAGACTAATTTTACTGTGCTTTCGGCCTATACACACCTCAGATGGAAGATTTAGTGACTTATTAGGTTGCATACGAAAAAACATCATGCGTTATAAATTTATCTGCATTATAAATTTCATCAAGTTTATACCTTGATAAAATTGTAGGTAGACTTGTTTCCTTCCATGGCATGGTCATTTCAACTGTACAAAAGTTACCCTCTTCACATATCATCTTAAAAGAAACATTATACCTGTTTTTCCAACGATCAAGCCGACCGTTGGATGCTTGAAATCCATTTGTATTAACTTTTTCGGCAAGTTCCCAGGCTTTTATTATAAGAATTGTTACTGGTACTACCACGTTTCTTCTCCTTACATTTAAAAGCCATTTAAAAACAAGATTATCTAAATTTGAAAATGCTCCTTCTTTAATTCTCAAATATTTTGACTTGTACCTTTGCGTCTTTATACATTTGAAAAATTTTTCTTTATTTTTGACCCATGTCGACAGCATATTTTTTTGGAATCCATATTTTATAGTAACCTGAGACTTTGACAATCCTTCTCCAATTTTCCTTGGAAAGCAGCGTACTTTCTTTAATTGATTTTGTGTTCATTTTTCTCTTTTCAGTAGCCATAATAATATGTAAGCACAACAAATTTAATTATAATATTAAAACGCACGTTAGTATAAATTATACTATAAACTAAACTATCAAACTATTATTATCATTTACATTGCAATGCAAGGCCATCATTCAGGCTTGGTCCGGAAGCGGGAGTGATCGCTCTCGAATACTGACCACGGAAATTATATTAAGTTGCGTAAAACTGGCCAGGTTTTTTAGTTGTTTTGAGAACATTTAGGTTTATGTGCGAAACAAAAAATTTTTGTTTTATAGACATACATGGAAACATAAAAAACTTGAATGTTCTCAAAACATCTTTGTGCAAAAGAATAAAAAGAATGTTTGCGAACTCTAAAAACCTGCCAAATTAACGAACAAACTAATTCTATTGGTTCAAAAAATATGCTGATTAAGCGAAATAAATTTCTAGATTATTTTGTTAAAATGTTTTAGAAATTGTATTATTCACAATTTGTTACGTTTTGAGATTTCTGGCATTGTTTTAAGAATATATTATTTGTTTACGAAAATAAATGTTTTATATATATATTAATTAAATTGTTAAAATTTTAAAAGTTTATTATAAATCATAGATTTTATTAGTATATTCTTATTTTTTATTTTAAAAGAGATTGTATTCTTTATAGAAATGTAATTTTGTGTATTTGTTTTTTATCGTAATGTATCTTTTAAAGCAATTTTCATGATTTAAACAAAGACTTACAAAAATAGTTGGTTTTCAATGAAGTTATAATCGTTAAAGTTAATAAAACTAATTATGTAACAAACATATAAGAAGTTTCTGGTTACTAAACACAAACAACGCATACAAAGTAACTCGCGGATGAATAAGCATTGAGGTCACGACAGAACACAAATATATATAACAAATAATTAGATATAAAGAAAAGTTTCTAGATATTGGTTTACTAACTCTTATTATTTTTGCTTAAGTTGCCATTCTTAAAACTCATTACACTTTTTTCTGGTTTAAATACTAATTAAAATTAAAAAGCCCACTCACTAAACATTATCAGCGATATTGTGAAGCAGTTTTGCTTCCTGTTCGTTAAGTATTTTTAAGTATTTTAAAGTAATTTTATTTTTGTTTATCTTACTCAGAAGAATCGCTAAAATTTAATATAAAATAAAAGAATATGTTAAACTTTTCAAACTAGGCGAAACATAAAATAGGTATTAAAAAAATTAATTTTTTTATTTATAAAATAATTTAGCTTAAGTAAAACTAAAACTTGCAAACTTAGTTAAATAAAGAATATTTGTTTCCTTTTTAAACAATCGTAAGTTGTTAATTTATATAAAAAACATCGCTTAATTTTATAAAAAAAATTGTAAAAGAGCGATGTTTCGAAAATATTTGTTCTAAATGTAATTTTTTTAGCTTTAAGTTTTTTCGCGTTTAAAGATATTTTATTTGCTTATTTTATTTTATTTTTTTTTTTTGTAATTGTCTCTCATCGGTCCAATTAATCTTTGTCGCTTCTTTTTTGCTTTTTAAAATGTTCTCAAAATGGCTAAAAAATCTGGCCAGCTTTTCGCAACTAAATATTATTTACATGGTCAGCAATCGAGAGCGATCGCTCCCGCTTCCCGACCAAGCCTGATCATTGTGGCTTTTTTATATTTTTTTTCTTCTAAAGTTTGAGTTATCAGAAAAACATTAGCATAGGAACAGATTAAATGGTTCAATTTTGTGAATGTTCGAGCTAACAGGTGTTCAAGTTATCGAGTTGTTTTTATGTGAAAGTATTAGTGAGGGTTTAAGGGTAACTCAAAAGTAGGTCAAGTTACTGGAAGTTCGAGTTATCCGAGGTTCAAGATATTGAGATTTCATTATATATCAATTCAAAATTGAAAAAAATTGAAAAATCATAAAATTTAATGATGCATTAAAATTTAACCAAAATTTTGAATCATATTCATTTTAAAAAAGCAGAAATTTTTGATAGGGTTTAAAAAATTACAACTATTGATTAAAATAGTCTTAATAAGACAGATAGTATTTGGTGTTTTGTTGGTTAGTTTTCAACTAACTAGTTGCCAGCTGTTGTACTCCCTGGTCCATAATACCTTATGCTATGTATGTACTTATGTTCTATTTCCTGGTCCATAATATACGACTAAAACACCCCCAAACCATGACATTTATTCTTTCATGTTTAACAGTAGGTAATTGGTGTATCTACATACATAGTATTCTCCTAAAAACAACAACATTTTGTCAAATGCAATTTAAAAATTCATCATGACTCGTGATTAAAATGAACTAACAACTAATAGTCTGAAAACCATTGTTCAGGTTATATAATTTTATTCAGCTTGTAGGTACATATATTTTTTTGAGTATTTTGAAATATAAAGATAATTAATATATTTTTTTAAAGGATAAAAGTTAATGAATTAAAAAAATGTTTACTTTTTTAATTCAGTAACTTAAATTTAAAATAGCAAATAAAATTAAAATTAATTTAAAAGAAAAAAGTGGTTATAATCTATACCAGTTTTAATAATTGACTTGATAATAGAATTTATTGAAATACCTAAACAGACTTAAACTGACCTTTACTTGACCTTGTTGAATCTCTTTCATTTAACAAAATTTTATTTATACTGTCTTATATTTTTGCTTTAAGTATAACTTGTTATCCAGTTTATATACACTCAATTATCTTTTTTTTTGTTATGCTGGTTTTTTTCTGTGTTCACATCAGTTAGTTTAAAATCATATTATGTTTGATAATGTTCAATGATCTCTGAAGAAGTATTTCTACATACTAATATAAAACGAATTGAATATGCTTGAAAATTTCATTTACACAGCTTTTTTTTTTAAAGTAATTTTTCACTTAAAATTATTATCCTATGAAGTATATAAATGCAAAATTATACGTATATATTATGCAAAATATCAATATACTTCATATTCATACTAAATCTTGCATATATATACTTAGTATATATATGCAAAATTGAAAGACACAATATTAAGTAAAATTATTATTCTACCTTTTAATTAATAAAAATATTAATTAACATTTATAATACCTTGCATATAATGACATATGCTTGGCCAAAACTGACCATTATCTCTCTGAATCCAAACACGAACAGTTCTATAAAAAAAATGCAATTCAAGATACTAATAAACAATAATATTTTACTCAATGATCAATAAAAAGGATAAATAAGGCAAAATAAAATAATACAATAATAAATTAACTTGACAAATTACTTAATTAGCTTAATAATGCATTATAGTTATTTTATTTAGTATTACTTGTCAGAAGATACTGTTATAATAGCTTCCTCGTGAGGAATAAAAAGTGCCATGTGGATAGTTTCATTAGATAGCTCTAGCTTATTAATTAAAATTGGTTTTTTCTTAGTTGGCTTTTTAACAGAACTTGTTTTAGTGTCTGTTGCCATTTTGTTTTTTAAGGTTGTATTAATCGTATTAAAATGATTTTTATCAAGTTATTTCAGAAACGCGTTGTTACAAAAATATTTCTTTGATAAACATATTAAGACGAGTCTCGTTCGATTTGGCCCATTCATTAGCTCATCCTGCTTTAGACGAATTATTTAAAGTAACTATTGATAAGTATCCCTTTTCGATCGCGCCTTGAGCGGCGTATTCAAGGAAATAAAATAATAAAAAAAAACAACATTTTATCGCCCACTGCGAGAACTATTTTGTGACTAATTATTACATAATAATTATGTTATAAATATGTTACATAAATAAAATATAACACTATTCTCATAGACTCATAATACCCCAATAGACTCAGAATACCCCATTCCTATTGCAGTCCCAACGGAATAATTTTTTCGTGTTTCAGATATGACAGTGGGGACTCAACAATTTATCAAAACGAATTAAGGTTTTGTTTTTTTTAATATTTTTATATAAATGATCACTTTTTAAACCAAGGTTGAAGTTCAATTTCCAAAAATATATAAAATATAAATCACACCAATGAACATACTTATATTTTGAGTTTTTCCTGAAAGCGGCCTAATATTGGGCAAAATATGGTTGTTTCAAACGTTTCAAACGTCTGACAAAAACCTTAAAACTTATTCTACAATATTTTTTTCTTTTAAATGGTTTATATTGGATTGAATATTATTTACAGAAAAAAATTTACTAAAAAATAGGATATTAATCTACAAGATCTTTTAGAAATTAATGATAAAACAATTTTTTTCCTCGCAAAGGTATGTTAATCCTCAGTGGTCCAGTGAAAAATTACTTGGATATCTTAATAAACTGTATCCAAACCAGTGGCGGATTAAGACTTCTTAGGGCCCGGGGCTATTTTTTTTTTTGGAGGTCTTTTTATGGGCCAGAGCCTAAAAATGACTTTAAAAAAAATAAAAAAGGTCCTCCAAAATTTTTTGGGGCCCCTAAATTTGCGGGACCTGGGGCTATAGCCCTCCTCCACCCTTGATCCGGCACTGATCCAGACACGGAACAAACGATTACTTGCAAAGCTTTTGTAATAGTTTCTAATGAGTTTTCAAAAAACATTTTTTAATTCTTGGGGGTAACTTTCCCCCACACTAATCTAAGTGGCAAACATTTGAAAAGTCAAACAACTTTACAATGTACAAAGTTTGACGCTGGCTCCAGCCCAATAAGAGATGTTGGTAAGGATAGAGGCGTGAACTTCCTAGTTAAATTCTCTTTCGCGGTGCTATGTGATAAGACGGTAAGGACTTCAGGGAGCACCTTTATAACCACAAAAATAAATAAATAAATGAACATTATTAATAATAATAAAAAAAAATTAAAAGTCCTGTAACTATGGCCGTTTTGATTACTCACCGAAAAAATGTTTAAAAGACTGCTTTTGATTTTTTTAATTATTATCAACAATGTTCAATTATTTATTTATTTTTGTGATTATTAAAGTACTCCCGGAAGTCTTTACCGTCTTATCACATCACTTACCGTCTTATCACATCACTTACAGTCTTATCACATCACTTACCGTCTTATCACATCACTTACCGTCTTATCACATCACTTACCGTCTTATCACTAGCACCGTGAAAGAGAATTTAACTAGGAAGTTCACGCCTCCTTCCTTACCAACATCGCTTATTGGACTGGAGTCAGCGTCGAACCTTGGACCTCTTGGTTCGACGCTGACTCCAGCCCAATAAGCTCACCTAATTTGGCAAGAAATAATAAAAATTAAAAAAAAATCTCAGCTTTTAGTTTAAAATATTTAAAAACAAGATAAATTCTGAACTATAATTTTTGCACTAAAAAGATTTTGATAAATTTTTGAACTCTTTTATTAGGTTGCCGTGGTGTTAGTATGTGTTACATGGTGTATTGTTTGTCTCATTTTCAATTAGTTTGTCTTAGCGAACCAAATAATTGAAAATGAGAGTTAGTGAAATTAAGTAAAATGTTAGTATTGCAGTCTGTAAAATTTTGATGGAAGATTATAGAAAATAACACAGACATTGCATGACGCAAGATAAATTACCTGCAGCATTGATGCGATTTTCAACAGTAAATTTTTTTTTTTTTGATTTTTTTGTTGCTATTAACCATTGCTACCAACCTTGATTACTAAAGAAGCTAATTTCAATAAAATTCCAATAATAAAATAATTTAATTTTTGTTCACAACTTCTACCTTGACTTCGGTTTGCATTGAACTGAAAAACTTTGCACAATTTCTTGCGTGCACGAAGCAGCTTTGAGTGATGAAGTATAACAATTCCTAACAAAAATTCTATAGCGGAATATCAGTTGAACTTTATAGACATTTTAGGTGGTCCACTGTAGTGGTCCATTGTCAATTGAGCTTTGCTCATTGGTTACTTAGTGGACCATTAGTGGCACCAACCAAAAGTAGCTAGCCGATGACTAGCCTTAATTAGAAATTTTTCAAGGCCTTTTTTCAAATCAGAACAACTTAGATAATAATTTAAAGTTTATACGAAAAATTTAAGAAGATTTAAGTGAGGTTAAACCTAATTAATAAAATCCCCATTTTCCAAGTTAACAGTTAGCGTATTTAGCTCCAATTCAATGTAGTTTTTTAAACGCGTTTTATATTTTATTATTTTTATTAGCTTTAATTAAAACTGGTTAAACGTTAACCGAATAAAATTACTATTTTTTTACTACGTTTTTAAAATAGTTAATAACACTGTTTGCCAAACATTTTGTTGTAAACTTATTATAATAAAATATGGAAATATTAGTCTTGTTGGCGTTCACAACACCGCAATAAACGTCCTACAAAAGTAATTCTGAAAAGCATTTTCATGGTTAAGCGAATTCAGCTTTTTTAAGCATTGCAGAGTACTAAAGAAACGCTCCACTGTGAATCTTGACTACAAATTAATAAACTGTATATTCTTTTTAATGTTTTGTGATTTTTGTGGACACTCTAAAATGTTAACCAATTAACGACTAGTTTATGTAAATTATCATACATACAAACGACTGATGACAGACACACTGCTTTTAAATTCAGTATTATTAAGTTTTGTCATAATTTCAGAATAAAATCTGCATAGCGTTGCTAGAAAAAGTCTGTAGATGTGTTTATAACATTGTCATCAAATTTTACTGTAAACTGAAAAAGATTATAGACATTTCCATTGTCATTCGACTTGCCCTAAAAAAGAAAAATGTGTGTGCTACAAAAGATTATGTATGATTAGATTGGCAAAAGCCTCTTTTCTCTACAACTTTATTGCATATAGATTTATTTATTTTATAGAAGATGCATCTTTTTTAGTTTTGCAATAGCATCCAGCAACGCATCTTTGTGCCACCTTCTTAATAAATGATTTTGAACGCCTTGGAAAAAATCACTATATTTGACATTTAATGAATGCACTTTGGATCACAATGAATAGGCTATGGGTAAATGATACAAAACACATATGGGCCTTTAAAAAACGCAAATAGTAAGTCACGAAAAATAATGTTTAGGTTATGGATTTTGAAAACAACGCTTTATCCTAACGGAAGTGCCAACTGCTTATAAAACTTGCTTACAAACCTAGAACATTCCATTAGATTTATAAGCAGGTGATGATTTAAGTTAATAAAAAGTTATTAATAACACTGTTAAAATGTGGTAGTGGTGTAGTGGTTGAGATTTCGGTCCCCACCACGTTCCTGGTAGTACCGTGCTCAGCTTGTTTTTTCGTGCAACGGCCTTGTTCGTCAATTTCATGTTTCGGAGTTATAGATTTGAGATAGGGTTGTAAATACAATTAAAGTAGCCTTCTCCTGTAGTGGTATCCTCGGCTTTGGGGAGGTAAATTAATATAAAAAAACATGCTTAGATGGCATATGCCTTAATCTGTGTCAATGCAAATATAAGCCCTGCATTGACACGGATTAAGGCATATGCCATCTAAGCTATTGCTTAAAGCCCCGGGCTGAGGAGAGACCCCGAGCTGATGAAGCTTCACAAATATAAACAAAGAAAATGAGAAACTGACGCTTAACATTTTGACTTACAAACATTTAATTGAATGTTTATATTTACAAACATTCGAAATTTGATTGCATGTAATATTAAAATTTTTAATTTAAACTAATTTTGAATAAAATCATTTACAAAAAATTTAAATGAAAGTTTACATTTTTGTCGTAATAAATAAAATACTTTAACAAATACAAACAAGGTTTCTGAAGGAAGATTGTACTGATGTTATCGTCAGAACCTTTTTAAAAGCGCATGTATACAATCAGTGTAGAGAAACTAATAATATTAATGGTAATTAACTTTAATGGAGAATATTCATTTGCTTACTTTAAGATAGTAAAAGACAAACAAAAAACCATAACTGGTCAAGAAAACCGTAATTGGTCAAGAAAGGTTATTTTCATTTAACTTGCTGTGTATTGAATTGGATGCGAAAAGAAAAATAAAGTTTAAGGAAGAAATTTTTTCTGAACTTTATGAACAAATTGAAATTTTGCAATAATGGTTACATTAATGAATGACTTGCTTCATCAGTAATCAAAGTGATAGTAGCCTGGAGTTTCTGTGACAGTGAAACGGTTATATCTTTAGTAATATTACTAAAAGCATATATATAAATATATATATATAAATATATATATATATATATATATATATATACATATATATATACATATATATATATATATATATATATATATATATATATATATATATATATATATATATATATATACATATATATATATATACATATATATATATATATATATATATATATATATATATATATATATATATATATATATATATATATATATATATATATATATATATATATATATATATATATATACATACATATATATATATGATGATGATGATGATGATGATGATGATGATGATGATGATGATGATGATGATGATGATGATGATGGTGATGGAACTCGATTCTGGGAGTGTCAAGTCAGCCGGTGACAAAATTGTTGCAACTTCCAAGAACAGTATGAAATCATCCTCCTTTGGAAAGTGAAGGTATTTTTTTGTAAAGATTAAACAGGTGTGAGCATCTAAAATTTCATGTATTGACTTATACACAATAAAGGTGTATAGGATGAGTTCCATAGCGATGTGATTGTGCTCTGTATTAATCTTACACTCTAAAAAAAAATAACAAAAAAAATATAACACCAGAGTTGAGCAAATATAACGCCAGTTATCCGTTATATTAGCGTTATATTGGCGTAATACTGGCGTTATATTGGTGTTATATTGCCGTTATATTGACGTTATTTTGGCGTTAGTTTTATCCGTTATATTTGCTCAACTCTGGCGTTTTATTGGAGTTTTAATGAAGTGAAGATGACCTAACGGCAAATGCATTATATTTGGCGTTATATTTATTATACTATTTTTACAAGTATAATATTAAAAAACAAAAACAAAAACGTTTTTAGATAATAATCACTATATAAATATGTTCACTTAAATTGTTATTATTATATGTATTGGTAAAATTAATTAATAAAATAATAATTAATAAAATTAAAAACATTAATAAATAAATTTAAAAATAATTACAACAGTGTATAAAGTTTATATATACAATGTTAATCAACAAAGCTGCGCAGTTTATAAATATTTAAAAAACATATAATATATAACCATAAAGTTGGGTACAAGATGTTGACACCACTCAAAATTACAAAACGAAAAAAAATAACCAATTTAAATCATGTGTGTTTTTTAATATATATTTATTTTATTGATCATTTAAAAGTATTTTGAAAAGGTATAACCTTACCATTGTTACTTGATTTTGATGCCACTAAATAACAAATTAAATATATATTAATTTGAACAATTGTTTCTAATTATTTTCTCAAAGATATAACATTACTATACCTTCTCAATGCCACTAAAGAATATATAAATTAAAAGGATAATAAACAAATGATACCTTAATCATTTATGGAATATAAACTCGTTTTGAAAGATATATGTGTTTTTACCAATGCTACTAAATGCTGTTGCCACTAAAGGTTAAAAAATAAAATAAATAACTTTAAAAAGGAATCTTCTTTTACTAAGTCATTTATAATCAATTTGAAAAGATACAACCTTGTCATTGCTGAGATGTCAATGTCATTAAGGACTGCAAAATACAAAAGATAACAAGCAAAAAAACATCTTCAAAATGTCATTTATAATGATTTTAAAATGATTTCAACTGTAAAATTATCATTAAAAAAACTCATTATAAAATAGGGTATAACATAAAATTATAAATATTTATTTGGTTATTTATAAATATTTCGAAAAGATATAACTTTACCACTCCTATAGATGTCGCAATTGCCACAGGCAGACAATCCCATCCAAATATATGGAGAATATACTTACAGTGAAAATATACTTGTGACACTGGTACCAGATGTTGATGGCATCGGTGATAAATTTTGCAGCCACTAAATAACACAAATTAAGAATATGTATAATATATATTAATTTGAATACTAGTTTATAATAATTTTTCAAAAATATAATATTACCATAGCTACTAAGTGTCAATGCCACTAAAGAATATAAAATAAAAAGTCTAAGAAGCAAATGACAACTTAATAGTTTATGGAATATAAACTCGTATAGAAAAGATACATGTAGCTTTAGCGCTTGTACTAAATGCTGTTGGCACTAAAAATTACAAACTAAAATGAACAATAACTTAAAAAGATATCTTCTCATACTAAGTCATTTATATCATTTTATTTTATGATTTCCGTATATCATTTATAAGTCATAATAATCATTTTGAAAGATATAACCTTACCATCGCTACCAAATGTCATTAAAGACTACAAAACAGAAAAGATAACAAGCACAAAACTATCTTCAAAATGTATGTCATTTATAATAATTTTAAAAAGATATAATCAGTGAGATTATCATTAGAAAAAAAAGTTGTCACCACCTAAGAACACATCATAAACCAGGGTCACCACCTAAGAACACATCATAAACATATTTTTCTACTTCTTCAATTATTTCAACATCAAGACTATTTTTTACAAGTGCTCAACATTGCTCGGTACACTTTTGAAATCCATAGAGCGTCTTAAACTTTGAATAACATATATCACAAATAACAGAAGCTTTGTTTTCATGAATTCGTAAGTGATTCTTCATCAAACAATACCTAAAAGTTGTAAAAATGCAGCAATTACATTTGTATAAAAATACCTTTCGTTTTGCGTTTAAAGTGTCTGTCAACTGATTGGTATTTGAAGATAAATTTGCTGTTGAACATGGTTGAGTTTGATTATTGGTGACATCGATTGGGGTTACAAAATTGATTTGAACTGATGGAGTTAATGGAAAAAGAAGAGGAAAAGAATCATTGAGGCGTCTTGGCTTGCAACTATTAGTATCTTTAGAAAAAATGCATTGAAATTTGTTTCGTTAACTGGACATCTAAACCATTTTAAATCGATAATTTCAATGACTTTAAATGTTAGACAAATATATATATATATATATATATATATATATATATATATATATATATATATATATATATATATATATATAATATACCAGTAGGTTCATCAGGGAGGCTTCTTGGTGAACCTACTGATGGAGAAACATGCTGTTGAAGACAACTAAAAATTAGATAAGCATTTCACTAGTTAATATATATACATATATATATATATATATATATATATATATATATATATATATATATATATATATATATATATATATATATATATATGTATATATATATATATATATATATATATATATATATATATATATATATATATACATATATATATATATATATATATATATATATATATATATATATATATATATATATATATATATATATATATATATATATATATATATATATATATATATATTAAGGTGGGTCATAAAATTTTTTTTTAGAGTTGCTAACCTGGCTATGATCTTGAAAGTTGTTTTTTTATGTACTAATTTAGGAAAGTATTTACTTTTATGGATTGAACAATGTCTTCCACCCGCAACTTTAATTACAAAAATTAGATGGCCCTATTATTATTCAAAAAAAAGGTTTTTTAAAATTATGTGACGTAGGTACTCAAATAAAGCGAAATTTTATAAAAAATTCAAAAATAATAATTTTTTCATATAAAAATTATTATTTTAGATTTTATTGCATAATAACTGTGGTTTTTTAACTAAAAGTGAAAAAAATGCATTTTTTCATGTTTTTAATGACAATTTTTTTTTGCAATAAGATTTTTATAAAACGATTATTATTTTCGAATTTTTTATAAAATTTCGCTTCTTTTGAGTACCAGGCTGACCTACTTTTGAAATATTAAGGTACCGGTAATTTTCCCATCAAAGTTGCGCCCTCTAAATCTATCACTATCATTCTCATATTTATATATATATATATGCATATTATATATATATATATATATATATATATATATATATATATATATATATATATATATATATATATATATATATATATATATATATATATATATATCAGGGGCTTTTCTAGACCGTTTTTGATAGCGTCGACCGTATTTGGGCGCCGCCCAAATCAAAAATTGAGGATTTTTTATACGTCTTTTTTTACGTTTTTTTTTACATTTTTATGGCAAATACCCGAGTTTCCCGCTAAGGTTTGCCGGAACGAGGGGGTACCACCGCCCAAATTTTTTTCCTAGAATAGGTCCTGTTTATATATATATATATATATATATATATATATATATATATATATATATATATATATATATATATATATATATATATATATATATATATATATATATATATATAACCCATATGTACATACATTTATATAATCCATATATATGTCTATTACAAATTATAGTAATACGTATAATAATTGTATCTATAATTTATAATATATATACATATGGGTTATTGATAAAACAACACAGATACTTACATTGTTGAACAAATGTAAACAAATCGGAATTTGCCACGACTATTTCGCAACAATTTTTATAAGAAACTTTTAAAACCTTCATATTTTTCTTATTTTAAATATATAATTCTTATATTTATTAAATTTTATTATTATATTTATTTATTAATGTAGTTATCACTTCAGAGATTCTTTTTAAGCGTTAGGAACAAGGGGAGCCTCAGAACAAAAAAATATAACGCATAATATAACGGATAAATATAAAGGACCATTTGTACAATTTCACCATTTGTAAGGAATTGATCAAGCATACACAAATTATGACGCACAAAAAAAAAAATTTAACGCTAATCTAACGCTAATATAACGGATATTGTTTACTTTTTTCAAAATCATACGTTATATAGGGGTTAGTTTATGCTGATGATTATAAACTGCTCGACGGAAAGATCGTTTCCTAAGTTAAAATAATATATATATGTATATATATATATATATATATATATATATATATATATATATATATATATATATATATATATATATATATATATATATATATATATATATATATATATATATGTATATATATGTATATATATATATATATATATATATATATATATATATATATATATATATATATATATATATATATATATATATATATATATATATATATACCCTCAAAAGTTGTTTTTATTTATTTTATATGAATAAATATTGCTCTAATTATTATATTTAATAATATTGAGCGTTTAACAATGCTCAATATTATATTTAATAATATTGAGCATTGTTAAACGCGTATTTGGATTAATATTATTAGGGATCGTCTATAAATTACGTCGACAGACTTTGACCTTCCTCCTCCCTATCGTCACAAAATCGTAACACTTAAGAAGCAAGTTTTGTATGAGTCGTCACAAAACTACTAACTCCCCTCCCCCTTATAGCGTGACGTAATTTATGGACGACCCCTTATGCTATAATAATACATTATCTTTTTATGTGTAAATTTGCTCCTACAAGTTGAGCACTCTACTTTGAGCAAAATGGAAAAAATAAACTTGAAATTTTTAACCCATCTGGAAAAAAAAAAAAAAACAGAATTGCTCGTAAAGAAAATGAGATGGAAGGCGTTCTTTTTCATAAATAACTACCCAAGAAATGATTCAAATTATGCAGACTACGGAACCAAATCATCAAAATGCCCACCACAAATAAATGAAATACGTTCTTTCGAAAAAGATTTTATAAACTTAGTTAAATCAATAAAATTTTGCTTATTTTGCAAGTTTCAATATAATATAAAAAAAGACTTGAAATCTATAAGTACGTTGCATAAAACATTATTAAAGGCAGACAAAACATCTAAATAATATAAATTATATAAAAAGATGATTAAAACGAATTGTTAACAAACGCAATTACTTCTACTGACAAAATATCAACGTCAGAATTAAAAGATCATTAAAAAAATAAGGAAGGAAAAAACCTTTCAATTTACCATGAAGCTTATAACAATATTGAGATAAATGGATCGTCCGGCTGTTTTTTCACTTAAAGACCATAAGGAAAATTTAATTAACAAATGATGACAATAAAAAATTAATATATTATACAAAAAAAATTTTAAAAACGGTGAAGCCCAGATAAATAAAAGAGGCGGGTTACTTGATATCACAATGGGAGCATTTGATGGAGTTGACAAGTTGGTATTTTTATACTGTTTCAGCTCTCTCAACATTACGATAAAAATAATTTTGGCTTATATCGTGATGACGGACTTGCTATTTTTGAAAAAAAAAGCAGCCAACAAATGAAAAAAATCAAAAAGTATTTTACTCATATTTTTAAAAGTAACAACCTACTTATCTCCATCCAATGTAATATTAAAATTGTCAATTATCTTGATGTAACATTAAACCTGATTAATAGCTCTTATCAACCATATTGTATATCTAATAACCAATTTATGTATGTTTATTCTGATTCAAATCATCCACCTAATAAAAGCAATCCCTTGCACTTTTGAGTTAAGATTATCAACTATGGCAGTAAATTGAATAATTCCATTCTTCCGTACGGAAGAATGGAATTTGATTTACGTAAAGCCTCTTCATACGGCCGTATAAAGAGGCTTTACGTAAATCACGACACAATTCGAAACTCGCCTACCGGCCGCAAATAAACAAAATTAGAAAAACATCGGAAACGTAAAACTACAACCCCTCGTTTAACAAAAATGTTGAAACTAAAACTTGAAATCACTTCTAAGCTTTAATTGACCTACACTTTCCAGTAAGACACAAACTTCATAAAGTTTTTAATCGAAACTATATTAATATTATATTAGCTATAGTTGTATGCCTAATGTCAAGTCTATAATAAATGCACATAACAACAAGATTTTACAACGCAATAAAATTATAACATCAAAACAATGCAACTGCATAGACAAAAAAATTTGCCCATTAAATAACCAATGTCTTTCTAACAATATCGTATACCAAGCCACTGTAAGTTCTGGAGATACTGAATTCAAAAAAAAGTTTATTACGGTTTAAGTGAAATCGCATTTAAATTAAGATATGCCAACCATCTTAAATCTTTCAATGCACCCAAATATAAAAATAATACTGAACTTTTCAAAGAAATATGGAAGCTAAAATTTACAAATATAAAACCTGTAATTACATGGAAGATAATAGCACGATGTAAGCCCTACAATTAAGCATCAAAAGTTTGTAATCTTTGTCTCCGCGAGGAATTTTATATATTATCATACAGAGGATAAAATCAACTTAATAAAAGATATGAAATAATATTAAAATGCTGGCATTCAAAGGGCACATATTGGCATAAGTGTGAATTGTCATAAGTGTGAACTGGCGTAAGTGCAAAGCAGTTGCAAAAATTGGCATAAGTTATGTCAATTCGCACTTATCGCACATATGCCAGTTTTTGCAAATTCTTTTGGTGCACTTATGCCAATTCGCACTTATTCCAGTTTTTATAACTGCTTCGCACTTATGCCAGTTTGCACTTATGCCAATTCGGACTTATGCCAGTTCGCATTTACTTGCTCCAGTTTTTACAATGCTTCGCACTTATTGAGCGCGTAATAAGCGTGAAATTCGCGCTTATTTAGCCTCCCTGTTTTTACGTTACGAATTATACACAATGGCCGATAATTGTCGAAAGGCATGAAACTCAGAGTTCCATTCAGGGGCGGACTGGCCAAATTATTATGATGTGGAAAAATATTTTTAACGGCCCTGTAGGCCAACGAAAAATGAGGAAAAGCAGCAAAGATAACAGACGTAAATTACAAAGTTATGCTTAATTTATAAATATATACATTAATGAATAAATATCGAACAGAAAAAATTTATTAGAATACATATACGTAAAAACAAAGTACTTAACAACGGCCCATGTGGAATAGTCCACATCTTCCACATGGCCAGTCCGCCCCTGGTTCCATTAAAAGTTGTTTTTATTCAATATATATATATATATATATATATATATATATATATATATATATATATATATATATATATATATATATATATATATATATATATATATATATATATAAAACCATTAAGTAAAAATAACTTCAACTCTAAAAAGAAAACCTCTGCAAAAAGCTTAGAAATGAATCAAAATTCGAAATAAAGAGACAATAAGAAGTTGTCGAGTTCGTTCTATTTCATAACAACACACTTTAACAAGTTGAAATTTAAAATAATTTTAATTTGCTTCGAAAAGTTTTTTATCGCTTTTTGCTCGCTTTCCTTCACGAACACGGCCAATTCGTAAACCGAACTGCAATGAAAACATTATTTTTGAGCAATCTTCGTCTAAAAATGAAAAACTTCATGAACAAAATGTTTAAAATTATATAATCTAAGCATTGCAGAACAACATAATTAAAAGTATAAACATTTTTATTTTATCATAAATATTCAATTTTAAATGTTATATTCAAATTAAAACTTATCAAATTGAAAATAATCAAAACATTAGTAGTAGACATTACAGTAATGTATTACTAAAATGTGAAAATGCTAAAGCTGCGCCAAAGTGAAAACATTATTTATATTATCCAGAATGCAAAGTGAAAACATTCTTTATATTATCCAGATTGCAGGCCCGGCGGAATTTAAATTTAGTATAAAAATATTTAAAAAGTTTCATGGTTTGTCACATCAAAGAGAAATATTAAATATAAAAAAAAAAAAATTGAAAAAAGGAAAAAACAAATAAGGAAGAGACATTTCTTCTTAACCTGTTAAAAAAAGTAAAATCTAATTTTATAAAAATTATACTGAAAACACTAGAACTTTTTTTTTATTAAATGTAGTATTTAATAATTAACTTCATAACTTTTCGTTATGCCCATTTGACTTTAAACGTATGTATTTTAAATTTGCAAAGATGTGCACATAAAATTTGCTATGCAAAACTTTTTGAAAAAAATTGATACTTATGCAAAATGTTTACAACTAAGACTGTGCATCAACAAACTAAATCATTTTTGACCAGTCAAATTTATAAAGTGCTCATGTTCTAATTCATGATTTAAAACGATATAGAGATCCAAATAGCTATAGACAAACTCTTAGAGTTCAAATCCCATTCATAAATGTGTTTGCCGAACAAATGAAGTAGCGTAGAAAGCAAAGTAGAAGTAGCGTAGAAAGCAAAGTAGATAGGTAGAAATTAGGAATAAGAAAAATAAAGAAGAGAGCAAGAACAACAAGAAGACTTACAGATACTAACTTTGCAATGGGTTGTATTTATGGATCTTAAAAGAAAGCAATAGCGGTAGTTAAAAGGAAAAATTCTAAAATTTAAAAAACTTACCAACGTACGCCATATGAAGCAAGCTAATGGAGAAGACCAGCATACCAAATTTTATTGAAAGCCTTCAAAATATCAAAAGAAAAGCCCTGGCTAAATTGCTTCCTAATGCTCTACTCATCTCATGCACAATAGAACTTTTATAACAGTTATTAAGTCAGCATTAGACCGAGAATACCTGTATAAATTGTCAAAGAGTAATTAGTTAAACTTAAGATGTTTTTTAAATAAAGATTCAAAGACTTCAAAGATTTAAAGGTATCAAAAGTAAAAAGACTAATTAGGCGATAACTAGAGGGGGCGCACAGTGGAGTATTTGACCGAAAAAGTCGATCAAAAAGATTTCATTGAAGTTACCGCAAAAACAAAAAAAACCTTTAAAGTTTCCGCAAAATATATTTTTTTGAAATATTTTAAATATATATATTTAACAAGTATATTTGTAAACAAAAAAAGGATATTTATAAATATAAAAGTATATATAGTTCATTAAAGTAAAATATGAAAAAAAAAAAATTTAAGTAAAATTAAATCTTTAAAATTAGTTGTATTAAAATTAATTGTTTTATAAATACACCGCGAAAAAATAATTGTTTTATAAATACACCGCAAAAAAATAATTGTTTTATAAATACACCGCAAAAAAAATAATTGTTTTATAAATACACCGCAAAAAAAAATAATTGTTTTATAAATACACCGCAAAAAAATAATTGTTTTATAAATACACCGCAAAAAAATAATTGTTTTATAAACACACCGCAAAAAAATAATTGTTTTATAAATACACCGCAAAAAAATAATTGTTTTATATATACACCGCAAAAAAATAATTGTTTTATAAATACACCGCAAAAAATAATTGTTTTATAAATACACTGCAAAAAATAATTGTTTTATAAATACACCGCTTCGATAAACTCCATAAATACACCGCTTCGATAAACTCCATAAAAGTATATTTATGGCACTTTAAGGCAGCTGTTTTTCTAAGAGTAACAAGAATATAGATCAAGTCATCGAATGTTGAAAAAATCAGCTCGGTGAAATTTAAAAAAAGTATTTTGAAAGAGAAGATAATAATAACATATAATGATTTGACATACTTTGTTTTACAATAACCATCACTCTAATTTTCCATATATATATTTATATTTGAAATATAACTATATATATTATTTATTTTATAAATATACTTTTTTTATCTACAGATAAACTTGTTAAATATATATTTTTAAAATATTTCACTTATATAAAATTTTTTTTGTTGTTGTTGCGGTAACCTCGATGAAATATTTTTGATCGACTTTTTTGGTCAAATACTCAACTGTAGGGCGGTGAAACATGGAACCATAGATGTCATTTTCCAGCAGGCAGGCAAACAAGATTCAGGTAGGCATTATTTAATTAAATTAGAAATTCATGAAAAAAGTTCAGAAGAACAGCTTTGTAAGACGATGAGAGAAATATTGTACGAACCACAAACTATGATGATTCAAAGTGAAAAATAATTTTAGAAATAGAAACAGAAGTGTCTAACAATTGATTATCCTTTTTAAAAATTATTCATTATAATATGTGAAAGCTAAAAATCTAAAGTTTTATTAACAACAAAAATATAAAGGAACAATTTAATAAACTTGTTTACCTATTTAGTTACAAATTTAACACTTTATATGTATTAATAATAACTTTTTGATTTTGTTATATTTAAAAATAGAAGAAAATGAAGAAAATTTGTTCAGAAAACGAGTGTACGCAGTTTTGGATTTGCATCCAGATGAGAATAAAAGCTTTATTGTAAATGACTTTCGAATAGAAAACATACCAAAATCTACTATGTATAATAAACTCTAAAGAATAGAGAACATTATAGGACCAAAACGAAAAGTTGAAAGTGGTCGCAAAGCAAAATGTCTAAAAATCAGATAAAGCATTTTAAAAAATTGATTGATCAAAAAGATGGTATTTTATAGCGTGGTCATGCAAAACGATTCAATGTATCACAACCGTACATATACAAAATTATCAATAAAAACACTAATATTTGTTATCATAAAAAATCTAAAACACCTAAAAGAACACCAGCGCAAAAAATAGCTGTTTGTTCGAAATGCCGATTAGCTTTAATTTTTCGGGAAAAAAAAATTATTGACAAAGAATCATGCTTTTATTTAAACAACACCAATATTTATGGAAACGCTAGACTCTACTCTTTGGACATAGATGGAGCATCAAATGATGTAAGGTTGAAAAGAAAGGACAAAATAACTCGTTTAAACCAAAATAACTCGTTTGAAATGCATTCTCGACGAAAAGAATTTCTCAATGTTACATAGCTCCATTGGACCAAGCAGTCAATGAAAATGAGTTTATTTCAAAATATTTTTTCTAATTAGAAACATTTATTAGAAAATATCATTAAAATGGCAGTATCATTTTCTGGCCTAATCTTGCTTTGTCGCATTATTTACCTAAAGTACAAGACTATTTTTTGATCTAAAATCAAAAAATATTGAATCTGTACTAAAAGTGCATAACCCTGCTAATGTGCCAGAATTACGACCGATTGAAGATTTTTAGTCTAAACTTAATAGATTTGTGTATAATAAAATTGGCAAGTTAAAAATCCAGATAAACTTAAAAAACGAATCGAGTTTTCAGTCAAGAAAATTGACACGAAACGCGTTCATCGGCTAGCGGCCGCAACATTTACAAGAGTTTACACTGTTTGTCGTCATGGCATAAATAATGTCGTCATGAAAAACTTATAACTTCATTATTTTATTTTATTATTCAAACTTTTTTTGTTATTATGCTTTTGAAATTAATTAAATTGATCATTCCATTAAAAAGTTATATAATTTTTAGTTTAAACCAGATTTTTAGTAATTAAATGTTATTAAAGAAAAAAATCTTCGGATAGTCTTATAGCCTTGGGAGAAGAATTATCGAAGGGTTTGAAGCAAGTAAAGCTGTCAAGAGAAATGATTAGGGTTGTCAAGAAAACATAAAATTACTTATCTGAGTAAGAGATTGATAAAACAAAATAAATTTAGTTTTAGAGCCAGAAAAGAACTAGAATTTTAAGCCTTAAATTAAATTTTTTAGTGTGATGAGCATAAAAGTCACTAACAACATAATAATGGCTGAGAGATAACAATTGACTCAACTTGAGCAGAACCATAAATCCAAGGAGAGCTATAATTTTCCAACTAAAAGTATTAGTAAAGGATATTTAATTAGTAAGGACAATTATAAAACAATTTAGTATTTTTTTTTTTTGTTTAATGTTTTCAGAAATTTTTATAAAACTTTGTTCTCATATTTTTAATTTGATAGTGAACTTGACTCAATCATAAATAGTGTACGACAGCCTAATCAAAAAATCGGTTGCTTCTTTCTTGCTAATCAAACTCAAACTTGTATTAAAAAGCTTCTACAATGAAAACCAAAAACTCGAACATGGACACCTTTTATACGCAGATGGTTTCACGCGGAAACCTTCCAAAGCAATTAATGGAACCACCCACGATGAGAGCTACTACAGAGTTCGATAACCTAATGATCCGCTGGCCACATAAACATTAAATTAAGTTGTAGAACTGTACCTTTATTAAAATAGCCACTATTTCACGGATGTAGTAGAGGCTTCAGAACTGTTAGTTTATTACTATATAAATGGTGATGGTAATTGCAAGATTTTATTGTGCATTTTGTTTAAATTTGTTTTGCATATGCTTTTATTTTTTTGATAAATTTTAGATTCAGAATTGAGGAACCAAGAAATAATTATTTTTCACGGTTTAATGAAAATATAATTTTAAACTTAAAGTAATGAAATAATAGGTGGTCTAGAGAGTAAGCTTTTTGCCCTATTGGTTTGATGAAAAATAGATTTAAACAATACAAAATTAACCACAACACTATATAATAAACACCATTCAAATATCGCGTTTAAACTTATCTTCCCTTTAGCTTTTTTTTTTTTTTTAAACAAACTTAGAATAAGATAAAAAAAAGCTATTATATAAGATATTATATAAAGAAAATAAATGCAATGAGTGAAAATACAAAAAAACATTTTTGAACTTGATTATGAAGTTTTGAAGAACTTATATCTTAACAGTTGGTTGACAGCTGACTTTAATTTTAAATAGTGAACTGAAAGACAAAAATGGATATCCTTATGAATGCTGGCAATCACATAAGATCCAATTTTTATTTTTAGTAGAGCTAAAAATAAGCACTTAGCTCTCCACCTTTTTGGAAAACAAAAGACTCTTTAGTATTGGAGTAAATCTGTATGCTTCAAATAAAAATAAATAACTATTTTCATGTTGATAAGCATAAAAATAGTAAACTATTTTTATGTTTATCAACATGAAAATTGTTTCATTGATTTTTTTTTTGTAGTGTGTTTTGTTTTTGAAACAAAGGAAAAACTAATTTGCTTTTAACTACCTTTAGTTTGGTACCGGTAGTATTGACGTTTGTATCAAGAAAATAATAAGGGTATTGATATCAATATTGGAAAATTTGCCTTCAGCACAGATCTAATTAATAATACAGTAATACACAGTTAATACATAAATAGTTAATACATAAATAACTATTACATACATAATTAATACATAGATAATTAATACATACATAATTAATACGAACAGGATTAACACAGACAATAAATTGTACTGTTATTATACATTATGTTTTTTGTTTAAAAAAAATAGTGTAAATTTTGTTTAAAAATTTGTGCAAAGAACTAAAATTAAGTTTGAGGAGGATTCATGTTTTTTTTTCTTTGTTGTTTTTTTATTTATTTTTATTTTCTGATTAAGATTTTTGTAGAAGTGATCGCAGATTTTTAAAAATATACAAAAATGATTTGATTATTTGACTATACAATTATTAAATATACAAAAATGATTTGATTATTTGACAAAAACTTTTAGGATCTGAAAGTCCTGTTCTCATTCAAAACGAAAATCTAAGTAAAATCAGGAAACAAAAAAATGTATTTGCAGAAAATATAAGGGAAAATATAAAAATATACAACAATATTAAATAACCTTCTGGAAGAGAAACTTTTTTGAACTTATTCAACTTTAGCGCTTCTTGCTTGAGAGCAATTTTTGCAGATCTATCATTTCTTTGTGACTTCTCTTTTGGCAGAATCAAGTTCGGAAGCACAAAACGAAAAGTACAAAACCTAACAAGTATGTAACACAATACAAAATAATAATATAATAGTAATATATAAAATAGAGCAAGTTGGTAAAGATTTGATTGTAGTCTATTCATAAACAACTATAAAATAAAAATATGAACCATAACTTTGGTTATACAATACGGGCACTAAAAAATAAATGTAATTTCAATTCATGCATAAAAAATTTTTTTTATGTTTAATTAAATAGCAATTGTTTCAAACATTATTGAAAATAAAAATAAAATTTCTAAATTTTTTTTTTTTAATATCTAGGGGTAGTTGTGTAAGAGTGAAGTAACTTATGACGACCCCTTATTAAATATAAAACATCAATAAAATATTCTAGATAAGAATGTTCCAACAATAACAAATACAGAGAATAAATAAAAATGTAAATTCAATATAAAATAACAAGTAACATGTCTCATTTTTTTTTTTTCACTATAATTTTATTTCAAAAACTATTTGTTAAATAAAAAGCCATTAAAGTTACAAGCGTTTACTGATAAAAATTTTAAAAAATCTTATAATTCCATAACAGCGTATTTAATTGCCTTTGGTGAGTCATTGAAGTTATTTTTTGTACAACCTTGACATCAAACGAAAATTTTTGACAAATGTTTTAATCACTTATAATAATAAAAACTTTCAATCAAACTTTAAAAATTATTAACCATTAAAAAATCTTGTAAATCTCGATTTGTCAAAAAAATTTTCGTTTATTTCTCAATAGTCTATAAAACTTATATAAGCATATTAAATTCTATTGAAATTATGATGGAGATCATGAAATTATGATGGAACAGCTGTTAAAAAATACATCTTTGACCGCAAGCCACAATTAATAAATTAAATTGTTTTATTCCCGTACTGTAAAAATTTCCCAATTACTTTTTATTAAGACCCCCCCCCCCCCCCGTTTATCAAATATGAATTAAAATTCACCCCCCCCCCCCCATCCTTTTGCCCCTCTTGTATTAAGCACTCAAGAAAAAAAATTTCATATTTAAACTGGCAATAATCTCCAATAAAACATGGTTCCGGCACATTTGTCAGATTCACACTTTTTGTTACCAGTGGTAATACTAGGGCTTGTAGCCAATTTGTGATTTAGCAATGAGTAATGAGACTAAAATAGGCCAAAATGTAAAATTACAATCATTGTGATGTTACTGAACTATTGTGACCAACCAATTATTCAGTAATTCAATTATTATTCAATAATTCAATTATTCAGTTGTTCTTTACTTACATCTTTTCCTAAAATAGCGAGCCAAACAAAATCGGTTGCTCATATACTCTGTTTTATACATTGACATCATTAAGTGTCAGAGTCTGGTTATTTGAATAGTATAAGGCACTACCTGTTAAATGTCTGGTGTCTTGTAGAAGACCTGTGTTAGATGGTTTCCTGCATAAGACGATAAATGCTAGAATTTTTTGATTCTACACATAAGGTTTTGCTTGTGCCTCCTTAGTAAAGGCTATCCAACTTTTTCTATCATTAATGAGAGTACAGCTCTAACACTGTGTCCCTTATGGTTTATATACATTATTTCATAAAATTATTAAATTAAAAAAATTTAAAAATAAACCTAATTTTTTTAGTCTTTATTTAAAATAATTAAAGTAGTTACAAATCATTAATCAAAAATATTTTACTGTTCTAAATAATAACTTAAAATAATAATTAAATAATTACTCAAACTTTATAATCATATTAAAAATAATGATCTTAAAAATAAATATTTAATCGATAACTAAACTATTTTTAAATTAACTAAATTATTTTAAAAATAACTAAATTATTTTAAAAATAACTAAATTATTTTAAAAATAACTAAATTATTTTAAAAATAACTAAATTATTTTAAAAATAACTAAATTATTTTAAAAATAACTATACTATTTTAAAAATAATTAAATTATATTAAATCTAATTAAATTATTTTAGAAATAGTTAAACTTTCTTAAAAATAATTTTGAAAATAATTTTAAAAATAATTAAAAAAAATAATTTTAAAAATAATTTTAAAATTGTTAAATTATCTTGAAAATTTATAAATTATTTTAAAAGTAATTAAATTTTTTTTAAAATAATTAAATTATTTTTAAAAAATGATTACTTTAACTCACTTTTTCCAAAAATAAAAAAGAGAAGTAAATATTGATAGAGTAGCATCATGAAAAAGACCTCTTTCTATGATACCGTTTGCAGCCAAAGTCATTATTGTTTCTGCTTGCTCACGCGAAATATTTATCTGTATTCAAATACAAAAAAAGTAAAAAAAAAAAGATTAATACAAGGTAAAACACCCAGTTATTACCATTCCTGTCATTTTAGTACTAAAATAAGCTAAAAAAACAATAATTAATAAAAAGAACTAAACTAAAGTTCATAAAATAAAACTTAATGAACTCTATTTTATAGTATTCTATTGCATATAAATATATAAAACAATTAATAAATAGAGTCATAAAATAAAAGTATTAATAATCATCATTAAAATTCATAAAATGAAAACCTTTGTCTTATGTTTGTCAAAACTTTGACTGTTTTAAACTAGAGATGGCACAAATAGTGAATTTGCCGAATACCAAATACCGAACATTCGGCTTGACTCTCTGCCGAATAGCCAAATATTCAGTAACACTTAGAAAATTTCACGGGTGACAGTTTCCAACCTGCATAAGTAAAGTGAATACCGTAGTCACGCTATGGGTAATTACGCGTATTTATTTTATTTGCGTGTTTGGGCTTGTTATTTGTTGACTGTTTGTTACATCAAACATTGTTCTTTATAGGTTGTATTTCTTACAACCCACAAAAAGCTTTAAAAGTGGCATCTTTTAATAAAAAATCAACAATTTGGAAATACTATGAAATTTGTAGGGAAGACAAAAAACTAGCAGTTTGTTTGCTGTGTAAAAGCAAGATCTCGCGTGGTGAAGAAGGAAGGAAAAGCAAGTAAGTAAAGCTATTATGTATAGTATAACTAATTAAATATGTTTTAATAAAACAAATTATTTACGCTGGTAATTTTTTTATTCCTTTTTTTTTTTGCACAGTTTGTTTTAATTACTCTAAGTTTAAGTACTCTTTTTTGTTTCCAGCTACAAATTCTCTGAAAAACCACCTTTAAAACAACCATTCTGAGCAGCACGCTAAGTTAACTGAAACTCTGCCAGCAAGAGGGAGCAAAGTGACGGTTCACTCACATATACTGACTCTAATATACCAACAGTAACAGGTATGTTAAAAAAGTAACAGTTTTCAGAAACTCTAAAGGAGACAACTGAAAGGAAATTGGGATATTAATGATCCAAAATAAATAAAATATCATTATTTAATTGGAGAAATGATTACCTTAGACAACAAACCATTATCACTTGTTGAACGAGTTGGCTTCATCAAACTTATGGAAAAGGCAGTACTACAATACAAATTACCTTGTCATACCTACATGACTGAGAAAATTATTTCCAATATATTTAATAGAATTTGCTCTAAATTGAAGCTAGTTTATTACAACCAACAGCAGTATCTGTGACTAGGGATTGCAACCTCGCACACTTTTCAATCCCGCGGGATCCACACAGATTTTTTACAAGGCTATTCATTCTTATATGCGCATTTATTCATTTTTATATGCGCCTTTATTCATTCTTATATGCGCATTTATTCATTTTTATACTAGCAGTAAGCAACTCGTAATACGCGTTGTTAGTAAATAAAATTTAAAAAAAAAAAACTGCGTATAGAAAAGCCTAGAAATTTTCTGTCCAGGTTTTCTTGTCTTACTGTATATGATTTTCCAATTCTTTTTTCAGCGATAGAATTGTAGGAGTAAGTATTTGGGAATTGTTAATAGAATTACAGCTTCTTTTTCTTTGAGTTCATTTTTTTCGTCTTTATTCCTTTCAATTGTTTAAACTCTTATAAATATTTTTTTTATTTCTTGACCCATAACGGTTCTCTTTGGCATCGAAAAAGTGTTTTCATTTTTTTAAATTTCTTGTTCATATTTTTTTAGGATTTTGTAAGTAAACCAGTAGTCCATTTAAATTTTAATACTACAACGTTGTGTAAACCTCTCAAAAAGAGCTGCAGCTAAATCAACGCTCAAAAGTGATGATTGCTTTTGTAATTTTATCTAACATAAATTGAAAAGTTGTTTCCGCAGTGATAAGGTTTGATTCTCTCCTGCATAATAGTTCAAGACCAAGTTTGAGTGGTTCCAGGCAAACAATTAAGTCATTGATTTGGAACCATTCTTCTTGGGTGAAACGAATTTCTGACCCAACATCAATTAAGGCTTTTCTCAATATACACTTTTAGTCTATGAAATCTTTCTAACATATCCAACATACTGTTCCACCTAGTTTTACAATCAAGAATCAACTTATGCTTTTTGCTGTGTTCATGTAGGATATACTTCTGTAAATATTTATCATTTTTGACAGGAGTTTTTAAATATTTTTACAACCTTTCTCACTTTTTTCATGAGATCATTTGTAATTGCTAGCCAATTCAGTAGATGGTCGGTCCAAAATTACTGTCAAATCATATTCTTTATTTATAACTTCATCATCATCAGTGTTCTCATGTTCATCTTCTTCTTCGCAATTTTCATTTGTAGTAAACGATTCTTCGACTTCTCCGTTGTTTTTCTTGTATAAGATATCAATAACTGCAAGTTGTATTCCATGAGCATAACATAGTTGATGATCGCAAGACATTATTTTACCGATTTTCACCATCACACTTGCTCCATTAGTGCTCATGGCGATAATGTCTTTTTGGAGGTCAATATCAAAGCTATTTAAATTTCCTGCAACTAACTTGACGCAATATTCTGCATTACACAATCCATGAATTCGAATCAATCCAAGAGTAAAGTGTTTCGCCTCCATATGTACATTTAAGATAAGGTATTTTGTGATGTCTATTCCCCAAACGTTATTGAAATCTTTAGATTTTGCTTTTTTAGTGATTTTTGCATTATATCGGCTTTGACAGAATCTGAGAATTTTACTACCATCGATCTTATAGTATTAGCTGAAGTAGGGAGCCAGAAACCACTCTTTAAAAACAAATAACGCAAATCTGAAGATGTGCAAAAACTATTTAATGTAAAGTCATCTTTAGCAACCATGCACCATTTTTTCCATAGAAATTTCTTTTACGAAAAACGTGTCTATTGTTCTGACTTTTTTCGATAGAATTACTTCTTCTTCGCAGTCAATCTATATTTTAGACTCTAGTTCAACTGATTCATGCTGTTTTCAAGTTAAAGCTCTGTCTTATTGTAAAATGTTTGATTTTAAATCGGTGCCATGTTTAGTTTTTAAATGGATTAATAACCCTTTTGTTGATCTTTGACTGATTTTTAAAATAGCCGAACATAACATGCACTTTGCATTTTCTTCTTTATCACTTTTTTAAAATAATTCCATATAGTTTTAACTTGCGACATGCTTATTAGGTATTTTTGTTTTAAAATCTTGATGTAAATAATTTTTGAAGTCTTTTTAAAAAGTAGTGCGCAATATTTTTTATTATTACGCACTCATGTTTTCAATTTCACATTTTCAACATATATAACTAACCATGATTCATTAAACAATTTAAAACCTGCTTAATGGGAGTTTATGGAACAATGTATCAAACTTCTCAAGCTGCTTGAAGAAATTACAAAAATAACCAGTTCAGGTATTTCTTGCATTTCTGAGGTAATTCCACATGTTACCACTTTGTTAAAATACCTGGTAAAGGAAAAGACAGCATAAAGAACACCGAATTTATCAACAATTAGATCTTTGCTTTAATCTGAACTTGAAGCCTGGTTTAACTTTAATGAAAATGACAAATATCTAGTTTTAACTTTTCATGACTCTTCAAAACTAATTTCTTGGGTATAGTAAAAACACAAAGAGCAAAACAAAAAATTCTTTTAGAAGCTCTGAAAAAAAGTTTTGAAGCGCCTAGTACCACCAATGATGACTTATCTCCACTTCAGAAGAAAAAAATGTCAATCAAAATGAATAAAACAATTGAGATACATAATAGTTTCTGGAACTGTTTCGAAGAAGTCGCTACTAGATGAAGATGTGGAACAAAAAAGTTCAACAGTAAACAAAATTGATTTATTCCTGAAAACTGTTCACCAAGATCAAAAAGCAGACCATTACAAGTGGTAGTCAGCTAATGCAAAAAAATATCTAAATCTAACAGAATTTGCTAAGATTTATTTATTATCTCCAGGTAATAGTGTATATAATGAGCAGCTATTTTCGGAAGTAGGTAAAATTTATGAGGAAAAGCAGAATTGTTTGCTATCAACAAATGCCAAAAAAAAAATTTTCATTCATCATAATTTACCACTGATAAATTTCAATTATTAAGCTTATTTTATACAAAAAATTTTGATGATTAATAGAATCTTATATATATAATTAATATTTAATACTTTTATGATATTTATTATTTGATTAATATTTTTATGATACTATTTATAGATATATATAATAATATAATCATTAATATAATAATTATATTAACATAATTATATATATAATAATATAAATATTGATATAATGTCATATAATAATATAACTCATTTCTAATGTGATTTTTTTTTCATGTTTCAGTATTTGATATTCGACCAAAATTTACAATATTTAGCCAAATACCGAATAGTATAAAATGTTACCAAATACACAGAATACCAAATAGTTGTTGAATATTTGTGGCACCTCTATTTTAAACATAAAAATAAATGAACAATATAACAAATGAGAGCTTGTTGTTGTTTCAAATTGTCTATGTTTTTTTTTTGTTCATAAACAGTTTCAATTTTATTCAAACAGTTTCATGCAAAATACTAAATAAATTGAATTGCATAATCTTTTACTTTTGATAATTTTTGTTATTGTGTTTTTTGATTTTCTTTTTTGATTAATTTTGCTTCCAAAATGATATATTTTTAAAATGTTTTTTATCTTATCATTTATTTATTTTTAAAAGTATAAAATAATTTAAGTAATCATTCAAAAATCTAAGTGACATTATATTTTTGAAAGTCACTGTATTTAAATTTTATTTAAACACAGTGACTTTCAAAAATTTTACTTAAACTAACAAAATAAACTTTAAATTATTGTTTGTTTTCATTACATAATTTATAAAAATAAAGTAATATTAAAAAAATTTAGTAAAAATAAAAATAAACAAGTTAGTTATAAATAACTGTGGCGCAATGGTTAGAGTGCTTGCTTTAAAAGAAAGAGATTTAGTTTTTGAAGCAAGCTCTAGGTATATATCGCCCCATTAGTGACAAGTGACACATAAAATAAAAACTTTAAAATGTATATATTTAATACTAGCTTGGTCTGAAATCCAAGAACAATATATTTAACAAGTGTTTATGATTTTTTTTTTTTTTAAATGTTATTCACCTTCATAAGACCAAAAAGACCTGGGGAAGTGACTAACTACTTTATTGTGGAGGCTAATTTGTTGTGGAGAAAGAAGTTAAAATTATTACTACTAAGAAAGTTGTGAGGATCGAACTCAGAACTTCTTGAACTTATGAAGCGAGCACTCTACTGCTACACCACTTCCACGTTTATGATGATATTGACAACAATGGTAATGACAATAATGATTATAATGATGATAATCATGATGATGATGATGATGATGATGATGATGATGATGATGATCATCATCATCATCATCATCATCATCATTATCATCATCATTGTCATAGTGACAGTAATGTTGATGATGGTAATAATAAAAATAATTATAAAAATAAAAATGATTGTGACATGGTGGGGATAATAGCAGACTTATTTACATTAAAAAAGTTCCTAAATTGTTTTAAAAAAAAATAAACAATATACTTGCAAGGTTGGAGCAACCAGAGAGTTAATAAAACAGTCTATAATTGCATAAGCTTTCTTGACAACAACCAACTCATCGTCATTTGAATAGTTCCCTAACTTTGCACATTCAACTACTGCATCACTAAAATCTCTGTATCTAAGGATATGAAATTTAAATATATACACATGTACAATAAATTTTTTACATAAGTAGATATGTGTGCGTGTGTGCATATATATTTATATATACAAAATAAATATATACAAAAAAAAATTATATACATATACATATATATATACATATAAAACAAAAATAGTTGGGTCTTTAAATTTTACAACTTTGCAAACCAAACTAGAAAAATTTGGAAAGGCTAAAAGAAAATATTGCAATAGATCATAGCTGGAAAGAACTTTCTAATTCTCAAAAGGAAGATCAAATTAAATTTGAAACATGTCTTCTTAGGAGTTACATAAACTAAAACATGTGGCAATTCTTGACAGTTTTCGAATCTACATATTATAGTAAACAGATATTTACCAACATAAGCATTATTAAAAATAACATGAAAGTAAACTGGGATTCTCTCTCAATGATGTTAAAAGTTGTCTAAAACTAAAGTCCTCAAATTATGAGCTGGATGTAAGTTTTGAGAGAGATCTGGTGATTAGAGAGAACAAATCATTATATTTAATATTTGATCATTCTCAAACTTACTCAATAACTTCTATAAAGTATTGAATAATGCTTTGTTAATTAAACAATCACTGAAATTTATGCATAAAAAACAAAAAGTTTATGCATTAAAAAAAAATTTATTAATACATAAAAAAAAATTGTGTAAAAAAAAAAATTATACTTAAAAACAATTCCTAATAAAATATATACTATCAGTTGATGTTATTTTTGTTAGAAAAACAAGATTTAAAAATCTTATTAACAATAAAAATAATACTTTTGAACTTCACAATAAAAGTAGAGGTCTGCAACAAGTTTTTCTATGAAGACATGTTTATGGTTAATGACAATAACCGAGGAGGAAATCTTGTCTAATGCAAAATTGTTTGTGTCACCAACAGAAGATCCACCTAAAAAAAATCTGATTAGAAATATTTCTATAATTAGTTGTTGTATTTTACAGGAATAAGTTATTATTTTTAGTTACTTTAAAAATAACAACTTCTAGTTATAAAAGTAATTATCAAAACAGTTTAGGATAATGACTTGTTATACCACATAAGGTTCATCAACCATCTATAAAAATCAACTTAATAACTAAACTATTTTCAAATTGTTTTTTTCAATCTGTTTATCTAGGACAACACTGTAAAAGTGGAAGACTATATTATTGAGCAACAAATTTTGAACTTACTGAAATTTTTGTCAAAACATGGAAAAAAGAAGATTTCATTAAAACAGTTACCATGGAAAACATAACTATTAATGAAAATATTCATTTAAAAATTTATTATCAAACAAAGTCAAAAATACATTAAACAGACTGTCTAAAAGATTAATATAAGTATAATTTTTTTTTTTACACAATTTTTTTTTGTCCAAAAACCAGCTCAGTGTTCCAAATAAAAAAAATTGAAAATAAAAAAAATGTAGCAAATATATAAATGTAGCAATAAGAAATAACAAAAACATTTACTCATCAGGTATTGCAGCTTTAGAAAGTCTCGAAACATTCGAAATGTATCTTTATTTGAAATACCTTTTGTAAAAACAGTTATATTTCGAACAAACATTCTCCAATAAACAAGCTAAACAAATATTGAAGCAAACAAATTTGTTCATATGATGAATTGAAAAAAACAAAAAACAAATTTTCAACAGAAAATATAGGCTTTTAAAATTTACAATAACTTACTGTTTTTTCACGTAGACTTTGGAATTTTCCACTTATACCGTGTTTATTGTAAACAGGTATATTTATGTCTGTCTCGTCATCTTTACTGAAAGTTGCAAGATAACTACTATACCTAGTAAAACAAATTATTTAAAAGATTATAAATTAAAGATAACACAATGAAGATATTTACAAGAGAGATGATAACTATAATGACAGAGATAAAAAATACTACTGTAATTACAATGAGAAAGAATATGCCATAGCAAAATCTTTCTCAATCGATGTAGCAGCACTTCCTTATAGCCTGCTGCTACAAGGAAGTGCTGCTACATCGATTGAGGTTTTGGTTTGGGCAAGCAATATTTAATTCATTTTCTAATAAGTATGGCTCAAAAATAAAATTCATAAATAAGTTTTTATATTACCAAGATTCTTCTAAACTTTTAGCTACACATGCTTGAGCTGAAATAAGCATGGCTGGAGTAACCTTATCAGCTAATGGTATTTGACTAATAACTTCTGCATTACATTTTAAATCTTTTCCTGAAAATAAATTAAGATGATTAAATAAAATTAAAATGACAATCTTAGACTTTAAATGTTGTGGTAACTTTATTATGAGTTAAACTGTGTTATGAGTAACTTTAATGTAAGTTGGTTGTGAAACGAATAACTAATTAGCATAAAGTATCAAATAATCTATATTCAGCTAATATTAAAAATTTACATAAATTATTTACATATATTTACATAAATTATTTACATATATTTACATAAATCATTTACATATATTTACATAAATTATTTACATATATAACTATTTACATTATTATGTATTTATTTATGTCTATGTAAACCATTAACATAAATTTACATAACTTATTTACATATATTATTACAAATTGCTTACATTTATTTATTTTGGATAATTTATTTACATATGTATTTATGTAAATTGTTTCACATTTTTACATAAACTATTTATATAATATATATACATATATAATATATATATATATATATATATATATATATATATATATATATATATATATATATATATATATATATATATATATATATATACATACATATATATATATATATATATATATATATATATATATATATATATATATATATATATATATATATATATATATATATATATATACATATACATATACATATATATATATATATATATATATATATATATATATATATATATATATATATATATATATATATATATATATATATATATATATATATATATATATATATATATATATATATATATATATATATATATAAACTTGAAATATGATTTTTAACCAATATAAAGCAAAAGATAGTCAAGCCAGTAAACAAAAGTAAATCTTTTTTTCTCAAAATATTTATTACTAAAAACATTTTTTTTATTTTTCCAAAAAATACACTAATACAAAGTATTTTTATATAATTGATTAAATAAACTTTAAGCACTAGAGGCCTTTCAAAAAATTATCAGTAGTGCTGTTATGGTATTATAGCAAAATTTTTGTATACAAAATAAATTTAATTGCATATTGTTGCTATGAGTAACTATTTTGATAAATTCAGTTCTAATAATACACAGGAAGTATCAATTAAAAGTATCATGTTTTTGTTTGTGCAGATGCTTTTCGTATGATAACAAAAAACTTTCATTGTTAAGCTCAAGGAAAACAAAAAGTTGAAAAAAAGGTTCAATTACATTTTGGTGGGAGCGTTGACAGGTATAAACGTGGTTGTCAAATCTATTAGTTGATAGGCCAGTTCTGCAACTAGAAATATGTCCATTTATTCGTAATCTTAAATTGTTAGTTTTGCCAGTATATGTGGCTTGTTTTTTGCATGCCAAATATTTAAGGTAATAAATTACATTTTTGCTGTTGCATGTGATGTGACTTTTTATTTTCCAGATAGTACCATTAGAAGTTTCAAACTCATCTACTTCTTGAAAGTAGAGTTTGCATATTTTACATCGATTGTCTTTGCATTTAAATATGCCAATCTTTTTATTGCTCCGAAGAAAGTTTATCTGTAAATACAGTATTTTCTCAATTTAAGTTGAACACCTTGCATGAGCTGTTGACAAACAATAAAAATTATATCACACCTTAAATTTGACAGTATTAACTGTTTGCCATAATTTCACACAGTTCAAATTTCAATGTTACCCAAAATTTTTGGATTGAAAGAAGTTTGGCATGTTTGGCAATGCTAAATTGATATTTTTTGAGAGAAAAATGATTTGTCATTTTGTTGATGCCATTCCATTACACTTCTTGAGTAGGTCAGAAAACAAGTCAATCACAAAATCATCATGCTTTCAGATCATATACTTAAGTCACTTTTTAACACTATTTCTTATAAAGTTTTAAAACTCATGTCTCCATTTTTAAAAAATGGCAAATTTGAATGGGAATTTCTGTTTTCAGTGCCTTCTCTTTTTTCAACATTTTGTAGCCTTCCCTTTTTTAAACATCAGTCTTACTCACAATTTCTTCAATTTCTTACCAACCAACAATTAACAATTAACCAACCTGGAACCAACAATTATCTCCAAAATTTGACAATATAGTTTGGTTTTTAAGCAGTTTCCCTTTGAACTTTATTTTTGTTAGGAAATTAACTGGAACATTACGATTTTCAAGTTACTCGTCCATAAATTAGATTTTTCAATACTACTTGCAAATACATTTTTTTTGTTTACAATCAATTATTAACATTATATTATTAGAAAGATAAATTTGATTTAAAACAATAAAAAATTTTATCAAATTCGGAAAATATTTCAAAAATTCCATAGTCATTTTTATTCCAGACAACTTTTAGGTGTTCAATTAAACAGAAATTTTTTAATTTTAATTAATATTTTAAATTTAAAATCAATTAGTTTTATAACATTTATAGAGTAAAAAATTCTATGCAACACAACAAAAAATATTTTAAAAAGATTTTTCTTTACAGATAATTTATAAAAATTAATTTAATGATTTACAGATCATTCATAAAATACAAAAGCCAATTTTACACACTGTTCTATAATTACAAACTGTTCTATTATTACACCCAATTTTATTCTATATAAGTAATTTCATTTATTATTATAATTTATTATTATTTACATAAATTATTAACATAAACTTACATAAATTATTTACATGTAATAATATAAATTGTTTATATTTATATTTACATAAATTATTTACATTTATTAACATAAATGTTTGCATATATTGAATAAAATTAGTTGTTAAAACTGCTAAATTGAAGATGGAAAATAAAAACCTTGATTAGCAGATCCAAAAAATCTTTTCACAATTGCCTGAGTTTTTCCTTGCCTTACCATTGCATCCTTACTTTTTGTTCTCATAGATTCCACTGCAATCCAAAATAATAATGGAGTTTCTTCTTTCTCTTTTGTCAAGTATTGTTTAAAAAAGTCAAGTTGTAATGAATCCATTAAAATTTCATGGAAACTTCTGTTTTGTTTTTTATTAAATAATAATATATGAATTATTAAATTAGTTTATACAAACTATGTAAAGTTAAATATAAAAAAAAAATAATTATTAAAATTTTAGTTATAAACTTCCACAACCTTGGTTTATGAGGCTTGACAAGCAAAATTTCTTGAGATTGCTGTTCTTGAATATTTGTATCATGACTAATTGCATTGATGTCAAACTTCGAAGAACTAATTTTCCATTCCATATATTTATGAGTTAACGCAGAGTCTGTAAAATTAAAAAAAATTGAGTCATATCCAGTGATGTATTCAGGTCAATATTGACAGAAATATAGCAGATAAAAAATAGATTGTCTTTAAAAATGAAATTTATTCTTAAATTTTCAAAAAACAATAAAGCAACAACTTCATTTTTGATGTTCTTAAAAAAGTAATAAAAAGTAAAAAATATTGGTCTTTTGCTGTTTAAGAAGAAAAATGCTATTAACAAAAAAAAGTAAAAAAAAAAAACTGTATTAAATGAAAAACACATCTAGATTTTTCATACTAACCAAAATGGTTTTTTTTTATCTATTACTAAAAACTAAAATTTAAAACAATGACAACAATAAAGAGATATTTAATTTCCTTGACATTGCTTATAAAAATAATCATTGTAACTGATGTAATAAAAAATCTCTATACATGATTTCTGAGCTTAATGGTATTGATAATTCTATTTCAAATTATGTTTAAACATTTTAAAACATATTAAAATACTTCAAATTATGTTAATTTACTCTAGCAACATCAAAACAAAAAAACAAACAGAAATATAAAATTTTTCTTTAAATATTAAAATAGTTTTAAAGCATGTTTACAGGTACAATACAGGTTTCGAGGTTGATTGTTAGCTTAGAATATCTTGTGTTCAATAAATCAGAAAAAATATAATATTATATACCATTATTAATTAAAAACAATTCATTTCTCCTTAAAGATTTTTGCTCCATACTTAATTCATCATCTCCAGAATCTTCATCAGAACTTGATAAAGAAGATATGGTAAAGAGCTGATGTTCTATAATAAATACTATCATATTAAAAAGTTTTTGTTTTTGTTTTATTTTATCTTCAATTTATAAAAAGTAAACAATTAATTTGTTAATCATATTAAAACTTCACTTATTGGTTTAGATATAGTTAAAGCAAGTTCCAGAGCCTTCCACATTCTTCGACTATTAAATTTATTTCTGTTAAGAGTAGATCTCAAGTTACTACTGCACCTACTATCTTCTATATCTTGAATTTTTTCTAGTTGGTCTAGCATGCTCTAAACAAGTTAATACATTTAAATCAATAATTCAATTAAGATTTTGATTGGCTAACACTTTCATTGCATAAAACATAAGTTGATATGGTAGAGTATATGATATAAATAAAGTATAGCGTTAAGCATTTAGGCTATTTATTTCAATATCTATATAGTAGAATAATTATACTATTATCATTTAAAAACTTTTGAAAAAGAAATGAAATACATTAGAATAAATTAGAATAAATTAGAAAAATTATACTATTATTTCCAAATCTTTTGCTCTAGTTAATTATATTTATTTCAATATCTAGATAGTAGAATAATTATACTATTATCATTTAAAAACTTTTGAAAAAGAAATGAAATCATTAGAATAAATTAGAATAAATTAGAAAAATTATACTATTATTTCCAAATCTTTTGCTCTAGTTTTTCTAATTTGATCTAATTAATTTATCGATCTTAACATTAGTTAATATTTTAACTTCTGTTTAATTTTGAAATTTGGTTTTTAAGATTTCAATTAACAACAGCACCAAATAAAAAAGTTTAACAAAAATTTAATTAAAAACTTGATATAATGTATACATACCTTCTTAACATATTTACATTTATAACATTATTTCATAAAATATTTACAAAACCAATTTAAAAAAAATAATAAGTTTGTTCAAGCTCCAAAAAATAAGAGAACATATATCTTATATCAATAAAAAGAAGCTACTTCTTCAGAGAGTTGTTACTATGAAAAAAATTAAAAAATTTTTACACTTAGAAAAAGCAGCAGCACAAAAAAATGAAAATCATGGAGTAAAGCATGAACCTACTATAACTTCTTTCTCTTGCTTTGAAAATTGCATCAGATCTTTTTTTTTAACCTTAAAAAACTTGCCTATGGGTAGTATCTCAACAGTTTCAGAAAAATTTAGGGATATTGGCAGGGTAGGATTAAGGTCCAAATAGACCTGAGGCTGCAGATTTGGAGTGGGCCTGCAGCCTAATATTAAAAAAATTACACAATTTGTAGCAGTAATGCAAAAAAAAAGATAAGAAATATTTTTTTATAATTATTATAATTCAATGCAGTTAACATCGTTTTCAAAATATTTACTGTAATAAGTAATTTTTAATGTAATAAAAAATTGTAAAAAATTAAACAAATCTATGCTATATAAATATATACAATAAATTGCAAGTAATTCTTCAATGATATTGCTGTTTTTTTAAGTTTGAAGGTTTGTTTATTTACTAAAATCCTAGACTATCAGACATTAACTTTTCGAGATTAGATAACTGCTAACTAACTTTTTTGTGGTGAGCCTGTGGCTATAGCCTCCTCAGCTTCTGCCTTAATACCGCCCTGGATCTTAGATGAAAATACTAAAAAAGATAAAGATTGGTATCAACTTTTTTTTTAAGGTGTGTTTAATCATGCAAGCTGGTCGTGAATTAAATCCAGATATCCACATTTTTCACAGCATTCATCCAGTGTTTAAATCATTCAAGAAGGTTAAAAAAAGACAACCTCATTTTCCGTTAATACATGTCAAAAGATGTTTCTTCCAAGACTTTAATTAAAGTGACTAGTTTTATAATTAATAGACAATTAAAGTTTTGCATTAAGAGCAATCCTTATTGTCAAAATTATTGCATTAAATGCAATCCTTATAGTTAAAGT
>NC_061159.1:20533720-20598720 GCF_022113875.1 Hydra vulgaris | reverse complement strand
GACTTTATAGGCAAGTTTACTTTGTTACTTAAATCAAATATTTGATTTAGTTGCTTTTTCATTGCATCTTTTAAATCAGGTATTAACTTTGATAAAGAATATTGGTTGATAAACTTTTCTTCAACTTCTTTAATATAAAAAATTCGATTTTTTTCCAGTGTCTAAACATAAATATTATATATATATATATATATATATATATATATATATATATATATATATATATATATATATATATATATATATATATATATATATATATATATATATATATATATATATACATATTTGATAAAGAATATTGGTTGATAAACTTTTCTTCAACTTCTTTAATATAAAAAATTCGATTTTTTTCCAGTGTCTAAACATAAATATTATAAACATATATATATATATATATATATATATATATATATTATATATATATATATATATATATATATATATATATATATATATATATATATATATATATATATATATATATATATATATATATATATATATACATATATATATATATATATATATATATATATATATATATATATATACATATATATATATATATATATACATATATATATATATATATATATATATATATATATACATATATATATATATACATATATATATATATATATATATATATATATATATATATATATATGCATACATATATATATACATATATATATATATATAAAGCTGACTGGGACTCTTTTCGTGTGTATTTATGTATACATATATATATATATGTTTTTCTTTATGTATACATATATATATACATATATAATTATAAAGCTGACTTAAAGCTAACTGGAACTCTTTCCGTGATTTTCTTCATGATGGCCCCTGGGTAGAAATCTTTTGTCTTCCTGTTGACAAATGTGCTTCTTACATAACTTCATGGATTCAGGCTGGTATGGAATCCTTTATTCCCTCTCGATGATTCCAGGTCAAGCCTCATTCTTCTCCATGGTTTTCCTCACATTGTGCTGCTGCAATTGCTAATCGAAACCATTACTTCCATATCTATCAGCAAAACAATTCTCCAGAAAACAGTCTGTTTATTACTGCTAGGAACCATTGTAAAGGTTTTGTCTAACGCCAAAGCCCGCTATTCTCAGATCATGAAATCTCGTATTTCATCACAAAAATTATGCTCTTGTGACTTCTTGAGAATCTTTAATAGTATCAATAATAAGAGCAAGTCTGTAATTCCACCTCTTTTGTACGGTTCAGACTTTGTCACCTCACCTAAAGACAAAGCTGAATTGTTTGCCAAGAACTTTTCATCAATATCATCTCTTGATGCCACTAGTTGCGTTCTACCTGATATACCCGTCAAACAGGTTGATCCATTGCTCGACATTCATATCACTCCAGCTTCTGTATCTAAAGTGATTTCCCGCTTAGACTCTTCTACAGCTTGCGGCCCGGACAACATACCTGCTATAGTCTTGCAGAAGTGTTTTCCCGAGCTGTCGTCTATCCTTTCAAAACTATTTAACAAGTGCTTATCAGAGTCTTGTTTTCCAGCCTGCTGGAAAGCAGCATCTGTTATCCCTATTTTTAAAAATTCTGGAGAGCGATCTGATTCATCTAACTACCGTCCCATTAGTCTTCTTCCTATCATAAGCAAGGTTTTTGAATCTTTAATTATTTTTAATTAATTTATCTTTAATAAACAAACACTTAAATTCTCATCTCGAATCTCATAACCTACTTTCTGATCATCAATATGGATTTCAATCTTCTCGTTCTACGGCTGATTTGCTAACAGTAATAACCGATAGGTTTTATCGCGCATTAGATAAAGGTGGAGAGGTTAAGGCCATCACTCTTGACATTTCTAAGGCGTTTGATAAAGTTTGGCATGCTGGTCTTCTCCATAAGCTTTCTTCTTACGGTGTATCTGGAAACATTTTTCCTTTCCAGTCGTAGTATAAAAGTTGTCCTCGATGGACAGCACTCTTCTTATTCTGTAACCTCAGGGGTTCCTCAAGGTTCAATCCTTGGCCCTATACTCTTTTTAATTTACATTAACGATCTTTCAGATTTTCTCACATCTAAGGTGGCATTGTTCGCTGATGATACTACCATTTATTCTCGTCACAATAAGAAGCCAACTCCCTCTGATTGCTTGCAGGGGGCATCTGAGCTTGAACAGGATCTCACTTCTGCTACAACATTGGGCTCATAGTGGCTGGTGAACTTTAATTCAGATAAAACTCAATTTTTTTCCAATTGTTATCGTAATAATTTAGATCTTCCTATATTTATGAATGGTAATGTACTAGATGAGTAATCTACCATTCATCTTCTAGGATTAACTCTTACTTCTGATCTTTCTTTTAAATCGTATATCAAATCCATTGCAAAATTAGCATCTGCTAAGGTTGCATCTCTTTATCGAGCTCGACACTTTCTTACTCCAGATTCTATTCTCTATCTCTATAAATCTCAAATCCGTCCCTGTATGGAATACTGTTGCCACATCTGGGGCGGATCTTCTAATGATGCTCTTTCTCTTTTAGACAAGGTGCAAAAACGAATTGTAAACATAGTTGGACCTGCTCTGGCAGCCAATCTCCAACCTTTATCACATCGTCGTAATGTTGCTTCTCTTTCTCTTTTCTACAAATACTATAATGGGCACTGCTCTAAGGAGCGAGCGTCCCTTGTGCCATCTACTAAAATTCATTCTCGTGTTACTCGTCATTCAATTGTCTCATCCTTTTTCTGCTACTGTTCCTAAGTGCTCCAGAAACTCTTATTCGCCTAGTTTTTTTCCTCGAACATCAGTTCTTTGGAATTTGCTTCCTTCATCTTGCTTTCCTGATTCATATAATTTGCAATCTTTTAAGTCGTCTGTCAATCGTTATCTTGCTCTACAATCTTCATCTTTTCACTTCCAGTAACTTCCAACACTAATTAGTGGTTGCTTGCAGCCTTGTTGGAAGCGAAGATGTTTATATATATACATAAGCGAATATATACATATATATATACATATAAGAAGCGAATATATACATATATATATATACATATATATACAAATTCATGAGGCAGCAATTTTTATATATATATTTATATATATATAAATTGCTGCCCCATGCTAAACCCTCAGTCAATGAAGCGGCACTCATTTGTGGTAGAAAGCTATAAAATAGTTGATGTATGTACTAAAGCTCCATGAAACAGGCTATTTCAGTGTGACACCATTTAAACACGCGTTCATAATTATATATATATATATATATATATATATATATATATATATATATATATATATATATATATATATATATATATTTATATATATATATATATGTATGTATATATATTTATATATATATATGTATGTATATATATATGTGTATATATATATACATATTTATATGTATATATATATATATAAATATATCTATATATCTATATACACACATATATATATATATATATATTTATAAATACATATATGTATATATATATATATATATACATATATATATATATATATATATATATATATATATATATATATATATATATATGTATTTATATATATATATACATATACATATATATATATATATATATATATATATATATATATATATATATATATATATATATATATATATATATATATATATATATATATATATATATATATATATATATATATTTATAAATACATATATATATATATATATATATATATATATATATATATATATATATATATATATATATATATATATATATATATGTATATATATATATATATATATATATGTATTTATATATATATATACATATACATATATATATTTATATATATATATAAATATATATATATATATATATATATATATATATATATGTATATATATATATATATATATTTATATATATTTATATATATAAATATATATATATATATCGGCAAGAAATTGCCGACCTCATTTCTATGTTTTATGGTAAGACCATTGTATCAAATTTTATTTGCTGACCTGCTGCCGATCTCTAAAAGATTGAGGTCGGCAATCATCAGAATGCAATATATATTGCATTCTGATAATTGCATTTAGCATGAACCAAATAGTTGTAAAAAATATGTAATTTTTATTATAAAAAGTATATAAATACAGCTCTGTTTTAACTTAATTTATTTTAATTTACTTGAATTTATTGGTTATCCTGACAATATATACAAACTAAAATAAATTTTCTTTTTTTTATTTACATCTTTTTTACGTTATTTTTACAGCAATTATTGTTTTTTTCGCAAAAAAACGTAGATTTTCCACTAAGGTTCGCCGGCACAAAGGGGTACCACAATTTTTTTCCTAGAATAGGCCCTGTATATAGTATATATATATATATATATATATATATATATATATATATATATATATATATATATATATATATATATATATATATATATATATATATATATATATATATATATATATATATATATATATATATATATTTATATATATATATATATATATATATATATATATATATATATATATATATATATATATATATATATATATATATATATATATATATATATATACCATCGTCAGGTTAGTTTAAGGTTTTAAAGATTGTTTTAAAGACTCGAAATTTTTTTTTTTTTTTTATTTAATTTTTTTTTAATTATTTAATAGACTTTCTGTCCCAACCAAACCCTCAGTTGATGTAGCGGCACTTCCTTGTAGCAGCAGGTTATAAGATAGTCAATATAGCAACACTCTGCACATAAAAAAATAAAAATTAAATATTCAGAATGTTTTTAAATATATTTATATATGCTTAAATATCTTAAATATCTATTTATCTATATATATATATATATATATATATATATATATATATATATATATATATATATATATATATATATATATATATATATAGTATTTGAGGAATTTCCTGATTAATGTCCTATGTTTGATGCCCACAAAATCTCTGGCAGTAATATGTTTGACTTTTTTCTATGTAAAGCAGTCTAGTTTTGCATTTTGGAGTAAGGGTTTTTCTCAAAAAAATATTAACAAACAAAAAATAATTTTAAATAAATAAAGATGATCAACCTTCTTGACATTAATGACCTCTTCAGCCTTGAAGAAAGAAAAAAATTACGAAAACAAGAATGTTTCACACCTGCCATCTATATCTTTCAGCATCTAACCAAAACTCAATGAGATTTTCTCCAACAGACCCAGCTAGATATTGCTTGAACCTTTGAATACTTGAAATTTTATTCAGATGATTTCTTTGGAAAATAACAAAGTCCTCATGTGATATAAAATCTAAAAATAAAAAAGTTGTCTTAATAGAAAGACTTTAAACTAGATTTAAACTTCTAACTTTTGTGAAAACAGAACTTTATTACACCAGAACTTTATATAATGTATTTTCGTTAAGTATATTATTAGTAATTAATTTGGTATTGAGAAATATAACCTATAAATATCTGCTAAATTAAAAAAAATCTTTTTAAATTTCAGATAACAAAAATTACTAAAAAAAAATATTTAAAGCACCTTGTTTTGCAACCACTGGTGAGGCAGCTAGTAAATAACAAAGTTTGTATTCATTGTATATTGCTGCTTTCAAAAACAGAGGAGCACGATAGTTTCGAATCCATGTTAAGATCTGATGGTGCCGAAAAATCTAGCGAAATGAAGTCATACCAGAAAATAATCATGAAAAATAATATGACCAATTTCAAAATGAAAAAAAAAATCAAAAAATCAAAATTAAGTTTAAAAAAAATTAACTAACTAAAGACTTTTTCTGTATTGTTGCAATTTCAACGTCAAAAAGTTTTTTTTTTTCATTAAATGTTATTTTCACACCAAATACCTCAAAACATAAAAATACCTCAAAATGCATAAACAAAAATAAAAAAACAAAGCATAAACTAAGATTAAGATAAAGTAAGACAATTTAGGAATTCAAAATTTAACAATTTAGGGAAGATTTACCCTATAACAATTTAGGGAAAATTTAACTTTCCAAGATAACATTCAACTAAAAATTCAAGTCATTTTCTAATGAAATTAATTTTGTTAAGTCAAAATTTCAGTTTTAGATTCTGTAAAATGTTTGCCAAAATGTTGGTTTGGTATTGAATTAGTATACTGTATAACTCATTATTACTTATAACATCATTATAACTCATTATTACTTCACTTGTTAAAGTCATTTAAAACTTCTCAAGAGTAGTATAAATAGTTTTTAAAACAATTATAAACACAAGTATTTTCAAAAGAATGTTAAAATTTTTTTTATTTTTACACCTTTTGTACTGTTATAAATTATTTTGCTTTACTTTTTTATCTTGCTTTTGCAACTTTAGTTACATACTAATATTTGAATGTTCAAAGTTATTTTTTGATATTTTTGAAACCATCTTGCAAAATTTTGGCAATCTTTGTTAGATTGACAGCAATCGATGGGCTTCCATTCAGAATATTTATAGCATCTGATGACTTACAAAAATTACTAAAAGCAATAAATTTAAGCTATGAACTTGAATGACATTGCAGCAGTTATGTAGCAATTAAGCAAATTAGTACTGACTTCACTTATAAGTCAAATCAACTGCAATTTGAATTGAATCATGAAATTTAACTTACAGATGTAGATGTTCTGTATATTAAAAACAAAACGAAGATAGAAATAGCAGTTAGAATAAATCAATGGACATCAACTCACATTTCAATACCAAAAAATACAAATGATAATACAATATGATGATATAGTGGTTTTGAAAAGTGTAAACACATATTAGGGACCATTTGTAATGAAATATAAGGTACAAATCACAGACACTCTTCAACAAAATTTTAGAAAAATTGCAAAAATATTTCAACATTTACCATTAAAAAATAAGTACTACAGAATTGAATATTTTAGATTTCGAAACTAAATGGAATGGCTAAATAGTAATCTTCGAAAATTTTGAGAAATTGAAGTCATGCATTCGCATGCAATAATCAAGTATTAATTGTTAGAAAATAAAGACTCAAGAAAATGCTTTTGTATAAACATAATTTGTGTTGTGGTAGATAATAAATTTCTTATCAGAACTAGTTTTTCTTCTCAAATCTAATATTACAGGCATTTTAAAAAGGCTTCTAAGTAAGAAGCTATTTAAATATAAACATGTGCAAGTAAAATATTACAAAAAAATTATGACTTACTTATAGCAATTCAGTCAAATGTTGAATCCGAAAAAGTTTTTTTCTGCTGCTAGTGTCTAATCTTTAAACATTTTATTTAATTAGATTGCAGAATGAACAAAAAAAAACTCAGATTGCATTTTATTTTTAAGAAGGTATTTTAATAAATTTAATTTAAACTTTTAATAAATTAAATTCATCTCATCAAGACTACTTTTTTTTTTTTTTTTTTTCTTTCCTTTTTCTTTTTTATTTATTTTATTCTCTATTATATTTGAAACTCTCTCTTAATAAAATCAAAAATGAAAACCTTGTTAAACAAGCTTGCTGTGTAGATAAACAGGTTGAGCACTGTATTTTTTTCATTGGTCTAAGGTCAAGTTCAGTAATAAAGATAGTGAGCTAAAAGTTTTACCACTAGTCTGTTAAAGCATTTCAAAAATCATTACGCTTTTAACATTTTAGTTTTCCATTTTACATAATAAAAGCAACTTAAACTTTTTTTTGAATACCAAATAACTGGTATTGGTATACAAATATATATATATATATATATATATATATATATATATATATATATATATATATATATATATATATATATATATATATATATATATATATATATATATATACAAATATATATATATATATATATATATATATATATATATATATATATATATATATATATATATATATATATATATATATATATATATATATATATATATATATGTATAAATTATGCTAGTGTATTCTACAAATAGAGTGCTCAATGTTCTTAAAGAACAGAGCAGTAATAAATTGTAAATTAACTTAGATAAGTGCTTTTACTAATAAAGAGGTTGAGAATTGTTATAATTAATTTTATAAAAACTCTATTTCTATTACAACTAGGAATTTATATTAGCTACATTACTTTTTAAAAAATTAATTGTAAAAAAAAATCTTTAGAATTAGGATAATTTTAGTTTGGTCATTTGTTTTTATAATTTTTAAAGGAACTTGATTTTATGTCTGCATTTAGAAATTAAGTCAGATTTTTTGTTTAACAAGTTTTTATATTTGAAATGGGTAATCAGGAGCTATTCTATGAAAATAAATTGGGCAACGGTATCTACCCCACCCTGTGAAGGTAAAATTTGGCAGAAATATTTCCAAATGTAGGCATTTTTTCACAAAAAAGCAATATTTGCCACAAAAAAAAAGGTCTTCAATTTCAAAATTGGGCGGCACCTGAATAGCCCCTGGTAATAATTTCAAATTGCTTTTGCAACGTATGCTATGTTTACAAAAGAGAAATGAAAATTAAAAATTAATATTCAGATATTCTTCCTGATTAACCTAGAGAAGGTGAAACAGGCTGTAGAAAATTGTTTTTACTAATTTTATTTTATTTTTTACAATTTTTACTGATGAGCTTTTAAATATAACTTTTATAAAACTTAAACAAAATTTGAATTAAACAAATTAAAACTTACAGGTAAAGAAAGAAAAGTATTAAAGTAACTAAGAAAAACTTCATTCTTTTCCAATTCTTCTTCAAACTCAATATCACTTTTGAATACTAAAAAAAAGTTTATAATATAGTTAAACATATTGGACTACATATACATATATATAGGATTGGTCTACTGAATATCCAACAAAATTGGATATGTGGTTAGACCAATCCTGCTTGCATTATTTGATGTAGCTGCTTTCAAATTGCAGTTCAGCCGACCACATTTTTTATTTACAACAGTGAAAAGATTTTTTCCTTAAATAAATGCAGATTAATTTGCACTATTGTTTTTCAAAAGTGATTGGATTTAGCAAATGCATACAACAGCAATTTACCATACTGTTAATAACTTAACTTATTAACATCATGTATGAAACATTGTTGCACCAAAAATAACATTGGAACTTAATAGATGGAATTTAGAATTGAGATGGAATTTGATAGATGGAACTTAAGAGATGGAACTTGGAACTTAATAGATGGAATTTGGAATTTAATAGATGAAAATGAATGTGCTAATTTAAGTATAAATTTAAGTACTAATAAGAGTAGTTCAACCAGGAACATTTTAGAAACAAATAGTTTAATGACAATAAGCCTCTGACTGAGGCTTTAGCGCTACTTTTAAATAATCACTTATCAAAGACTTCTTATCAATACATTTGAAATAATGCTTGTGAAAAACAAAATTGTACATACTCAGCATATAATAACATCAGAGCTACAAAAGAACTATGCTACCATAATAACATATTTGTTAGTGACTATTCAGCTAATGTTTCATTACAAGATCTGGTAAATCATACTTGTAAAAGATTAGTAGAATTACAGAGAGAAATTATTTTGTCTCGTGAGTTTGATAAAGCAACGCTAAATCACAAAGCTAGATTTGATGGCTCAACTAGTCAAAGTATTTATAAACAAAAATTAACGGATAGCAGCTCTCGTAATTTATCAAATGAAAATTCTTTAGTTTTGACTTGTGTTGTTCCTTTAGAGCTATTTACAAATATAAATGAAAAAAAGTTATTTTATGGAGAAACTTAAAACCATCCTCAACCACTTATTGTCGACCTCTGAGTTTTGAGTTTAAAAAAAAAACTAAATCTGTATTGATCTATGAAGAAAGAAAACTTTAAAATGAAATAACGGGAACCTGGTTTTTTCTAAAAAGTTAAACTTTGTTGACAAGATGGCTATCCTTCTTATTAAAAATTGTTTTCATTATCTACTTTATACAAAACATCTTCTATCTATCATATCTTCTTTATACAAAAACTATAACAGAACAGTATAAACAATGAATATATGATGTCAGGACATATGGTAAGACAAATGTAAATGAACATGTGTGACAAATGTATACCAACAACAGGGGTGTCTATGAACAACAGCATGAAACAATCATCAGCACCAAGTTCACTAATTGGTGAAGAAACTCACACAATTAAGCTAAATATTGTCTTATTTTGATTCAGTGTATTTAAATATAATATATAGAAGCTAACTTTTTGCTGCATAAAAATTTTAATTTCTTGACTTTTCTCTATCGCATATAAACAGCAAGTTATCTGGTACAAGTAGTTAGGTAACTTATCGAGCAATATATCAAGAAGCATGTATAAAAACATCATAAAACTTGCTGCATACCAAGTTCAGGTACATTTTGTTCTAATAAAACCAAAATTTAGGATATAGCTTGTCCTTTTTTGGTTTGGCATTACTTTATTTGTTATCTTTATTTAGTTATTTCCTTATTTGAAAATGACATTTTTTAATAAATAATTAAAGGTTTTTTGTTAATTTTAAGAACTATGCCACAAAATTAAAAAAAAAATAGCTAAGGTTATAAAACAAGTTAAACACAAGAAGACTTAAAAGTAGCTGTAACTTAAGTAAAAAACCAAAATTTACCAAAAAGAAGACTGCTAAAATTTTTCAACTGGCTGCTACAACATTCCATTCGAAAGATTGAATAAAAAATTAATATTGGGGAGATAAACCAAACCTAATGGTCCAATAGAAAGTTTATTCGTCCAAACAACTACTTATATGACTGATTTTTATTATAATAACATTTAACTTATAGTTAAATGTTATTATGATGAAAGAAAGATAACTGATTTTTAAATCAAAAAAAATATGCCATGGGTAGATTGTGTTTAATTTTTTTTGAAGAGACATCATTTGAAAAAAGGGTCAAACTATATTTTTATGGTTCTACTATGTTTTACATTGCTGACAATGTAAGATATAGCAGTAATAACTAAGACATAGCAGTAATAACTAAGACATAGCTGTAAGAAGAAACCCTAGACAATTACTACAAAACATTCTGTTTTATAGCAGTTTTGTAAATATAGTGATATATGTAATTATTCTGAAAAAACTAGGATTTAGTATGTAAAATTTCTCACATGAATTGAAATAAAAGGTTCAACACAAATTACACTTTATGTTATTTGTTTAATCTCATTAATGTAACTATATTAATGTAATGTATTATAGTATTTCGCCCTTTTAATGTGTTAATGTAACTTTAATCTAAATAATAAAAAACATTATGCTGTGTTCAAATTCATTTCAAAATGGCTGTTTCATTCTCACCCTGTTTTAGAAACACGTTTATGCTTATGTAAAATCAGAAAATTAAGGTATTTAATAAATTTTTGATTAAGCATAGGAAACTTTCCCAGAAAGCTAGATAGTATATTCTGTTATGAAATAAAGGTAGCAACTAAGCAAACAATTTTTTTTTTTGTGATGCAAAAATAATTAAAAAGCGTTTATAGTCACCCTTGTTCACATTATAATAAAAAAATTAATTTTTAAAAATAACAACAGTCCTTTTTGTTTAATATGTTTGTTTTTGTTTTGTTTTGTTTTTTTGGACGTTCGCTTTAATAGTGTCTGCTATAAATTATAGCCTATAATTTTAAAGTAATAACTTTGAGCAGACCATAGTCGTAAGAAAAAATTTTTTTCAGAATTTATTTCAAGTAACTAAGAGCAGACCCAACCTTATACCCTCTGAAGCTTTATTCCCGGTCATTTTTTAGCATTTATTTTGGTCGTTTTGCATTCAAACGAGTTTATACTTTTCTTTCTTTTATTTTCCCAAGAGCTTTATTTTGGTATTTTGATTTACGACTTTTAGTACTTCAAATATGCACCTTGATTAAATAATCAAACATGTTTGTTTCAGTGGGAGGTTTAGCGTCGTGGGGGGGGGGGGGGGAGGGGCAGGGGAATGAGTAGGAGGCAACAGGGGTTTGGGGTGGCATATTAATCCCAGTATTTTTTTTGAGAATCGCACTTGTGATAAATATATTTTATCAATGCATTTATGTCCCATATATTATAACTATTACGTTTAAGAAACTAAACAATCTAGAGTTTGAGTTTGCTAAGTTTAGTATGATTAATTATCGTTAAAAAAAACAAACATTTAATACTATTGCAATGGTTTGAGTATTAAAAAACATAATTACATTATACATATTAGTAATATGTATAGTGTGATTATCATATCAGTAATATGATATTACTGAAAGCAAGCGTTAAGAAAGAAATTTACTTCTTCTAGTTTTTTTTCTGGGAGATTTCGATTCCAGGAGGTACAGAACGTTTGTTTAACGTCTTTTGAACACCATACGGAATTCTGATGACTATAAGGCGTTGACTATAAGACGTTTTACGAACGTCTGTACCCGCTGTGTTGAAGTAAAATGGTTTATTGATAATTCAAAGTCTATGCTCTTAGCAAGCTCACATTCAATTAAAAATAATGTTAATCCAAAAGGACATTAATTGCTATTTTTGATCACAAATAATTTTTGATAATCTATATTCTACTGAAACATCTGTCATCATAAGCAAATGTAAAAGTATGAGTCAAGTCGATTTTGTAGAGTGCATCCTAAGTTAGGAAAACATGATTTCATCTATTTCTCTATTAAGAATAGATGCACGTCTTTCATTTGTAGTTCAGCTGTCATTGCTGGAGAAATTGGTGCATACACATCATCTTCAAGTGGAGAGGGGGGGGCATACGGGTTTTTGCCGAAAACATTTTTAACACATAAAAACAATTCTAAATTGCTCCACACATGGCCGACACGGGTTTCGAAAAAGAAGGCCACAATCGTCAATTTCTTAAGTCCTAGAAATACCTAGAATTTTCTTAAAAAAAAAAAAAAAAAGGTACTTTAGAAAAAAAGTGAGGAGAGCACTTTTTTTTTTTTAGTTTACATTTGTTGTCATAGTAAATAAATTACTTTCACAAACACAAATTGTAGTAAATAAATTACTTTCACAAAAAATATATACTTGTATATTAACTCCATCAAAACATAATCAACAAAATATAACGTAGTTAACAATAAAAAGTTTCAAATAAATTATAAAGTTACAATTAAAAAAACTTGACTACATCATTCATTAAGATAAATAAACTTTCCAGTTTATATTTGAAAATGGGAAAAGTAAAATACATGCCGAAAGATAGGGTGCACGGTATGCAGTACAAAACTGATTAAGTTTGGTTCAACAAAAAGACTAATATATAAAATTATCATTTTTAAGTATATACTTATTTATTTGTTTCAAAGAAAGATTTCTTTGAAAACGGGTAAAAATATGTCATTTTTCCACATACACATAGAGCACAAAAAATTACAAACGTTAACCTCATATATATTGAGAACTTTTATTTCAATAAAAAATCATTTGGAATGAGTATATCGATCCGCAAAATTTATTAAATGGATCGCATGTTTCTGACGGCGATAAAGGCATTTCAACTTTCAGCGCTTGAAATATTAAACCACCCAGGTTTTTAAATGTTATAAAACTTATCTATGGTGAGCTGCAAAATATAGATTATTGATGATCTAAGGACAAAGCCTGTTGAGAAATCAAACTCTTGCACATGTCAGATGTTTTTACTATGAAGTTCTCTTACAAAAAATCTTACTATATTCTGATAGTCAGTTTAGTCAAAATATATATAGTTTAGTCAAAAGTTGCTAAATTTTAATCCTATAATAGAGTTTCTTAATAAATTTTTTTTAAAACAGATTTTACCTGATATACATCTGGATTGTTATTGAAATGTTAATAAATGTTAATGAAAACGAATACAAGCAAATGACAGTTCAATCTGATTTTGTGACATTTTATATGTCAAAGTTAATTTAAAATAAAAAAGCTAAAGTGGGCAAAACTAAATAAAAAATGGACCATCAATTACTGTAAACGTAGACCGACGTGTCACAGTTCTAAATATTTGGTTTCAAGAGAAGATTGTTTGTCTGAAAAAAATTTGTTAAAAGTCATGCTATACCTTTGGAAATTTGTGTTAATGGGAAGCCATTTCTTTTAGAAGAAAATCAAATATAGTTCAAATTCAAATCATATTTTTCCGAACATTGCATAAGTTGCTTGACTGAAGTCGAGAATGATCAAAATATAATAGAATGATTTAGCTTCCCCAACTACAAGATTTCTCCTCAGCTGGCATTTGGGACTCCTACCGGATTTTTATGGGAAGAGTTAAAAGTAATGCCAAAAAGTAATTTTTAATGATATCTAAGAGGTGAAAAAAACTTATTAGTTAGTGATATAAAATTGACTATAACAAATTGGATAAGTAGTTCAGTAAAATGCCAAGAGTATATGTGACGGTTATTGTTGTTATAGGTGATTAATAGGCAAGTGAATTAACTAATCTAATGGGACTTTATATATATATTTTTTTGCAAACCTAATAAATAGGAAGGTAATGTATAATTCAGGTAGATTTTGTTTTCGCCAAATAGTAAATAAAATTTTGATATCTTATATAGAAAAGCATTACCATTCGAATAATTATGGACGATAGTATATATATATATATATATATATATATATATATATATATATATATATATATATATATATATATATATATATATATATATATATATATATATATATATATATATATATATATATATATATATATATATATATATATATATAATAATGATAATAATATTAGGTATAACAAAGTTTTTCAGTCCGAAAGTTAGCAAAGAATAATAAAGAACGCCTTAAAAAAATACATTTTTCAACTAAAAAAAATATTTTTGTAATATTGATTACTTAGGCTTAACATAAAAATACCTCTACTTATTTTATCATATTCGAGATCTTCTTCCATAACTTTATAATCTGACTGCATTCTTCTGCTTCTCTACAAATTGCTAAAGCCATGAATCATAAAAAAATAAAATGCAATTTCATTTTAATCAATAATTTTTTATAAGTTAAACTTATTAAAAAATATTTTAAAGTGAATTGAAACATCTTAATTTATACTATTTATTTTGTATGTTTTAGATGACGTCAAATTGTTTAAATAAATAAATAAACTCAATGAAGCAATAACTTGATACAAAAAATTTAAATCCCGGAAAGTTTTTAAAACTGTCCGATACTCCTTTAACCTGAAAATACGTGTTAACTTTTACAAAATACTTTTATTTTATAAATGCTCTCGCCTAAAAGCAAGATACAAATTGTTATTTATTTAATTATTATTTGCGTACAATAGTTTAAAGAAATTTTTATAGTAAAACTATTTGAAACTGCATCAGTTTTCATCATGGTTTAACCAAACAAAAATTATTTGGTTATTTTCTTATTTAAAATAATTGTTTTTATTTAAAAGTTGTTTTTATATTTAAGAAAAATTATATCGCACAGTGAAATATCGAAACTTTCAAAAAAGCTTTTGAGATAATTGCAATTTAATGATTGAAATAGTTTCAGTAAAAATTTTACTTAAATAAGGCAGAAATATATTAGAAGTCTACCCGACTCGAAAGGTACACGCGTGGCCATAGTGTATATAAGTGGGGAAAAATGTGAAATTATAAACGAGCTGATGGTTGATGTTCACATGCGATCCAGATATAAAAAGTCTACATAATTATGCTACTTTAAGTGATATAATCCTCTCGACAAGAAAAGTTTATGTGGCTAACAAGTAGTCATACTGTTTAAAATTAATTTAAAATTAAATTAAAATACTGTTTAAAATTGAGTAAAAAGAGTAAAACTCTAGTTTATGATTGATATATAATCTGACGATTAGTTTCGGCCCACATGCGGAACATATAATCTGACGATTAGTTTCGGCCCACATGCGGAACATATAATCTGACGATTAGTTTCGGCCCACATGTGGAACATATAATGCAGTTTAGCTCTTAAGAAAAATAAATGTTTTAAACATATATCAACTTAACGTATTTAATAGTCTTTGTTTTATGTACAAACGTAAAACAAAATTATATCTGTCTCTTTTTTTGTGGTTTATTTATAATACATAGCCAACGATACGTGTTTCGAAGTGGAGAGGCACAATCGTCTATTTCTTAAAAAAGTCTCTATCTAGAATTTTTTCTTAAAAAAAAAAAAAAGTCCTTTAGAAAAAAAGTGGAGGGCACGCGCCCCTCCGGCATCGTCGGCCCTGTAATATAACAAAAAAACAAGTACGATCTACGAAATGATGACTTTTTGACGTAATCATTTCCGAAAACTAATCATATTTAATGTAATGGTGGACTGTATCTTTCAAACAAAATTTTTTTAAATAACTTTGATTTTTCTTTTGAATGGAATTACATGTTTTTAAAAAAAAAGTTGAAAGAAGTAGTTTTTGAAATTGACAATATACAATACAATCTCTCTAATTCGTATCTTCTTAATTCGAAAACCTCCATAAATCGATTAAATGCAAAAAACGATTAGTGTGAATTATTTACAAAAAAAATTTTTACTGCAGCCCACAGTGGGCCAGAATTCATTTTTACTGGACAAAACTAATAACTAGTCATATAAGAAGAGTTAACCCAGTGGGCACGGAAGTAAAAAAAGACGTCTTTTAAACGTCTTATACACGTTTTAGACGTTTTCTGAACGTCTTTTGAACGTTTTGGACGTATTTTAAACGTTTAAAAGACGTCTTTTTTACTTCCGTGCCCACTGGGAAGAACCATTTTTGCACCGTTTACTAATTTGAGGATTCCGGTTTCAATGGTGACAATTTTTATTTTGGATTGCTATGGATACCTAAATTGCTAAGCAACCACATCTTTTATTAACCCTAAAAAAATAAGCTGGGTAAAGTTATAGCTTTATTGGGTTACTCTTATAATTGCCACATTAGGTACTTTTATACTACAAATGTAGAGGTACTATTTTTTATTTGGTTGACAATGACACCTGAAATGCCTTGCAACCGTTCATTTTGCATAATTACAAGCTTATGTAATTTTTCTTAAAGCATCAATCTTATAAACTAGACTAATATTAATTTTGCAGCATAATTAAAAATTATTTTATGCATTAAAAAAAATTAAAACATTCCCAATTACTAATTTTAAGTATTTTTATGCAGCTCCAGAGCTCTATTTTATATTCCATGAAACTATTTTATAATCCATATAAAAAGAAACTTAAAGCTAAAACTTTTTTGTGTATATAGTAATATAAAAAGAAACCTAAAGTTTAAACTTTTTTGTGTATATAGTAATATAAAAAGAAACCTAAAGTTTAAACATTTTTGTGTATATAGTAATATAAAAAGAAACCTAAAGTTTAAACTTTTTTGTGTATATAGTAATATAAAAAGAAACCTAAAGTTTAAACTTTTTTGTGTATATAGTAATATAAAAAGAAACCTAAAGTTTAAACATTTTTGTGTATATAGTAATATAAAAAGAAACCTAAAGTTTAAACTTTTTTGTGTATATAGTAATATAAAAAGAAACCTAAAGTTTAAACTTTTTTGTGTATATAGTAATATAAAAAGAAACCTAAAGTTTAAACATTTTTGTGTATATAGTAATATAAAAATTTTGACTTAAAATTATTTATTTTGATTTAAAATTCATATATTCTGATAATTGTAAAACAGCTTCTTTTTTTTTCTACCCTCTTGGCGCATACTACAACCTGATGCAAACAATAGTTTTTAAGATGAATATGATGCAACTAATGGCGTCAATCTTCATTTCTTTGTTTTACTACTTAAAGTATCAAAATTCACTTGGGGCCTGCCAGATGCTACATTTGGATGAGAGCAGAGTTTTCTTTATCAATGGAAGCAGGTAGTAGAATTTTCTTAGGGTTCGCACTGTTGGCGCAGATCTGCGCAGACATGCGCAGATCTGCGCAGACATTGTAATTTGTCTGCGCAGACGTCGGCGCTGACAAAATTTATTATTACTGCTAAAATATACTAAGGTTCGTCTCTCGGCGCAGATCTGCGCAGATATTATTATTACTGACAATTTATTGAAATCAACAAAAAAAGTTTTAAACTTTTAAAATGTTTTAACTTTATTATAAATTCAGTGATTAGTAACAATAGGAGTTTTCAAAGATTCTTACTGTAATAAAAATATATAATGCTGGCGCCTATTCGGTGATTTCTTGATCAAGATTTGTCAAATAATTCAAAATTTTGATGTTTTCCATTTTAAACATTTGTTATGACGAAAATACGCAATTTCTTTATTTTAAATCACTTTAAATTATAGTAAGAAACACTTTAAAAAGTTTATATCGATTGATTATATGTAGCTCGAACAAAAAAGAAACAGACAAGTAATGAAAAACTCGTAAAAAGTAGATAATTACCTACTTTTTACGAGTTTTTCAAAATGTCTGAAAATATTTTATTAAATATTGTCTGAAATTAAATTAAAAAAAAAATTAATTTACGTCGTCTTGTAACGTATTACGTATTACGACGTCTGCGCAGATATGCGCATGTTATGTCTGCGCAGATCTGCGCAGATGCATTTGCCGAACCCTAAATTTTCTTATTATCAATTACAAATTGAACTGATATTGGTTCATTTTGTAGCAATTGTTTGTTATTCTCTTCAAAACAAATTTTAGAGTTTTTGCATATATACCTTCGTCAAAGATGCTTTATGAAATTAGACAGGTCATTATATGCAGTTAAGTTTATGCCTATTACAACTGCATCTAAAATATTAAGATTAGTTATTTTCGGTTTTTCTTATATTATTTAGGAATAAATATAAATTTTTCATGTTTTAACTATATAAAAATATGAATTTAATTTACAAAATCTTATAAATAGGTATTTTAAGATGTATAAATGTTAAAACAAGTTTGTAACACTAATCTAGTCTTGCTGAGACCCAATTATTACATAACCATTTAGAATAAATTACATATAATGTTTTCGCCAGATAAAATTGGATACATCATTTAACTTGTAAAAATCATTATTAGAGACCAGGCGTACATTTGTGGACTATAAACCAAACTTAAGTTAATAATATACATATTAAACAATGTATATTATTAATTTAAGTTGTTTCAAATGTTTTTGTCAAATTAGTGGACCGCTTCGGACCGCAAAAGTATTCGACTATATAAATGAAATTTTAGCTAAAAAAAATACATTAAATACGCCGTCATTTGAAGTTATTTTATTCGACATAACTTACGTGCTAAATTAAAAAAAAAAAAGTTCTTTATTCTACAGCTAAGAAGCATACGTCATGATAATTATACAAAAATACATACATTTTATAAAAGCTGAAAGTTTAAGTTATAAAGTGGTATAATAATGTATTTTTTGAAAATATATTTTTTTTACTTTTGTCCACTACCTTGCCCACAGTGCAGCTCACTGTTTTTTTAAACAAAATTTAAAGGTCATTTTTTTAAAATATTAAAATTAAACATAAAATTTACCGCAATTTTTAATATAATGAAAGTGATGAAAAAGTAAATAAACAACTGACATTTTGTCTAAATGATAAATATTAAATTAATTACAACAAGTGTTAATTGTCTAAAACAAAAGAGACAAATTCTAATCTTCTCGGATATAATTTTGCAAGCATTATAACGGCCACATATAAATCAAAGTTATAATCATTGTGGATGCGCATAGTGAATATGCATAGTGAATTAAAGCTAACTCAGAGAGTCGTTACTGTCCTTGTGTTGCTCTTGTGTACAAATAAAGGCGTCAAATCACGCTTCCCGTTCATTCACATTCTGGCTTAGTGACTAGTAGAACACATCCAAGTGAAAAAAGAATGTAAATATTCGGAAACTTATTTAGCTTACATTTTTATGAGCACTAGCAGAACTTGAGGGTCGGTTATATGGTTGACATCTAAGCCAAATATTTTGCCACATAATTATTTTTTCCTCAAGAAAATTAAAGTTAGGGAGATCACTTTCATAATGTATCGTAGTTTTTTGAACCATTTCAGAAAGTTCCACTAAAGTTTTCACGCAGATAATAGAAGGTACAAAACTTATTATAACTTAATTGTATCTGATAATTTAAATTTATCTTTCAATTCAACTAAAATATGATCTATAAATGGAATGATGAGAGACCTTTTAAAATATTCTTCAAATGTTTCAAAGGGCGGATTTGCTCACTGAAATTGTTTGCCTGTGTGTACTCGTGGCGTTACTGGCTTTACATTCGATTTTTCGGCAAGAATTGATGCATGCTCACATATTTGTTAGACAAACATATATACGTCTATTCTAATCATTTATATTTCTGAAATGACAGTTTTAACCCACTTAAATGCATATAAAATGTCACTAAATTTTTCTCTCTAAATATCCACTTGAAAATATTACTAATGTCGATGAATTCGGTTTTTTCTACCAATTGACGTTGCCAGAATTATCCAAGAAGTGGGTTAAAGGAATTGACTTAAAGTTTAGTTTTCAGCAAAGAAAAGTTGTTTTAATTATAGATAACTGTTCTAACGTGCTAACGTGCAGAAACTTGATTGGGTGGAGCATTTCTTTCTTTCACCGAATACAACCTCAATCTCCCAACCTATGGATCAAGGAATTTTTCGATCTCTTAAAGCAAAATATCCCACACCCGCAGTGAAAAAGCAGATTGCTGCCTTGGAAAAAAAGAACAAGATACTTAAGTTTATTACCTGCTATGTTTATGCTAACAAACGCATGGATTCCAGACGAGACATTTATAGATTATTTCATCCATTCCAGACCAGACGTTTATAGATTATTTCAAGAAATCGGGAATATGATTAGAAGCAATAGAAAAGCATACAAATCATAATAACAATCCTTTTTGTGGCAATTTTGATGAGGCTTTAATGGAAAACTTAGAAGATGATCTAGAATTGTTAAAAGCAAAATTTGATGAAGATATTAACCTCACGGCCGACGAGTTAGTAGATATAGATTTCGATGTTTGCATTGCCAACAAATCATCGGATGAGGGCATTATTGCAAAAGTTTCTGGACATGATGCTATTGAAATGAAGCGGAATCCGATGATGAGCGCGTTGAATTTCTAGCATTGCTACAAAAACAACAACATTTTGGCATTACTTTGACATTTTTTAAAAAACTGTTAAGTTGATTTTTTTTTCAGTTGGTTTTAATTTAATTTGTTTTAGAGCATTAAACAAAATGTCAAGAAAAGGAGTAAATTTAAGAAACTTTCAAAATGGGGAAATAATTATCCTTGACTTAAAAAAAAGCTCTATTGATACTGAATCAGGTTACTGTACTGTTTGTCGTGAGACTATACAGAGAATCTTAACTCAATAACATTTCCTTTAATATAAAAGAAAGCAGGCTATGAAGCAGACATCCATTTTAATTTTTGTGTGTGCTGTCATGCATCTTTTTCAACAATGGATCACCTATGAGAAATAATTTCTCTTTATGGAAAAAATAGTCTTCTTGAAAACCTTCGTCTGCATCAAACTAAATGCACTTAAATTATTAAAAATATAATTTCATCATAAATTGAGACAGAAATTTCTTAATCTATGGCAGATGAGCTTTTTTCCATCCTGATTGATGGATCAACTGATGTTTTTTCAACAAAACATCTCTGCATTTGTGCTCGATACTATTCATACCAACAGAATTCACTTATTGATGACTTTCTAGGTTTTGATTTTTTTGCTGGTTCGAAATTAAAGTCAAAGTTTGGTCTTGTGTTCGGACAGTTTCTCCTGATTGTATTTTGATGCGCTGTACATACCACTCTTTGAATCTTATTGTTCAACATTACTTTGATTTAATGCTATCCATTCAACGAGAAGAGTTTAAAATACTTTTTCAGACAATATATCCAAGCAATGAAAGAATTGGAACTCTATCACCGTTTCAAAAGAATACAGTCACTCGATGGTTTGTCTGAGGGAAATGCCGTTGTGTAATAGTCAAGTGTAATAGTCAAAAAATAGTAAAAAAAAGTAATAAAATAATAAAATAAATTATCAAAAAATAAAACAAAAAGCAACTATTAAAAGTGCTCATAAAATTTGAAGCAATTGCTCGATGTTTAATGAGTTAAAGCTTTTTTATTCACGTCTTTTTCTCTAATATGAGCAAATATTTTTGTATGTAAGATGTGATATCATTTTGTAATATCGCGACGTTAGAATTATCTTGTGCTATCTCCAATTTTTGAAAAAATTGAGATTTTATTTTTTTCGAATATTTTAGCATTGTGTTGTTCTACTTTAATTACATTGAAAAAAAATGAAACTTTTAACACGGTATTGCATGCAATATTGCATTGTTCTATCTCCTTAATGAGCAAACTTGAAAATATTATCTTGTTCTATCTCCAATCAACCAATCATATTACAATTACAAAATTTTGTTGTTTTCAAAATGGCAACTGCAAATATTGACCAAGAAATGGAACCTGCCCTAAATCAAAACGAAGGTAGTTTTTCAACTTACTTTGTATTATAATTTTGGAAAAGTAGAATTCGACTTTCGCTTGTGCCATTTTAGATTAAATTTAAAAGTTATTATTTATACATCCTGGATAATAAAAAATATTTTAATCGTTAGAGCTGCTTGGCATTACACCTTCTCGTCGGTCGCCCCATGGTGGGGTTTCTAGGAAACGTAAAGCTGATAGGAGTAGTTGGAAACAAAGTGTAAGAAAAATCCAACGTCAGTCGGGTAAAGCTTATAAAAATACGAAAGGAGAACAAATGCCAAAAAGATCTATTGTTGCACTAAAAAGTTGCAGAAATCGTAAATTTAAATGTTCTACCAATATATCTGAGATTGAGCGTCAAATAATATTTGATAACTTTTGGACCTTAGATGATGACGGAAAAAAACATTTCTATTCTAAAACTACTGAAAATCTGGAGAAAAAACGCTGTCGGACAGCTGCTGGTGACAATTCAAGAAGAAAAACATCTTATTATTTTAGCTTTTTTGTTTCTAATACACAATATAGAGTTTGTAAATCATATTATCTTTCAACATTGAATATTAGCAGCCATAGAGTGTTTTACTTTCATAAGTTTAATAAATCTTTAACTACTGGAACACCATTGCAATCAAAATCAGGGAAACATGTTAAAAAAAGGTTACTAGAAGAGTCTAAACAAGTTGTACGAGACCATATTAACCTTTTCCCAAGAATTGATGCTCATTATAGCAGGAAAAAGACACATAAAGAATACATGGAAGGATCACTAAATATAGGTAGAATGTATGATCTTTATAAAATATATTGTGATGAAAATGTCTCTCCTCCAGCAAAAGAACATATGTATCGTTATATCTTTAATCACGAGTTCAATATAGAATTTCAAAAACCGAAGAAAGATTTATGTGACACATGCTATGAGTATCGCAACATTGTTAATGCAAGCAATGAACAAACAGATAGTTATAATAAGCACATAAAATCAAGGAATGATACCAAAACGGAACGTGAAAATGATCGCCAAAATGTTGATTCTAAAACTGCAATTGTTTGTATTGACCTTGAAAATGTTTTAAATTTGCCTAGAGCTAATGTGGGAAACTTTTATTACAAACAAAAACTTTCAAATTATAACTTAACTGGTCATTGCTCGCTTAACAGGAAGGGTTATTGCATCCTTTAGCACGAAGCCATGACTGGTCGTGGAGGAAATGATCTAGCCAGTGCTGTAACATGTTTGAAAATCATGGCTGACCTTGACATAAATAAGTTCATACTTTGGTTCGATTCATTATGAATCGAACCAAAGTATGAACTTATTTATGTCAAGGTCAAACTATTCAAAGGTCAAACTATTGCGGTTTTGTACCACAAAACCGCAATAGTTTCATGTCAGCAGCTTTGTGTGAATTTATAATACGATACCCACAAATAAAAGTAATTGAACAGAAGTTCTGCAAGCCAGGTCATTCCAGCATTCAAGAATGTGACAACATTCATAGTCAGATTGAAAAATCCCTCTCTGCTGCAGAAATATTTAGTCCACTTGGGCTAGAAAGAGCTATTAAAAATGTAAACCGTAAAAAACCTTTCTGTGTTTACCAAATGCAATTAGGAGATGTAAAGAATTTTTCAGTTGTCGCTGGTTTGTCAAGTTATAAGTTAGTGCCTTATTCAAAGGTTAAAAATCTTGTTTATCGAAACGGACTGCCATACCATGTTTTTTTTAAAACCTCGTTTTCAGATAATTATTCACAAGCTCGTATAAATAAGTCTGTCAAGAAAGCAGCATCAACCATTGTTGCAAAACCATTAAATACCAATATACCAATGGCAGCTTGCTTTCGTGCTTCTTATCAGTCTATATCTGTTGCAAAAGCCAATGATATCATTTCCATGTATTCATACATGGAAATGATATTGATATTGCTGTTGATATTGCATTTTATAAAACAATAATAAATTGAACATTTACAAACCATTAATAAAGTCAAAATATTTTTAGGGTTGTTATATGTTTAGTATAAATATAAATAACATATTTATATATATATAATAATATAAATAATATACATATAAATAACATATTTAAATAAAATATTTATTTAGTATAAATATAAATATAAAACACATTGAAATAATATTATTTTGAAATCTTGATAAAAATTTTTGTTTAGCTTGTGTTTTTTTTGTTTGTTTTTTTGTACTTTTATATTCATTTTCCCCCACTTGTTTGGTTTGGATGGTTTTCCATAGTGACATAAAGGCCACTATGAAAGAGTTAAAGCAATGTTTCACAACCTGATGCCCTTCCTGACGTTAACTTGAGTAACAATTTTTTATTTGTAAATATTTGCAATAACTTTTAATAAAAAGTTAAACTCTATTAATGGATACACAGGCATAAGAAAAATAAAATCAAGTTCATCTTGCATGGAGTTTGTGATTAGATTAGTTGAATTGTTGTGAATTATCAGATAGTTACATAATGTTATTTCTTTTATTATTACATTTTTTTAAACATAACTCTTTCCCATATACCTTTCATAATTTATTTTATACGTTTATATTATATTAATACGTTTATATTATTATTACGCAGCCAAATTTTCCGTTTTAAATTAGACGTCTTAGTCTTGTCCAGGGCCGGCGCCTACAGGTAATTAAAGTAAATGTAAGTCGTAAGAACAGTGTCGTTAGAGGCTCTTCTAAAAGTTCTCCTAATTAGGGCCTCATTTTATTTAAAAAAACTTAATTTTTTAGGTAATACAAAAAGCGTCTTATATTTTGAAAAGGGTCCCGTTAAATTAGGGGCCCATGCCCCTAATTTAGAGGCCCATGCCCATAAATTAGGAGTGTATGGTACTGCGTAAGAATAATTAGCAGGTAGAACAAAATTTCATCAATTTCTAACATGTCGTTGTTGAAAAATGTACTTAATATGTTTAATATATATGATGTAACAACATAATATTTTTGAATTTTACTAAAAACCAAAGTTATTTTGTTCTATCTCCAAAAGAGGGTGCGAAAAAAAGGGCGTTAGCGTAATTTTAAAAAGTTTTTTTTATCTAAAAATTAATAATAAAACATTTTTAAATCTTAGGAAATACCTAAATTCTCAAAATATTTTTTCAATTTAGCTGCGAACAAATTCAAACTTTGACATCGATTTTCTCAGTTTGCAAAAACATGGAGATAGCACAAGATAATTCTAACGTCGCGATATAGTAATTTAATATAAGGTTTTTTTTAAGAAAGTATATGAAAAAAAATGCTAAACTTTGATATGAACATTTCTGTTAAAAAACTGTTACTACAAGAACGAACTGCAGGTATAACTCCATGTAGGGTTTTTCACAAAAAGGTGTGGCCACTTGAAGATAGACCTTCTTTTAAGTGTAACTTTCGGAATTGACAGCGTTCAAATTTACTTTTTATATAAAGTCAACTAAATCGAAATAAAAATAAACAAATAATAGCGCGAAAGTGACGTCACGAGTTGTTATTTTCTCGGAGATGAAAATTTGGATAAAATAAATTTTGTATAACTTTTACACCTTTTTCTTTTTATATATTTTGGTTTAATTTTATTTTTTATTATTATAATAATTATATTTTATTGTTAATTTGGTAATAATACAGTCATTTATTTATTTTTTTAAGGTATATATAATAATGTTAAATAAATATAATAAATATTATTATGACAATTTAAATTGTATTTTTTTCAAAGTCAAATTTCTTATAGTATAAGAAATATGATGACTTTGAAAATGATGACTTTGAAAAAAAAACTATTTAAATTGTCTGACAATTCTAGTTATAATAAATTATACTACGTAATTAATTAGGGTAAAATTTATTTTTCTCTTTGTACCATTTCAACCTGTTTTGCACAGATCGTCATCAGACGTAATATATAATAAAAAATACAAAATTATAATAATAATAATAATAATAATAATAATAATAATAATAATAATAATAATAATAATAATAATATTAATAAAAGATAAGTATTTATTACTTTTTAAATTGAACCTTACCTATGGTTTAATTTAAAAGTACTAAATATAAATGCATAGTTTATTTTCACGTTTTACCTAAATGAGTCGCCTATAAACCTGTTATACTAAAATTATTTATTACTGTTATACAGTTATAATACGGAAAAAAGTTCATTATGTTGTACTTTAGTTAACTTTATTAAGTATCACGCCACCATTGTGACTTGTTCACTATGTAACTCCATGGATTTACCCATGGAACCACATAAAATAATAATTATACTTGCAGTAATTTTAGTGTTGTTATTATTATTACTACTTTTATTATTGGTGATTAAAGTGTTGATAATAATAACAACACTAATATTACTACATATATAGTACATATATTATATACATATATATATATATAGTTTATATGGTACATATATTACTACATATATACAAGCGGTAATATATTAGGCGCTACTCGACTTTCTCCCCCCCCTGTTTTTATGATTGATTTTTATAGAGTATATTATACTGATTCTAAATCATATAAAAACATAGGTCTGAAAACTTGAGGAAAGTACTCTAATTTGATGTTAAAGTATAAAAATCCACATTAAAAACGCTAATATTAGCCATCTTTGTCATACTCGGTCATAATAAAATTCTTTTTCAATAAAAACTTTGAAAAACCCTGGTTTCTATCGACGCTTCAATTTAAAACGCATTTTTTATTGATTTCCTGCCCCAACCAAACCCTGACCAAAATCATGTACATTTAATTGCGCCAATTCCTATTTGTCAGTAGATATGTACATTTATTTACGCCAATTCCTATTTGTCAGTCGATGTATGTATATTTAATCGCGCCAATTCCTATTTGTCAGTCGATACATGTACATTTAGTTGCGCCTATTCCTATATGTCAGTTGATGTGTGTACATTATAAAATATAAAAACAACAATAAAAACCGGGTCGTTAGTTAAAAAATTAATTACCTAAATTTTAAAAACAGTGTTAAAATGTTTTTAAAAAGATGGTGAAATATTAGCGTTTTTTAATGTGGATTTTTATACTTTAACATCAGTTTAGAGTACTTTCCTCAAGTTTTCAGACCTATGTTTTTATATGATTTAGAATCAGTATAATATACTCTATAAAAATCAATCATAAAAACAGGGGGGGGGAGAAAGTCGAGTAGCGCCATATATTATTGCTATTTCTTATTATATTATAATAATAATTAATATTTTTATTCTTATTAATGTTATCATATTATCATTTTTTTATTATTATATCTGTTTATTGCTTACATTATTTATGCGCTTTGTTTTGATGATGGCGTCATCGGTGTTTTAAAATATAATAATAATAAAATTACTTTTATTACTATTATATTTATTCTTTTTAAATTTTTCATTATTTGACTGCTCTTTTATATATATTTAAGTATGGCGTCACAATCCTTATCTAATATATGTATATATATATATATATATATATATATATATATATATATATATATATATATATATATATATATATATATATATATATATATATATATATATATATATATATATATATATATAGATATATAGATATATAGATATATATATATATGCATATATATATATATATATATATATATATATATATATATATATATATATATATATATATATATATATATATATATATGTATGATCATTTTTATGTTATTATATCTTTATTTACTTTATGTAGTTTTTTCATTCATAATGGATAAAAAATCACCGAAATTAGTCATTTTAGAATACTTACAACAGCAAAACCGACCTTATAGTGCAATTGATATCTTTAATAATCTTCACAAAGAATTAGGTAAAACAGTAGTGGTAAAAACTCTTGAAACATTAGCTGAGGAAAAAAAAATAATAGAAAAAATTTATGGCAAACAAAAAATTTATTCACCAATTCAAAATGAAAACGAATGTCATGACGAAAGCCAAGTGAAATCTCTTGATATATTGATAGCAGATTTACAAGAAAAGGTTTCTATTCTTCAACAAGAATCTAAGCAGCTTGAAGGACAATTAGCAAACTTTAAAAATCAGTTAACAACTGATGAAGCAAAGATCAAAATTCAATATTTAGAAAAAGAGAATATGGCGCTCAAAGAGAAAATATTTACTTTAAAAGATAATAAAAATTCAGTGACAAAAGAAGATTTCAAAAAAATTCAATCAAAAAAAGATTTAGCAACAACTTTTTGGAGAAAAAGAAAAAGAATGGCTAACGATATTTTAGATACAATTCTTGAAGGATATCCAAAGTCTAAAAAAGAACTTCTTGATGAGACTGGGCTGGAAACAGATGAGGATGTTGGCGTTGTAATGAACAAATAGTTTTTTTTTACAGCTTTTTTGATAATTTTTTTAAAATTGTTTTAATAGTTTATCATTTTCCAATATCATTATCTATTATATAGTTTAATGACATTGAAAACTTTTTTTGTCTTTCAAAAGTAATCATTAAATAACGTTCAATATTCAGCAATGTATAATCATTTTTTAAATGGCTGAATAGTGTCAAAAATGCAATGTTCCAAAAACATTGAGTATTTACTGGATAAGTGACTGCACTTATCCAGTGAATTTATCAAGTGATTTGCAATATTTTAATGACTTTGAAAAAGCCATTATTGGAGTATTATCCAGAACTGGTAATAAAATTATTGATGTTACAGCAGCAACATAAATAACATAAAATACATTATTTTGATATATACAATTTTTTGTGTGTTCGTTGAAAAAATGATGCATCATTATTTGTATGTAAAGGATTATAAATATTGAGAGTTTTAATTGCATACGAGTTTGCAGTCAAGCACTATAGCTGCAATATGACTCCCTGACACTAGATATTTGAGATGATCCTTACTTCCAAGTTTATTTTCTTTAAGTTTTATTTTTTTACAAAGAGCAACCAATTTATCCAGTATTGGATTTTTAGAACAGAGTTTTTTCAGCTTAAATTTCAATTATTTAAATAATCCTGATTCCAGAGGTTACATGTGTAAAGATATCAATGCATAGATTTAATTTTTTATCTTTTTTTAATTTTTCTTCCGTAATTTTCTTGTTGCTTTTTTTCAACATTAAAAATGCTTCAATGAAATAAAGCAGTTGAAAGGCATGTAAATGGAATAGCAAAGTTAAAATATATGCATTTAATTTTTTTTTGTTTAACTTTATATATTCTATTTAAATACTTAAAAAAAATGTTTATAAAATTAAAAACTTAGCCTACCTCTTTTTTAGGAGAAATTGCTAAAATTTTAGTTTGAGCATTTGAGGCAAATGTTTTTTAACAAAATTTACTGAAAAAAAAATTTTGCTGTTTGTATATCATATCACACATCCTTTCAATAGAATAAGATTGGATTGTAGCTGATTGCAAATTATAGTGCAACTATTTTAAAAGTGTTGCACATTATTTTTGTTTTAATATTAAAATAATATTAATGTAATAGTGACAGTTTAAGGTTTATTTTAATATTATTTACATTTTAAGCTGTGTAGTTAGCAGTAATCTAAGTATTTTGAGTTACATGATGAATACTTGTTTATTTAAGTTACATGGTAATACTTGTTTATTTAAGTTACATGGTAATACTTGTTTATTTATATTACATGGTAATACTTGTTTATTTAAGTTACATGGTAATACTTGTTTATTTATATTACATGGTAATACTTGTTTATTTAAGTTACATGGTAATACTTGTTTATTTAAGTTTCATGGTAATACTTGTTTATTTAAGTTTAAATATTTGTTATTAGTATTTTAAGTTACATGGTAATAAATGTTTATTTAAGTTACATGATGCAGGCCCGTATCAAGACTTTTTTTTAGAAGGGTGACAAATTTTTTACTGCGGCCCATTGTATTTTTAAATAAAATTTAATGGTCATTTTTAAAAGATTTTACAATTAAACCCAAAATTTCAATTTTGGGTTTAATTGTAAAATCTTTAATTTAGCAATTTTTAATACAATGTAAGCGATGAAAAATAAATAAAGAATAAACATTTGGTTTGTATTTGCCAAATTTTGATGAGTATTAGCCAACTCAGAAAGACTTTTAATGGTAAAAAAAAGCAAAACCATAAATATTAGTATTTTAAGTTACTTAGTAAATCCTGAGCTCGTCAAAAGAAATTAAAAAAAAGTGAAAACGTATAACTAAAAAATGATCCGCAACAATGGTTAAAGAAGACAGTGTAAACTTCTTTGTTAATTATTTTTCAAATGTAAAAGTATAAGTGAAAGCTCTGAAAACGCATTTGAGGAGTGCAAATGAATCATAAGGCTAATTGAGACGCATTTAACCCAAATCCATATTAAGACACAAAATAGCAAACAGCGTAAAATGACAAAAACTTATCAAAATTTAATTTTTGTTTCAAATTTTTAACAAGAAAAGTTAAAAAAATACCTTTTAAACATTTTTTAGTATTTTAAAAAATTGTTTGCTAATTAAAATAACTTTTCTAGGATTCCCGATTGTGAAATGTGACAAATGGGTTTGCCTATAGCTTTGGAAAGAATAATGTTAGAACTCATTTAGGTATCATTTTTATTTAATCACTCATTTTTATTTAATCACTCATTTTTATTTAAGCACTCATTATTAAGCTGTAAGATGGTAGGGCTATAAAAAACGATTTTTTGAGAAAGTCAATAGGCCCACATTTTTTTGTGTGTGTAAAAACGGTTATAGAAATGATAACAACATATTTTTAGTAAAAAGTTTTTAAAAATTTATTACTACCAATTCAAAATGGCCAAAAAAAAAATTGCAGTTTAAGTGCTTTTTTGTGACAACATAACTTCATACAGAATAAACAATTTCTGATGGCGTTTGGTAAGATTGTGTATCATCATTATATAAATCATTTAACAAAGGATTTTTTATACAAAATCATAGTTTAGTTTTTATAACAATTTTAACAATACAACAACAATTTTGGTGAAAAAATTTTCAATATTCTAGTGAATTATCTAGTTTAGAATTATTAGCTTTGTTTTTCAAAATAACTCCGCTAACAAACCGAAGTGCTCTTAAAATGTAAATACACCATTGCAACAATCATTGTAATGAATGACAGCTGAATGTACAGCCAATTCAATAATATCTCTGCCAACAAAAATTGTTTTTGGCACGCGTGACCATATGATACTGTTTAGTGCTTCATTGGGGTTTCGGGTTTTAAAATTTAAACATTTTTATCACTGTAACCTATTTTTAAAGATTTTCCGTGTAAACATTTTTCCAATAACGTATCACTTGTCAAATCTTTAAAAATAGGTTACAGTGCTTTTAACCAAAAAGGTATTGTATTGGATGGCTTATAAGCTTTCTGTCCTTTGGACTAAAACCTATACCAACTAGTAGCTTCTCGGTGGCAAAATTGATGACGTTCATAAGAACTATGCAAATCAAAAATGAAACAGAATAGCGTAAATGGCTTCCTTCATTGTATAAATATTATCAATGTTATTTCTAATTACCATTCCATAATAATTCTGCATGGAGTCAATACACTTATTAGTTAATTTCCATTTTCCCTGAAATTGGGGTTTTTAGTACTCTTGTAAGACTTCACAAGGCCTTTCAACCTAGTTCCAAGACGTTTTTGCATGTGTCCAATGCACTCACGTTTTATTTGTACTATATTCTGAAGCATATAAAGGTCTGATTTGATAACATCATTGAATGAAGAAGTTCTCCGTCTCCCAAATACTCTTTGTATATAAGATTGTGCTTTTGAATAGAATATTGCAATTGTACCAACAGACTCCATTGCTCCAGAAATATTTTGTGATTTATCTGGCAGTGGCGGTCCAGCTTCTATATCTAATAATCCAAAGTATCTTTTTTTTTTTCAAACATCCAACATCCAAAACAATGCTTTGATTTCACTTCAATGTCTATACACTTGACTCCAGATATTGAAGTAATGACCCCATGCAATGAGGAGTGTCTCCGCTTATGCCATTCGTCGATTGCAATTGTGCACGTCATATACAAACCAAAGTGAGGCATTTTAACAACCTACGAGGAAAAATTCCAAATGCAAAAATAAACTATAGTTTTGCATATATAGCACAATTAGGAATTTTAATCATAAAATGCAAAAAAAAAAAAAAAAAGAACAAACCCAAAGTTTTACTAAAATTAAAAAAGAAGTAGATTTTAAATTGGAATAAGATCTAAAAAACACTTTTTACAGTCTTTTGAGGAAAATATTAAGTTAGCACAACTATTTTTCATTCAGTGTCTTATCTAAAATCTTTTAAATTTTCTTTTGAGGTCTGTTATAATGATATCAATGATAACATTGCTATCGATTTATATAGTATCATAAAAAATATCGTATTTACAAGTATTTTAAGTTTTTAATTCAACGAGGAATTTTCCTTGAAGAATTAAAAATAGCTATAGTTTCAACAATATTTAAAGGAGAAGACTTATTTAATGCTAGTAAATACCGTCAAATATCTGTTCTCTCTGTTTTCTTAAAAATTCTTTATAATAAAATTTTTAATCATCTTTCTCAAAATAATATACTATATAAGACCAATATGGATTTAAAAAATATAAATTCACTGAACACGCTGTACTCCAAATAACACAATATATTATAGAACCATTTGAAAAATCCATTATTGCTATGGGGATTTCTATTTATTTGTCTAACCCAGATAGAAAGCTTTCATTGGCCCAATTTTCGGCGTAATATTTCAACTCTCCAAATTCGTGAAACCCCATCTACATTAATAGTGTACAAAAAGTGTTACTAGAATTCTACTTATGCAGAGTTTTCTAAAATTTCCAGATAAATTATTAAAAGACCAATGACTAGTCCATAATAATTGTTTTGATTATGAAATAAACTCGATTTGGGGGACCCCTAAATAATACTTAAATTAAATTAAAAATTTTAACTATGAATGCGTGTTTTGATATTATATCTGTCATCACTCTGAAACGGTCTGTTGCCACAATGTTTCATTACATGCATAAACTATATATTATAGCCTGCTGCTCCAAAGCTACATCGACTGAGGGTTTAGCATCGGGTAGCAGTCTTTGTAACTAAAGTTGTAACTTAAGTTACAACTTAATCAATAATGAATTGATTGATAGATTCTTATAGCAATACAAGGTTGAACTTAGTTAGCAGAAAGTAAAACTTCTGCTCTGGAGAAAAGAAAATTAAAAGACAAAATAAAAATTAAAGAGACAAAAAAATTGTATATATCTTGGTGTAGATGATTCTTAAGCTTATTTTAGTAATGAATTATTCTCAATTTCATATAATAATACAAAAAATATTAGTTTTTTTTTAAAAATTTAATGTTTGCTTTGAGAAGTTGAATAAAGAAAATTTATTAAATGTCTGTTTTATGATAATTCAATAGTTGTTGGACTAAAGTTTTTACACCTTTTTTTTTTTTTTTTTTTTGCTGTAAAAAAAGGATTGTCATTTTTTGATACAGCAGAGCAGTTTATGTTAATAAAGTATTGAGTATTAAAGTGTTTATGTTATTAAAGTATTGAGTATTAAAGTGTATAAAAGTGTATTAAGGTTTGCAAATAGTCTATTGTGCAATATCTGACGTATCAAAGTTTACAATTATTTTGAAATCCATTTTAAATCAACTCTTTGGGAAAGAAAATGTAATATTCATATGAATTTAAAGTTTTAACAGTTGCCGATGGCTCATTATTGTTCATTATATTAGTGCTTATTTATCTAATATAATATTTTTATAGATGATATTATGTTAAAAGCTATTTTATTAATAATATTCAGATTAACAATATCATAAAAAATATAAACATTGGAGAAACATTGTTTTAAATTTATAAAGTTTTTTATTTTACAGTGCAGTCTATATCTCATTTAGTAAACGTAAACGAGAATTGTTTTGTGTTAGTGCCAGAAATTGAACCCACACCAGCAAATTCCATAATTCATAAAAATATTATGAATCCATCATCAAGTATATATTTCTATCATTAAAAATGTTGCCCTACTGTCTTTAAGTTTACTTGTTTTATTAGTGAAATGTTGTATTTATTTTTAAAAATTCTTAATGTTCTACGTAGTTTGTTTTATAGTTTTTTAAGAATATTATCAACTTTATTGTTTCAAAATAGAGTTGTATCCTTTAAAGATATGAAGGCATTGTTTGCACGATTGGCAAGCATTGAAGTGCAACTTAATGAACTACAAAACGTATCAAATTTAACTTTAAGCATAATTAGAAAGGGTAACAAAAATAGCTATAGTTTCAAAGTTTCATTGCCACTAGAAATCTCTAGAAAGAGAACTTAAGTTGTCTAAAAGAAAAATTAAAAGACAAGAAAATATTTAAGCTTATGGTAAGTATTTTTTTATGATCCGTTGATGCATTTTTTATATCTTTAAATAAATTGTTTACTTTAAACAAAATACTCCTTGAGGGTTTTTAGTTAATGAAATTTTATATCAATTTAAGTCTAACGAAAAATAGCTGTAATTATTGCCAAGTTGTATATTGTAGATTAATGATTTTGGAGAAATTGGAGACAAAGGAGATTGTATGTTGCATACTAAAAACAGTTTTAAAAATTGAAAATGATTTAAAATTAAACTATGCATCTGTTATTATTGGTTCAGAAAAGTTATTTTTTTAGTTTCAGTTGAGCATGACACAATTACTTTTAATTTGTTATGTTATTGCATAATTAAACAAACTACTAATTACTAGCTATTATTTCACAGCCGAAGATTGAATTAGGGGATTTAATTCAATTTAATTAATACATAGGCAGACATGTGATAGAAATGGTGGAAGAAAAGCTGATGGTCGTGGGCACTAAATATCATTAGCTAAACATGATTCTTAACAAGTAGCTCAGCCAATATCGAAACTACTCTATAAATTTTATAGGGAGTTTATTTATTTAGAACTTAATGTGTTAGTTTTTTGTTTATGTTTGCAATATGTATATTTAACGGAGAATTTGCGTAAGTTAAATAAATAAAATCTTATACTTGCATCATACATTTTTGTTTTTATTTTTTTATAAATTTCAATGTAGCGATACAAATCATCCATTTGTAACAACGATCTTATGTTGCAAAAAACATTGGACCGGTATACAACATTTGTTTCTGAATTATATATAGAGCTCATTTATAACAACATTTGTCGTTGTATACAATATTAGCTTAATTTTCCACATGATATTGGGCTAATGTTGTATACAACGTTAGGCCAATACCTACACAATGATCAAACCTAAACAATGATCAAATATTGGGCTAAAAACAAATTTCAACGTTGGGCCAAATTATATTCAAAAAACTAAAATATTATGAACTTTTTGATAACGTTTTGATGCTATCAAAAAGTTATTTACGAAATAGAAACCAATTTGTTCAATTTGACGTGTCATTGAAATCAAAATTGTTCGATAAAACAATTTTCTAGGACCTCTACTATTTCTCATTTACATAAACGATCTCTATGACGCATCTAATTTAATAACTATGTTTGCCGACGATACTCTTTTTTTTTAATCTTATGATTTGAAAGTCAAAAAAATTTCTTCCCAGTTTTTGGTATCCAAGAGCTACAAATATTTAAATAAGCCTAAAGACTACTTTTGAGAAAAAAATTAGGACTTTTAGGTTCGAGGAGCAAACAATTTTTAAACCAAATGTTAGACTTGTATTTGCTATTGACATGCTAAAAATGTTACCTAGGTCTTTAGAACCTAACTTTAGATATAAAATTTATTATATTTGAGTATGCAATTTCCTTTGCATCAGGGATGTAACGGAGGCGTATCGGTGGTGTAACGAAAATTTATTTTATTGGAATTGAACTGTTATATAACAAAATGCGTATAAAAAAGATGTTACTGAACTTCGACTTCTGCTTTGATAGATTGAATAGATTCAATTAATTTTCTCAAGTTTTAATAATTCAAATTGGAAGATATAAAAAAGATCAAATATGAAAACGCAGCGCATTCAATTGAATTTAAGAGTTTTGATTCCAGACAAGTTTGTTTTTATTCCATTAGTTCCTATGAATGCACAAGAAAGAAAATAATACTGATTCTTGCTAAGATAATTTATTTACGTGCTGCCAGATTAGCAAAATATGTTAGTATTTTCTTTAATAATTATTTTTAACTATAAATTTAATAAATTTTGTTATTAAATGGTTATTGTATTAATCTTGTATGCTTCAATTGATAAAAAAAGAAGGTGAGTTATTAGCCAAAACTCAAGCCCACTAGTACTAGCGGAAGAAAGACTTCCAGCGAAGAATGAACACTAGTGGAAGAATGACTAAAAATATTGACCGACAATCAAGTGGAGTCTAAAGTCACCAAAACTAATATGCCTGTGCTAAACAGCTGAAGCTTTAATTGAGAAGTCGATTGCGCATCTAAAAAAGGATATCATTCAATCGAGCAACATATAAAAACATTTAAATGTTTTTTATGTGTTGCTTGATATTTTGGTTGTACAATCGACTTCTCAATTAAAGCTTCAGCTGTTCAGCTGTTAATAATGATTTAATAATTGCTAATTCTTGGCTCGTAAGCTTGCTAAATTTAGCAAGTTTACAAGCCGATAATTAGCAATTACCAAATCAATATTAATATTGCCAGGCGCTTAAAAGTTTTATTTTTGCTTAATTTTCATGGTTTTGAGGAGCCATTTTCTTTCAAGTAAAACTTTCTTCTAATGTAATTTCTCCCCCTTCCTCCCCCTTCCCAACTGCTTAATACTCTTGGTGTAACAACCTACCTAAAAAAAACATTTTTTAGGGAGCGGAAGCCACACAATTCAAAGGTTACCTATATAAAATAACTTAATATTAAAATAAAGAACATAGGTCTCAAACTTTACCACAAACCAAAAAGTATATTAAATAACATTCATTAATCAACGTTTATTTTAGTTATTTACCAAGTATTTTAAAACAGTTATTGAGCATAGATTATTTTTTAATTCTTCTTGCAAAATACAAAGTATTCAAAAATATAATTGCAAGAATTTCGAATTTCTAAAGTTCAAAGATAGTAAAATCTCTACCGAAGAAATTTTAAAATACAAAATACTTTTCTCAAGACTAATCTTAAAAAGCAAAAAAACATCATATAGTTTAATCCCCCATTCATAACGCAACCGTAAGGACTTCTGAAAACACCTAAAATAACTACACAGCTCTAACCATCTCTAACACAAGGTTAGAGATGGTGGAGCTTAAGGGGTACGTGAAATATTTATAATTTTATTAAAAATATGAAGCTAAAGCAAACAAATCCAAGTCATTATCAGGACTTGGAAGAAAATCTCCTCCGGAATCAGACAAGTTAATGGAGTTGTATAATATTTTTACAGATATTGATAAACAAACTAATGCTCAACAGAAGAAACATGAATGAAATTGGAAAAATAAAGTAATTGAAATGCTTACAAAGGCCATGGAAAGGTTTGGTGAGAAACGAATCAATGAGAACAATGTAATTGTAAAAAAAAAAATTCGAAGAAATAAATCGAAAAAAAAAAAGTTCAGACACATGTTTCTGAAGGAAAAGTGGGAATATGATGACAAAACATAAAAATAAAATAAAGCAAAGTACCAAGTTAAACCACAATGTATTAAAACTCCATAATATTATAATTTTAATAAGCAAAATTATAGAATATGCACAATTAAAAGTTACAAGGTTTAGCTCAGTGCCGTAGCTAATGAGTCCAAGCCCCCCCCCCCCAAAAAAAAAAAAAATAATAATAATAATAAAACTTGTCATTAGGGCCCTAAAATCTTTAAAAATTTTTAGTTAGGTATTACTTAAATAAAAAACGAAAAAAAAAAAAACATGACTTTTTAGATTTGCAAAAGAGCCCCTAAATTTAAAGAATTAACTATTGTTTTATTTCATTAGTTTTTTTTGATTGCCATATATTTTTGTTAAATATTTTTTAGGAATGTTTTAACCATTGTTAAATAGTTTCAAATCTTTTTTGATTTTACCGCAACCTTTGTTAAATTATAAAAATTTTTAGAAAAGATTTATCGTTAGCATGCTGATGACAGATAACTATTTGTCAGCATGCTAACGATAAATAACGATAGCTAGCGTCAAATAATCGTTAGCTATCGTTATCTATCTTACGGACATGTTACATCCACAGAAACAAATTTAGACGCTTATACTAGCTGGGTTTTAGGTTCTATCATAATAATTTCTAAAAAAGAATTAAAATTAAAATTTATCAAAAGTAAAAGTTAAAACTTAATTTTTTGATAAGTTTTTAACTAAAACTTATCCTTCTAAGATTTCACTAAAAAAAGTTCCTATTCTTTTGTTGAGTAATCTAAATTCTTGATAAATTTATTGTAATTTTTCTCAAATATTTCTCTGAAAACTTATTTTAAAATATTATAATTAGACACTATTATTTCCAAATACTTTGTATAAGAATAAAAAAAAATTTATAAATAATTTATTTGTACAGGTATATGTATATAAAAATCAATTATTTATTCAGGTATATTTAAGTGACTTTTAATGTGATGAGAGAAAACCAAAACTTTCATACATTTTAATAGTTTATTTAAATATTAAAGAAGTTTCAATAGTTTTAATTGTCGAAAGTTATTATCAATAAAGTTCTAGCTTTAAATAAAAGTGGTATGTGATTATATGAATTGCAGAAGTCTAATGTTCGTATTAGACATTAGAAATTAGTAATATTTTTTTTATCACCTATGGACTATGAAGTAACTTTAAACGTAGCACCTTCATAAAGAAAAAATATATTAATGTGGTTTTTGCGATACATTTATCAAAGTTCTTTTATGTAAAAATCAATTACAAAAATATATTTTGAATTCACGTTTAACTAGAAAAGTTAAATTCAACACTAACAAAAATGCTGGATTTGATAAAATTAACGTTAATGTTGAGAATTCTGTTTATAATATAATCGAACTTCTTTTGTTTCACATCTTTCTTTAAAAACAGGTATTGTCCCGTAAAAATTAAAAATTACACGAATCACGTCCGTTATAAAGAATGGTGATGACTCCATTATTTCTAAGTATAGTCCTAAATCTATATTACCGTGTTTTTCAAAATTGCTAGAAAGAATAATGTATAACTTGAAAGAATAATGTATAACTTGAAAGAATAGTGTATAAATTGAAAGAATAATGTATAACATACTATTTAATCATTTATCAAAAAACGTTATGTTGTATTTAAAACAGTTTAGTTTAAAAAAAAATGTTCAACTGAACATGCAGTGGTTGGAATAGTTTATCAAATAACAAGCGCATTATGTACAAACTACTTTACATTAGGAGTTTTCATTGATCTGTCAAAGGCTTTTAATGCTGTAAACTACAAAATACAAATAAAAAAACTTGAATATACTGGAGCAAAAAATAATAAAATAACTTATTTTGGTTTAAAAGTTATTTGGCCAAAAGAAAGCAATTTATACAATATGAGCGAAAACAAACAGTTCCAATGCTGGAATTTGTGGGGTTCCTAAGGGCTCTCTTTTAGAACCCCTATTATTCCTTGTGTATATAAAAGATTTTAATTTAGCAGCGGACTTTTTAAATTGTATTCGTTTTGCAGATGATTCTAATCTTATTTATTCCCACAGAGATATTAAAACATTTTTTGAAACAGCTAACGAACAGTTAGGTAAAGCTAATGTGGATAAAAATAAATTTATTTTATTCCATAATCAATAACGCTAACATTAAAATAGAATTATTCAGTAAACTTTTTGGGCGTAATATTAAAAAAGTTTCCTAAGGTTGCAAATACCAAAAAAGTAAATTAAAAAATAAATTGAAACAGGTGTTATTACTTATGGATCTTAACATATCCTATTTTAAATGCTTTTTTTTTAAAGAAAATTCAGTTATATAAAACATTTCTCAGAATGTATCAACTTTTTTTCATTAATTTAGTTATGATGTTTCCTCTAATCTTGAATGTTGAAATCTAATCTGAATTCTTGAATATTTTTTTTTAACTATCAATGAATTGTTTTTAATTTTATTTAAATTTATTTTAATTTTATACAAACTTTTTTGTAAATAAAGTACTTTTTTATTTTTATTTTTTTGTTCTTTACTTAAATTTAACTTTATGACAATCTTTTATATATTTTACTTAAATAAGTAAAATTCTATATATTTTTCAATAAATAAGCTGTAAAGTATACATATATAATACGGATATTGTAAATACATACATTTGGGGCTCGGTGATAAGACAAAAAATGTCTTCTACTTTCCTTGCCAGTGTTTGTATATATATATATATATATATATATATATATATATATATATATATATATATATATATATATATATATATATATATATATATATATATATAACCACCATTCAGAGTTGGAAGCTACTGAAGGAGAAAAGATGAAGATTGTAGAGCAAGATAACGATTGACAGACGACTTAAAAGATTGCAAATTATATGATTCAGGAAAGCAAGACGAAGGAAGCGAATTCCAAAAGCGGAAAAAAACTAGACGAATAAGAGTTTTTGGCGCACTTAGGAACAGTAACAGAAAAAGGATGAGACTTAATTGAATGACGAGTGACACAAGAGTGAATTTTAGTAGATGGTACAAGAGACACTAGCTCTTTAGAGCAGCGTCTCTTGTGCCATCTATATACTTTTATATACTATACGATATACGATTTTTATATACGATATACTTTTAAATTGCAAACGTTATTAAACGGTAAAACAAACAAAACGAAACAAAACAAAACAAAAAAAGTGTATTTAAAACTAATATTTGAACAATACAATAATGACTAAAAGTGTGTCAGTTTATTGTGAAAATAACCTTTTTGAAGATGAAAAAGTTGGCCGGTAAAACCATTACAAACTCTACATCATCAACCATGCAACTGGGTTTACTGCAAATTACAAGACATTTACGAGATTGCCCAACCTTTTCGGCCTTGGGAAGGTGAATTAACAAAAAAAAAAAAAAAATTATTAAATCAAAATTGTATTTAAAAATAAGGTTTTTGTTTTTATGTATAATTTTTATCAAGAAAACATTGAATATGACAAAAAAGTAATTCTACGCTACTGCGTAGAATTACTTGACAAAAAAATTCTACGCTACTGCGTAGAATTTTTTTGTCATATTCAACGTAAGAAGTCATTATAATTAAAGAAAATTTACTGTTCAAATAACGAGCAATTTTAATTTAATTAAAACTAGTACTATAAAATAGTCACAAACAAATAACGAAAATTCGAGATAATAAGAAACATGAATAAATACGATTAAGCACAAACAAACTTTAATAATGTAATAACAATTCAATTATTCAAAAACATAATTGCAAGAATTTCGAATTTCTAAAGTTCGAATTTGATAGCAATCGAACGAAAAAAAGTAATTCAGGAATTTCCAATATGAAAATAGTAAAATCTCGAAAGAAGAAATTTTAATTTGAAAATGTTCAAGCAAAAGGATAAAAAAAAAAAAAAAGTTAAAAATCACGGAATCCTGGAATTATGGGATCCCGGGATTTCCAACTCTAGTTATGAATCAGTATGATGTTTTTAAGACGTCCAACGAACGTTCTGTACCCGTCCGAAATAAAATTACGTTGAAAAAAAATTATATAAACTAGCGGGAAAGTAAATTTTTTTTCTTCATGCGTGCTTTCTTCAGTAATCAATAATTGTGAAAACAATTTTAAATAACCAAACAATTGCAATAATATTTAATGTTTTTTTTTAATAATAATTCTTAACAAAAGTCAACTTAGCAAACTCAAAGTTTAGATTGTTTAGTGTGATAATAGTTATGATAAAAGGCACATAAAAGCATCGATAAAATATATTTATCTCAAGTGCGATTCTTAAAAAAAATATTTAAAAGAGTTAATGTGCCACTCCTAACTCTTGTCGCCCTCTACTAATTCTCCGGCCCCTCTCCGACGACGCTAAATCTCTATCCGCTACTGATACCGGCTCTATCTGCAGCCGTTACTTCATATCTCTGTAATCTGCATCTTCTATTTCATACCTGTGTGGCTAATTCCTTTACTTCATATCTCGGCTAGATTTATATTTGCTGGTTTTTTACTTTTTTAATTTACATTTTAATCTTGATATTATAAACAGCAGAATTTAACCTAAATTTGTAAATAGTAACGAGTTTAAAATTTATCCATTTTTGCAAACAAAAAAATAATTAATATATGTATATTTTTTTCAAAATTTTAAAAATCACAAAAAAAGCATTATAAAAATGTTTCCTTCATACTGTCTAATGTTCTTTAATATGAATGTCACAATTTATACAATAAAAAATATAAAGTTAAAGCTTTATGCCCGGCAAATGAGGTTTTGTTTCTAAAGGTCCATTTGGGGGATTCATAAAAAAATCTTTTCTTAACTGTGTCACAATAGAAGCTATTTGTGTTTTATTATCAGTTGCTCGAACAGCAGTATTTGATTTGCGCTTTGAAAGAACTTCGTTTGCGCGCGTGAGCATACGAAGTACATCCATTTTATGCGCATATTGACGAAAAACTCCACATAGAGATTCCATGAACCAAGATCCGTTTGTAGAATTTCGCCAGGAATAATATCCAGGCACTGTAGAATAAGCATACAAAAAATCAGATTCTGATGGGAGTGTCAAAGCCGCATCTTTTTGATTGGCAAGATTTCCAGGTCCATCAACTGAATCAATAGGATTCATATACTCTGAACCTTGACAGGCCTGAAAAAGAAAAAGTTTTGGTTTTCCAGCCAAACTGCGAGTGCGAAATAGTTTTGTAATATCTTTAATTTTGACATGTGCATCTGTACCATAAAGAATACCTTCTTCGCCATGTGTTAAAATTGCAACTGCGCAGCAGCTCATTTTTGAGTAGTCTTCGTTTGCAGCAGCTTTTAATATACTTAAGATATCATTCCGAGTAGGATTGTCATATCTATCAACAACAAATCCTAATTCTACAAAAAGTTCGCACAAGTTGTCAGCATCTCGATCTGTTCCATGGCGTGGATAATCAGCCATACCTGACGCTCTTCTAAAATATTTAACATTTAAAATAGTCATTTTTCCGCGAGGAAATGTCGACATATCGTAATAAAAGTCTGAATCATAACTGACTTTAGTATTTTGCTCTTTTGTTACAAGCTTAGGAGAAAAAGATGTGTGCTTAAAAACAATGCCTTCGTTATCTTTTCGCTCCTCTTCCATTGTTGTGTGCGTGTACGAATATGACGAGGTAACGGTCGTAGATTTACTAAAAAAACCATCAACATCTTGTTGATTAACACCTCCATCCACAAATTCAGAATTAGGACTTTCACTATCATTAGTAATTTTACAAGGAGATCTACTATTTTCAACAAATTTATATACGATGTCATTAGGTACAGCATTAAGTATATCGATCGGATGAGTGTCAATTGAATCAAAAAATACGATATCACTGTTTTTAGAAAAAGGAGTATCAACAACATCAAAAGGTATCGTATCAAGAAGTGGGGTATCAACTATGTCGTAGGATTTACACTCTGACATTTCTAAAAAAAAAAAATATGCAAAAAATGGTTTTGTGTGCAAAGTTATATATTATGTATATAATATAAAATACGTATTATGTACTTTATATTTGGGTGATACATTAGTATATATGTTTTCATAAAAATTAACAAAAGAAAATCTACCTTGAACTGAAGTTTTCTTCTGAACAGTAAAATGTTGAAAGGATTTAAAGTAAATAATAAAAACGCGGATGTAAGCAATGACATTAATCTGTAATCTAATTAGCAACGTTTTAACAACTGAGCTCTATCGCCGATGATTTTATTCAATTAACGATCTTCATTAAAGTTAGTATATTAATCTAAATGGTTAGTATACATTGAATATATTAATTTGAAAAATTATATAATTATATATACAAATAATTTTCTGCTTATATATATGTGTGCGTGTATATATATATATATATATATATATATGTATATATATATATATATGTATATATATGTATATATATATATATATATATATATATATATATATATATATATATATATATATATACACATATATATCAGTGCCGTGGGTACTAGGTTCAAGGTCCCCCCTGCCAAAACCTGACATAAGGGCCCCGAAATCTTAACTGAAAAAAAAATAAAAAGCTTTACATTTGCAAAAGAGTCCCTAAATTTACTATTAGTCCCCCTAAAATTGCTGGGTTTTTTCCAATCGGGTGTGTGGGGAGCCTAGTCACGGCTGTGATATGTATTTAGATCATGAATAATTACTAATTACACTTTTAGTATTTAAAATGTTACAGGATAATTTTAAACTTAATTTTGTTAGTAGTATATTAGCTTTTTCATTGTAACTATTTCTTCAAAAAATTACATGAACCTTATTTTTAAATCAACTTTAAAATGTTTATCAAATAAATGAAACATGTGGTTCTTATCAGCGTGTTCGTAAAAGACCACCATTTTAACAGTCAAAATTATGAAAACTATTTGATATTACAATAGAATAGAGATTACTAAGTTTTAGTTTTAAAGATATATAAAAATAAAAATATTGCATAAACAAAATATTTTATAACTAACTTAATAACAGATAAATTATTTTTTATTTGTTGTTTAATGTCATAATGTCGATATCGCAATCGTAAGCTATTAAATGTTTACAACTTTAACGAAAAATAAAACAACATTTTGAAACAATATTCCTTTGAAAAGCGATAGTTCTATTAGACATTATTACCTTAGAAATTGTAACACGTTGTTTTTGGTAATTATAACAAAATAAATATACATCAGCTTAATTAACGCAATGTGTATATTTTGAAAAAATCATATAAAATGTAGACAAAAAAAAAAAAAAACTTGGTCTTGGTGTTTATTTTATTAATAAATTACATTAATAAACACAGTATCAAACACTGTGTTTATTAATTATTGAAAGTATATTTATTTATGTTGTATATATTTAAATAAGTTCAATATAGATAAGCTATATACTTTGACTTTAAAGAAAAACAATGAGATGTGGAAAAAATACTCTTCTTACGCAAAATCATTAACGCCAATAAATTAAATGTATACGAGTAAACCGAAATGTTGTTGCAGCGATAACTCAAACAGATCAAAAGATTTTAATGCCTCAAAAGTAAACGATTTTTTTTAACAAAAACGTCACAAAAAAAATTATCTAGACAATACATTAAAAATTTAAAAAATCTGTTGTTGCTAAGCAATAATTATTCAAACGGTTGGAAATGAAATTAAGTTTTGCAGAATCGTGTTGTTCAATTCTATTCATTTTCGCGGCTAAGGTGTCTGGTTTAAAATGAATGGATGAATTTAAAAGAACTTGAATTTAAAAACTCTCTTAAAAAGATAAATATTTGATAATAAACTATAAATAATATATTACTTTAGTAAAGATTTTACACAAATGAATAGAAAACATTAAAAAAGCACGTTGTCCGTATGAACTCAATTGTTGTTATACTCGTTGTTGTCAAACACGGATGACTCGTTAAATATAACTCGATGCGCGGCTAGCAGACCACTTCTTTGCTTGTTCTTAACTATAATAAAAAATTTAATTATAACTTAGATTGAATATGAACGAGTTTCCTTAAGTTAAAATGATTTTTAAAAAACTTACTACTTTCGCGCATGTGAATTCTCTCAACTTCCGGTAGTAAAAATGATGTCACTAGTTCAGCAACTATTTCTTCACTTTGCAGTTTCGAACGCCTTTATTATTTAAAAGAAATATTTCACTTAAATTACGAACTTAGACATCGTTATAAAGATGCAAATCTTTGGAATCTTTTTAAAATATAAAATATAATACTTAAAGTTAGGAGCAATTTTTTTTAACAATAAACGACTAAACGTTCACACTACTACATAAATAACTTACACTACAGCATAATAATTTCTTTAACATCTATGAAGTATATTTATTTTTACACACATGATGTTTTATAAGACAACATGATGCATAAATTTATTGAACTCAATTTATGCAAAAAAAAAATAAAATAAAAAAATAAAAAAAACAAGCTTATGTTAAACATAAACTATCACTGTCATGTAAAAAAAAAATGGCTTCTGTTTTTTTTTTTAATGCAAGAGTGTCACTATCTTTAAATGTTAGACATCGCTAGTAGCGAAAAAGTTCTTATTATTCAATACACTAGCTGGGGCAAAATATGATAGTAGGCAGTAAAAAAATTATTTAATTGCAAAATCCAAACCTTATGCCATCATTACCGCCTAAAGTTAAAAAATAGTAAATAAAGTATTTAAACTTAACAATCGAATTCCTTTGTGCCAATATAATTAATTTTGTTACGAAACTTTTGAACTTCCTGTATTAAATGCTGATAAATAAACGTTATGATAAAATAAAATTTAAAAATGCATTAGCGCGTTTACACGTTTCCATTCAACGTCATTAAAATTATTATTTTTTAGCCGCAGAGTAAAACTTTGAGTTAAAAATCTCATTTTAACTCCCACAAAAATTCTACATCAGAATCAAAATTCTAGTTTGAATCGAAACTAGAATAAAGTATGTAAAATAATATGAATCGAAAATGAATATGTCTGTTTATTTTTTATTAGATTTTATATCGTTTTTAATATTTTTTGGTTAAATTATGAGAAAATGAATGCGAAAAATTTATGCTAACTATGCGCATTAACGTAAACAATGAAACAATTGGTACTTTGTGCGCGCATTGCTAGTGATATAGTACTTATAAGTGGTGATTGAGTCAATCACCAGCGAGCAGTACTATATTACTCAATCACCACTAGATCACCGCGAATATAAGACTGATTAAGGGGTTATCCATAATTACGTCACGTAATTTTAGACATTTTTTGACCCACTCCCTCCTCGTAACGCATTGTAACATTTTATTGCAATATTACGCAACAATTTTGTAAACGGCTCCCCTCAAAAAAACTCTTTAAACGATTTTAAATTTAATTTTCTTAACTTCTTTGAGTTAATTAATTAGTACTTCTCAGTCTGTTTAATGTTTTTTTTTCACCCCAATAGTTCCGTGTAAAATTGTATAAATTAACATCGCTATCCTAAACCTCATCTCATCACACTTCCAATATATACTTGCAAAAATATTATTTTATAAATATAATTTTCTTGTTACTAGCAATGAGTAGTTACAGCCGGTAAATGGACTGTTACAACCGTAGGCTGTAACAGTCCGTTATCTACAGTAAACCAACAAAGTTTATTTCTTTGCGATATAGTGAAAATGTCCTAAAATTCTTGCAGAAAACCTCGATGAATTTGCTTCTGAATTAAAAGACCTCTTTATAGTTGGGTATGAAGGCTGATTTGATTAGGGGTATTGGGTATGAAGGCTGATTTTTTTTGTTTCGTTTTATCTAAAAACAGCACAATAAGTTCAATGACACATTTATTAAGTAAATATATTTATTTGAGTTAAGCATGATAGAAAATAAGCAAATAAACTACAAAAGATATTTTAAAAGTTTTAAAAACCTATGCTATGATGACAAAAATGAGGTTAGTGTTATTAAGTCTAACAACTAGGCTTAATAATTAAGTAAAATACTTTGGAATGTCATAGGTTGCGATAAAAGAATTTGTATATGATAAACCAGCCAGAGCGGTTTTAAAATAAGCAGTGTAAAAGATCGTCAAAAACAGGGTGAGTATCATAACAGCATTAGGTTCTAGTTTTTATTCTGCGAGACGATAAAAAAAAGAATTTAATCAGAGCACCAGATTGATAAATCGCCATTATTCGAACTAAGAATTCCAATGATTACTAAATTTCTTCTTGATTACATCCTTGATTAGTTTGTCTGGGTGTTATAAAAATATCATGAAGCAATATATTCATACTTTTTCTATACATAGAAAAACTTCCAAATGGCTTAAAATAGGAAAGTGTAGTTCATTAAACTTTTAAGGTTGGTCAAAAAATTGGGTAGAATTTTTAAATTTCAAAGCAACTGAATTTCAGTTTGTTATTATTATATAGGGGTATTGTTTTTATGATAAGCAATAAACAACAAAATACATAATACATGAATACAATTTTTTGGCCTATTATTTACATCATAGTATAATTTAGCAAATGATGTAAATAACTATCTATGATAAGATATGATATACCTTTAAACCATAAGAACTTTATAAAATATTTTCAATAAAAATGTAAATTAGACTAGTCGTATCAGTTAATATGCCATTTTTATTCATTTGACTTTTGTCCGTTCTATTTACTCTAAGAATTAAAGATTTAATGTATCAATATCAATATTCAAGTTTTATAAAATTTATGGTCTCTTTATTTACGAAAAAAAAGCTTTTTTTAAATTATTATTTTATTATTAAAAGTACATTTAAACATAATATTTAAGAACATTTTTAAACATAATGTATATATATACATATACACTAAAGGCCGTTTTCCACAAGACGAAATATTCGCGCGAAGCGAATTTTTTCGTCGATAAGCATGCGCAGAATAAACATTTTTGGTAATTATTCTGATTTTTTTTCGCTACAGCGCACAGTGGGCCAAAATCATTATTAGCTGGACAAAAGTAATAACCTTTAAAATATTAATCAGATTTTCCCCATAATTGCCAGGTTGAGTATATTTCATACTACGAATTTAATGGTACCATTAGATTGTTTATTTAGTTGCTATGGATACCTATATTCCATAGCAACAGTGTATTTTGCATAGTTACCTAAGTTAAGAGACTTTCCTGAAATGTCAAATTTATAAATTAAACTGATATTATTGCTACGATGCTATTTTATGTGTTTAAATAATGACACAAACAAAAATTAGTAATTTTTGGTGTTGCTATGCCGTTTTGGGCTCTTAGAAACCAGTTATTATTATTTTTTTTTTATGAAACTTGCTTAATTCAAAATTTCTTTAATTCAAAAATGAAATTAAAACTTTGAAAACAATCTTACCTCTAAGGGTTTATAGACACAGTTAATAAAATTCGAATCAATTGTATCTAAGTAGTTCACATGTCCTTAGCAACCAAATAAAAATTAACAAGTGTTAATACAGTTAGAGCTATTGAATACTTTATAAAGTATATCTAAGAGTACAAGCAAATTTGTATATTCAAAAAAACGTTTATATACATAACATGCATTATTTTATTATAAAATAATAAATACTAAAAAGTAAACAACACCTTGAATACCAACTAAAATCAAAACTATGCAATTGCAATTTATAGTTAGTCAAAAATTGAAACCTCTTAAAGTACATTTAGAATGCTAATTAGAAAAACATTGCTCTTAGAATAATATGACTTTCTCAAACTACTTATCAAAGGGTCAAAAGAACATGTTAGTTGCCTTGATAAATCTTCATTTTCTTTTTGACCGCAAACACTTTTTGGAAAATGTTTCACAAAACTTCTTTAAGTTTTCATTTTGTGCTTCTTTTGCCTCTTTACTGAAGAGGCACAAGAAGCTCAAAACTCCCTAAATAATGAAGTGTCAATTAGAAAGCTAAATAACAATGTACACAAAATAACATGTAACATCTTTATCATACTGGCATCAAGTTCAAGAATTAGAGCAAACTTTTCTGCATTCTAAAAAAGTCTTCTAGCAGTGCTTCCATTATTTGATGACCCAGAGCCACCAGATATTGGCATATCAACTACCAGTCCAACTTCGTCACGAAACTTTATTTGAATTTTTTGTTTTCTTCCTTGGATAATTTTCTTTTCAAATGGTGTCCTTGTAGACCACTTTTTCACTGTTAATTTGTAGTTAATTTTAAAAAGACATTCCATGTTTTTATTTCAAGCATGGAAAGTTAAAAGGCTATAGCAGAGACCTATCTCTGTCAACAACATATTTTTAGCTTCTACTAAAAAACTTTGGTTTTCTATCTCAACTGTTGCCTGATTATAAATAAATAAATTTATAAATAGATTATAAATAGGCTAGTTGATCCATCAAACCGAACTTTAGAATGTAATGTTAGTCTTTCAAGATCATTCATGGAATTGATAACTTGTTTCTGCTGTATTAGGCGAATTGTTGTATGATCAACTAACAATTGAAAGTTTATTTTTTTAGAAAAACTATTAATAGTTCATAATATTTTTTCAGCACAACATTATTTTTTACCAGCACGAACATTTTTGTATGCAGGGTAGAGATTACAACCTTTACTCACAGCATTATTTCTCAAGTGTAAATAATCAGATTTGCTCATATTACTATCTAATATGAGTGCTAGAGTTTTTTTAGAGTATTTTGAGCATGTTCTGAATCAAAAGGCTGCTTAACAGATAAATTTTAAATTACTTTCACATTAATTCTTCTGTCATCTTTAAAAAGATTACAACTACCAGCTTACAACAGCTCATTTAAATAACTAGTTAATAAGTCTATAGCTGCTACTTTACGACTCTTTGTCTTATTTGATGAATTTTCAAATGATTTTACATGCTTACCACTAACTATAGATTTTGTTTTATTATCCTAATTTTTTGATGATTTAATAGTCTTTTTCTTAGGTTGGAGTTAGGAATGAGGTTACAAGAAGTTTTCATCAACTCTTCAACTTAAAGACCAACGTTTACAATACTTTGGCAAAAAAGTTACAAATTGAGCATCAAATTGAGAAACGTATTCACAAATAAAAATGTGAACATCAAATTTGTCTTTTTGATTGGACATAGATAAACCATGCTGTCTTATGAATTGATGAACTTGATATCTTGTACATGTTGACATATTACAAATAATAGTATTAAACTAAAAATTAAAATGACTTTATATATATAATATATATATATATATATATATATATATATATATATATATATATATATATATATATATATATATATATATATATATATATATATATATATATATATATATATATATATATATATATATATATATATATGTACTTGTTATTTTAAAACATTAAAAAAAAAGACTTGAAGAAAAAACATCTTTCATTTTACAGCAAGTATTAAAAAAAGTAGCAGATACTAGCAGCTAGATAAATAATTTTATGAAAGCATATATGTAGAGCCTTCAAAATATGTATAAGAGATAAGGGCAAAATACAGCAAAAATTTTTCCTTAATGTCCTTTCAAAAAAAGAAGGGTAAAAATAGGACATTTGCTACCAAAACTTATATTCAAAACTAGTTTAAAGACTTTTTTGAATTCTTTTTTTTTTATAAATTTTATATAATAACAATTATTTGATCAGTTAATAAAAATATTTAATTATTATATCAAAAATTTATTCTACACTTTTGCTTTGTAAAAAACTACATTTTTTCACTTTATCGCTATTTTTTTTGTGGAAAAACTTTACTGAATATGATTTTTTTCCGCAAATATATTCTTCTAATATCTAATTCAAATACTTTTAAGGTCCCCAATATATCTTATTCAAAATTTTATTAAAAAAATTTAAGCTTTCAAACATTGATTTTTACAGTTTTGTCCACCTATTGGCCCACTGTGCAGTAGGGTGTGTCAATTTGATGACTAAAACCCAAAATTTTCAAAAAAAGAAAATTTATAGTGAAATTATGGTAGAATTTCATAAATGAAATGAGGTAATACTTTTAAAAATTAATTAAATTAGGCGGTAGCTACATTTTTTTGGGTTTTTATGTATTTAATTTGCTAATATTTAAAAAAAAGTGAAAACAATGACGTATTTTGTTTTTAAAAATTTAACTTTAAGTGGAAGAAATTTATTTCGGACCTATTAGGACATATTTTCAAAACTTAAACGCTTAGCTTAATAAAAATAAATTAAAAATAAAATTACTTGGATTATTAAAAAATTATATTTTAATAAAAATAATGGCACCAAAAATCACAAGAAATTTATCAGCTACTCACTTAAGTAGATATGTTGGAAAAGGAAAACCCCTTTTACCATCTGAGCTCCCTACTGGGACATTTTAAGATATGGATTATTTTTAAGTGAGACCAATGACCTTAATAAAAGAAATTATATTGTCGATAAACTAGTTAATGATATGACTCATGCTTTATCTGCTTAATGGAAAAAAGCTAATTGCAAATTTTCACATCCAGTAGTAATAAAAGAATGTAGTATTAAAGCTAAATTGAAGTATCTGTGGGAAACTGCAGTTAAAGTTAGTCTTGGAAATGCAAAAAAATCAATGAAGGATAGTTTTATTCCAAAAATTGACAAACTTGTTGATATTTTATCCTGTAAATGTTTAATAATGTTATGTTCAGAGTATGGTTGTGATCAAGGCTGTAAAAAGCATGCGCATATTAAATGTATGTGTGTACGTGAAAACAAAATTCCTGTTATAGAACTCAGCTTTATCAAGTCACAGAGGGCCAAAGTTGGAAGTTTTGCCCATTACTATATTAGTGGAGTTGACACAATAGACTCAAAAAAAATAAAACAAGTTGTAAAGAGAAAAGAGGAGTATCAGCAGCAATTAGAAATGAGAGTTAAAAAATTTAAAAAAGAAGAAAAACTCAACCAAATGATTCCAGAAGATTATAATTGCCTTGCACAGATTAATCAAGTAATAATAAAATATATTTGTTAGTAAATTATTCTAATATAACTATTTTTAAAGAAATTAAGTGTTGATAAGGTGATTTATAAAAATATCTCAATATTTTTTTTTTACTTTTTAGACTTTTCATAAACCATTAACTTAATGATAATAACACAAAGTTTAAGTCTTGTATTAATTTTTTTAGATTGAAAAAACAAACAAAGTTGACTCAGAACCAAATATTTCTGGAGAACCAGAACCTTCCAATAATATTGTAAAAGTTTATAACAGAATGGACATAACAAACATTGCACTTGCTAATATAGTGACAGCAGCACTTATAGATGCAAAAATTATAACAAAGATGATACATCAATGATTATTGATCACAGCAAGGTTAAAAGGGCGCAAGAGAAGTTAGCAATCAAATTAAATAATAAATTTAATAAAGATCTTGAAAATAATGTGGTTTCCTGTATTTTTTTTGATGGCAGGAAAGATAATACAAAAGTATTAACGGAATTTGATGGTAGGTATTTCCCTGGTCTTTTTAAGTAAGAACATTATTCTGTCGTTACTGAAGCAAGTGGTAAATATCTATTTCATTTTGTTCCTGATAAAACTGATCACAGAAAACATGCTGAGGTAATTGCAGACCACTTGGTTAACTGTTTGGTGGAAAGAAATTTAGGAACACAAATTAAAGCTATAGGAGGAGACAGTACAAATGTAAATACTGGTTGAGAAGGTGGTGTGATGCAATGGGTGGAAAGAAAATTGAGAAAGAGATTAGTGTGGATTGTGTGCGATCTTCACACAAACAAGTTAGGGTTAAGCTATTTAATTATAAGCTTAGATGGCCCAACAAAATGTGGAAATAAGTGTCAGGACTACTGGGAAAAATGTTAAATACAGCAACAAGTCTTGAAATTAATCCCAGATTTACAAAAATTGATGTTGGGCTTGCATTAATTGATCAAAAGTCCTGAAGTAATAAAAGGTTTAAGTTCTGATCAGAGCTATACTTACAGAATAACAAAAGCAATAAGGTCTGGTGATTTACCTCAGCAGTTAGCAATGCTAGAAATAGGACCTGTTTGCCATAGCAGGTGGCTCACAACAACATTAAGATTTTGCAGGATATGGGTTTCTCAGCATGGCCTATATGGCACCAACCTTCAAAATCTTACATGGATTGTCAAATTGTAGGTGTTTATATTCCAAACTGGTTTAACATAAAAGTTAAATCATGTTGGGTTGAGGGACCAAGACATGTTTTATACCAATTAGAACTCGTCAGAAGCCAGAGGAAACCAGTTCTTGATATTGTAATGCCCACAATTAAAAGATCAGTTTGGTATGCACATTCAGAAGCTGTTTTACAAGCTATGATATGCAGTGAGAGTAAAGTAGAAAGAGTTCAAGCTGTGGAAATTATTCTTAAGCTTTGTGAAAAATATCACGAGCAAACTAATACTTGTGTTTATAGCCATAGACATCGAAGAACACTGGATATTAATATTGATGCTAAAGATCTTTTTAGTTTAATAGACTGGAGCAACAATATATCAGAACCACCTTTGACATGCAATTTTACATCTTCCGATATTAAAGATTTAGTTAATAACCCAATGGTTGTTCCCCTTTGGAGTTCACATACACAATCAGTTGAGAAGTGTGTACAGCTTGTCACAGAAGCTGCAGGACATGTCTACACATCAGAAAGAAGAGAAGCTTACATAAGAGCCCAATTCATTAGCAGAGAGTTGATGTCTGCTAATAGGAGCAAGAAAGACATGATGGAACTTCTAAGCTATAAATAAATAATATAGTGATTTTTTAATTATTACTTTTTGTTAAGCATAAAAAGTATAGCATTCTGTTAATGTTTTAATATTCAAACTATGTTTTATATTATATTTAATAAACACTTAATATTTAATAGATTACTTATTATTTTAAAAGAATAGTAGTGTTTTTTTAAATAATATTAGTTCTCATAACAATTTTTATTTTTATAGACAAAAATATGTGCCGAAAGTGAATTTATTTTATGAGAAAGCTTGTGTTATAAGAATTACAAAAATTATAGGGCTATCTAACAATAGGGTGCCAAACCGCCTCAAGTGTAAAAAGCCCTACAACATACTTTGTAAAATTACTATATAAATAATAATAAAAAATAATATGTACTTTGTACAAAATATAAGGGTTTTTATAATGATATTCTTACATATTTAACACATATAAGCAGAATTTTTCAAATTTTTTTTGACTTATGCAATAAATAGAATACTTAAAGAAATTAGAAATAAAACTGTTTGACTCTAGGCAGAAAAAAGTTATTCAAAACAGCTAAACATTTTTCTGTGGGTGCTCACCAAGTAGTTTGTAGAATAGTCATAAAGAGTAAAATTAGTAATAAAAAAAAACGTAGCGAGCGCTAAAATTCAACAAAACTTAAAGTTATTTTTCTTATTTATATATAAAATCCTAATATTTTTTAAATATAACTTTTTTGAAATAAATTTTTTTTTAATGACACACCCTACTGTGCAGCGTTTAGCTGCAGCAAAAAAAAAAAGTTGGATTCATTTTGACTTTTTGCGAATCGCCATATGCGAAAACCAATCAAGTTTTGAATATTATATCACGTGATGTCAAAGCGAAACCATGTTTTTAAGTAACAAAAAACAAAATTCTTAACCTTGGGTTATTATTACTTTTATATGAAAATTGGCAAGCATGAGTAAATTCATCAAACAAGGAGCAAGACTTATATAAAAAAAATGACAAGACTTATATATAAAACTAAATCGAGAGTTTACAAATATAAATTTTTACACTGTCAATTACGAAAGTTAAACTTCATAAGAGTGTTTATCTTCAAGTGACCACACGAAGATAAACCTTTTTGTGTAAAACCCTACATAGAGTTAAACCTGCTGTTCGTTTTTGCAGTAACAGTTTTTAATAGAAATGATCATATCAGAGTTTAGCATTTATTTTCTTATACTTTCTTGTAAAAAAAACCTTATATTAAATGATTATATTACAAAATGATATCACATCTTACATATAAAGACAGAAATGTTATTATTAATGCACGGAAAGAAATTTTCACATGCTTCAAAGTAGAAAGTATGCTAAAAAAAGTAATAACTGCCTTTAGTTAAACATACACCGTAAAATTGTTGCTGCCATTTTTACTGTTGACAACGAAAAAAAAGTAGTGCGAAAGGAAGTAAGTGGAAATCAAAACAGCGTTTTGTCATAGCGAAAAAATTCGCTTCGCGCGAAAATTTGGTCTTGTAGAAAACGGCCTTAACTTACATACACACTTAAGTATATACATATACTTTTTTACATTCTTAAATATAATGTATATACACATAAAACAAAAACATGCAACATAACATTGTTGAAAGTTGCAATATATTAGACAAAAAATAATTTTTTCATATTTTGTAAATCAAAAATTTAAAAACTGGTGATATTTTCTGTGTATTTTTTTTGTACTAAAAATTTTTTAACTAGCAATATTCAAAATTATTCTGAAAAACATTTTTATTTTTTTATTCTAACCTTTGTCAAACCTTACTGGTATTTGGTAATGAAACTCATTGATTTCCAAAAACTGGAAACATGTAAAAATCTGGATTGCTTGTTTGCATTTGATGAAAGCTTTACCAGGAAAAACCTTTTCAACAAAACCCAAACAAAAACAAGGAAGTGGGAAATTTCATCAAAAAATTGAATTTGTTTAGAGACAATCTTTAAAAGATGCCCTGCTTTTGCAGCCAACCTTCAACTATTGTCTCACAATCTTAATGTTGCTTCTTTATCTCTTTTCTATAAATACTACAAAGGGTGCTGCACTAAAAAGCTAGCGCCTCTAGTGCCTTTTACTAAAATTCATTCTCATGTTACTCGTTATTTAATTAAGTCTCATCCTTTTACTGTGACCGTTTCTAAGCGTTTCAAAAATTCTTATTCATCTAGTTTTTTTCGTTCCAACATCTGTTCTTTGGAATTTGCTGTCTTTATCTTGTTTTCCTGCTTCATATAATTTGCAATCTTTTAAGTTTTCTGTTAGTTGTTATCTTGCTTTATAAACTTGAAATCTTGACTCTTCCAGTAACTTACAACTCTAATAGTTGTTGCTTGCAGCCTTGTTGGAAGTAAAGATATTTAAAAAAAAAACAAAACTTAAAGCATTCAACAAGCCAGACTGTAAATCAACTGATGCATTAACCACTCCCTTCTACATTAAAAAAACAATACTTTTTGATGGTATTATAAGCAAACTGATTGTAAAAAACTTTGTTTCAGAAACTTTGTTCTTAAGCGTCACACTCTACTCTTAAGCGTCAAATTCTTCTAAAGTCAATTCTAAATTGACAGCAAGAAATCTAAATGGATAAAAAAAGAAAGACTTTGTTACAATTGACATTGTACCAACTACATGCTTCAGAGAATGTTAGATTTGAAGCCAAAGTTATCAATTTACTCAAATTCACTACTGTAAAAATAAAATTTTCTGGTAGGAGTCATTGTAAAAAAGTGGTTTATTTTTGAAGAGCCAACAAAAATGGTATCAGGTACTGATTCATGCATCAGTTCTTGCATCCCAGTTGGCACCACAATAATTTTAAAAACAAGCTTCCTTACAAGCTTTAGAAACTTCATGATTTTTAAGGAATTAAAAAATGCAATGAAAAGTGTAATGGAAAAACGTTTTTTATCAAAATAATGAAAATAATTCCGTTGCTACACTTGATCCAAGATATTGAAGGCTGTTGTTTTTAATATGATGCTACTTTGAAAAATGATAATTACATCGTCATGCACCAAATAAATGATTATGAACTATTTGAAAATAAATTAGCTGCTGATATTCAAATTCCATTTTCTAAAAATAGTGAAAATGCTTTTTACTTGTCAAAACTTATTTTTGAATTTCAAACCTAAGCCAAATCGAATAAACATTTCTCTTCCAAAATGATAAAAAAAAATAACTTGGTGACTTTTTAGATTGTTAATTGGCTTTCAAAGGCTTTAAATTATGAAAAACTATTAACAAAAAAGCTTCCAGTAAAACAAAATTTCAGCTAGAATCAACTAAAGTTACAAAAAAAAAAGCAAAAATCTCACCCCATTCCCATCATTTATGGATGTTGAAGGATTCCTTCAGCTGCTGAAGATATATTAAACAATATTAAAGTAAAGAAACAAACTGCTCCGAAAACTTTTAAAAAATCGTTCTGTTATTTAATATTAAAAGTTGTTTAAAAATATCTTGAATAAAACTCTCTTTTTTTTGTTCTGGTTTTAATTTCAGATATTTTTGGTACTAGTAAATAAATAATTTTTTTTTAATTTAGTTTTAATACCACCAAAAGGTAATCCTTCAGTTAAACAAAATTATTTATTTGGTTTTTGTAATTGTCACAAATGATGCACTCCTCCACAGATAAACGTTTATTTGAATGTCAGGATCAGTTAAAACAACCTAACCCTTGCCTTAAACCTATTCAGACCATGACCTTAAATCTAATCTATTTTTTTAATTTAAGAAAGAGTGCTCTAGAATTAATTGTAAAAAGCCCAAAAAAAGCAAATAAATAATTTTAACGCCGCTTAACGAACTCGTGTTAGTGCTAAGGGAGCATCAAAGAAGAAGTCAAACAACTTTAGACTGCCATGTGTTTAAAGGAACTGCCATGTGTAACAGAAACTGTTGGGTCAGCTACTGCACATCAATTATGAAAAATAAGCTAAGCTAATTCCAAAACTACTCCAGAGTTTCAGCACATTCTTGTCTACTATCATCATCTAATTGACACATGCACCAACCTGCCATTAAAAGTTGTTAATAATAGCAAAAGATTTGAAGCATGTCTGGAATATGAAATTAAACTTTCAGTGTCCAAAGATAGCAGAAAAAAGTTGAATGAACTTGTAGATGCTTATTAAATATTTTTAAATGGGAAATTCTACTACAGATTTTATGGCATTTAGTATCATTCACAAAAATAATATTGTTACCCACAGGTCACAACTCCGGTTAAACTAAAAAGCAACTTTTTCTATTCAATTATGCATTTGATAGGAAAGCTGTGGCACCATATTATGACGGATTTAAGAAAGTAAAAAGTGAAAGTAAAATTTTTATTATTTATTTTTAAATGATTTAATAATGTGAATAACAAGTTAATAATTTCATGATTTAATAAATTTTTTTACGTTTTATTTCAGGGTGGATCTGACAAATTAATAGAAATTTTTATTTCTGAGCTATTTAACAGACAGATTCATTAATATGGATGCAATGCACACATTTTAGATTATTAACATTTTTTTAGAAATGTTAATTTTTAATGATTCTTGTATGATTCTTTTAATTGTTAATTTTCCAGCTGCGAACACCAACAAGATTGACTGCTTAAACTAATTTTTACTTTATAAAGAAACTAAAAAGAAAATTATCCACAAATAAAAGAATCATACAATGTCCTGCATAAAACTCCTCATCCTCTTTCTGCTGTAAAAACCTGGAGAGTTGATTATAGGCTTTTGGCTAGATTTTTTTCAATTTTTTTTTTTCTACATCAATAATAAGTATGCATTGTATACTCATTTTATTGTTTTTATTTTCCAGTTCATATGTGGCTTTTATTCATTATTTAAATACAAATATTTTACCAAAACTGGAGCTGACAACTAAACTGTCATGTTCGTACACAGAAAAGAGGAATAGTGGAGCAATTTATATCTTATTAGGCTACTTTCTAATCCAAGAAGAAAGACCATCATTGAAAAAGTTTATTAGCTGTTACTGGTCACTTGCATGAAAAAAAGAGAGAACACTGAGACATCTTATGTAAACAGGTTAAGTCTAATGATGTTCTTAAGAGATTAACTGATATGTTCATCAAAATGTCTAACTAAGAATAATTCAACTTTTTAAACTTTGTTTTATATTGTTGAATAAAATCTTAAAAAAGAGAAATATAGAACTTTTGTCTCATTTCCATAAATTAACTTTTTTTGACCTAATATAATTTTAGAATACAATTATTCATGACTCAAAATATTTAAATACTATAACTATATATGAAATACTATACAAAAATGATAAGTACATTATGAAAATGTGTCAGATTATTTTTGAAAAAAGTTATTCTAGAATCTCACTAATACAGTTAACCACCACCAAGCAGCAATTAAATTTAACAACCCAACCAACAATTACAGCAATCCAATTTAACAACCCAACCAAAAATTACAGTGAACCACCCAGAAATTATACACAGTCACCCATTGAGCAAATAAATGCAGTCAATTACCCCACAATTAGATGTTTAAAAAAATGTGTTTAAAAAAAAAAAGCTTACTAACTGTGATTTTATAATTTAAAGTTAGAATTATTTCATTTAATATTCATCAACTGTTATTAAAGTAATCAGTAACTATTTAAATAATTAATTTAAGTAAATAATTAAAACTAAGTAAATAATTAATCAGAAAGAACTTATTATTAATTGAAATAAAAAAAAAGATAAAATAATATCTAACGAAGCTTCCATTTCATATGCTACTTGATTGATCTTGACAGCCATAGCTTCCACTTCTTGTTTTGATTGTTCCTCTGCAGTAGCAGAAATAGCATTGGTAATAATGTTCGATAAATAGCTATCAACTGTTTCTTGATGAACGCCAATAACCTAAGAAAATAAAAATTTAGTTGAAAGTTAAGTCAAAAAAAAATAATTTTAATTTTTCACTGAATAATTATAATGATTGCAATTGACATCATTACAAAGTCTTATAGAGATGAGATTTGGACTGTAAATTGTATAATTTATTTTTTGCTCATTGCTTTAAAATCACATGTACCATAGACAATTTTTTACTATAATAGTGTAGAAATCATAAGTTGTAAATCGAGAGTCATAAATGGTGTAATAATGATAATATAAAAAGATAATAATATGATAAATAATAATAATAGATAAATAATACGATAAATAATAATAATAGATAAATAAGATGATAAATAATAATAATAGATAAATAAGATGATAAATAATAATAATAGCAGTATAATAATAAAAATTTAATGTAGAGTTATAAAAAAAAATTTACTGCAGAAAAGTTAAATAATGACAAAGTGTGGTAAAAATAATGACAAAGTGTGGTAAAAATAATGACAAAGTGTGGTAAAAATAATGATAAAGTGTGGTAAAAATAATGATAAAGTGTGGTAAAAATAATGACAAAGTGTGGTAAAAATAATGACAAAGTGTGGTAAAAATAATGACAAAGAGTGGTAAAAATAATGACAAAGTGTGGTAAAAATAATGACAAAGTGTGGTAAAAATAATGACAAAGTGTGGTAAAAATAATGACAAAGTGTGGTAAAAATAATGACAAAGTGTGGTAAAAATAATGACAAAGTGTGGTAAAAATAATGACAAAGTGTGGTAAAAATAATGACAAAGAGTGGTAAAAATAATGACAAAGTGTGGTAAAAATAATGACAAAGTGTGGTAAAAATAATGACAAAGTGTGGTAAAAATAATGACAAAGTGTGGTAAAAATAATGACAAAGTGTGGTAAAAATAATGATAAAGTGTGGTAAAAATAATGATAAAGTGTGGTAAAAATAATGACAAAGTGTGGTAAAAATAATGACAAAGAGTGGTAAAAATAATGATAAAGTGTGGTAAAAATAATGACAAAGTGTGGTAAAAATAATGACAAAGTGTGGTAAAAATAATGACAAAGAGTGGTAAAAATAATGACAAAGTGTGGTAAAAATAATGACAAAGTGTGGTAAAAATAATGACAAAGTGTGGTAAAAATAATGACAAAGAGTGGTAAAAATAATGACAAAGTGTGGTAAAAATAATGACAAAGTGTGGTAAAAATAATGACAAAGTGTGGTAAAAATAATGACAAAGTGTGGTAAAAATAATGACAAAGTGTGGTAAAAATAATGATAAAGTGTGGTAAAAATAATGATAAAGTGTGGTAAAAATAATGACAAAGTGTGGTAAAAATAATGACAAAGAGTGGTAAAAATAATGATAAAGTGTGGTAAAAATAATGACAAAGTGTGGTAAAAATAATGACAAAGTGTGGTAAAAATAATGACAAAGTGTGGTAAAAATAATGACAAAGTGTGGTAAAAATAATGATAAAGTGTGGTAAAAATAATGACAAAGTGTGGTAAAAATAATGACAAAGAGTGGTAAAAATAATGATAAAGTGTGGTAAAAATAATGACAAAGAGTGGTAAGAATAATGACAAAGTGTGGTAAAAATAATGACAAAGTGTGGTAAAAATAATGACAAAGAGTGGTAAAAATAATGACAAAGTGTGGTAAAAATAATGACAAAGTGTGGTAAAAATAATGACAAAGAGTGGTAAAAAACAAACAATGATTTATCTTCTTTTTACTCATATGCTCTAAAGTTGAACAAAAAATTTAAAAATCTAAATTTTTACAACAACTTGTAATCTAATTTAACTTGAAATAAGTTTTTGTTAAATTGCAGTTGCAAAAGTTGACTTTTGTAACTGCAAAAGTTGACTGCAGTTTTTAAACTGCGGTCAACCCTTACTCTACCAGCAAGTGATTTACAAAAAAGATCAATTCAAATCAGAAACACACTGTAAAAAAACTCTGTAGTATTTATCAGACTTTTTCTGTTGTTATGTTACGGAAAAAATCCATTTTCAATAATTTAGGGACTTTTACCTATACTTTTAAGACTTTTGAAATAATCACACTATAGTGTGATTATAAAGTAGTACTACTTTATATGATTTTGTCTGTATTTATGATAAGGAGAAGTTCCGTAACTTTAAATTACGAACATTAACCATATATTTTAGTATACTCAAGTATAGCCTCTAATTTACAGAGAGCCATAGTTCTTTTTAACGAGGAGAAATTATACACGTGTATTATTCCAAGTTGGAGATTTTAATATGTTTATATTTGTTTTACTGGAACTAAAGTGCCGCATGTTTTTAAAGAAGTGCATTCGCAAAAAATTCTCTTTAAATTAGGTGCTGATTAAGGATGCTGTTATAAATAGATATAGGTATTTATTAAAGATAGGTACTTCTAAAAATTAGTTTCCTATATTATATAGGATTTATATGGTATAAAAATCTATATAATCTAAATATATATGTATATATATATATATATATATATATATATATACATATATATATATATATATATATATATATATATATATATATATATATATATATATATATATATATTTATATATTATATATATATATATATATATATATATATATATATATATATATATATATATATATATATAAATAAAAGGTTAGATGAGAAAAAACAACTTTTTTACGGTACTTAAAGTTTCATGCCGTTTTCGGCACTCATCAGCCATATATTTAAATCAAGAAAAAAACGTTCAAAAATACAATTAAAAAACCCTTACAAAATTCAAAAAAAACAATGGAATGAGTTCTGACGTCAAATAATTATAATACAAATAATAGCAATAATAATAATAATGATAATAACAATAATAATAATAATAATAGCAATAATAATAACAACAATAATAATAATACTATGGAAAAAACATCTTTTCTAATTGCCAGTGTCAAATTGAGAAAGGAGGAATCTGTTTCTATGTCTGCACTTAGAAACAATCTCACTCCTTTTATTTAGTAGATTAGTATTTTTATAATTTAGGATTTCATATTTTTCGGTGAGACATGGTTACAGTTGCTTGGTATACAATGTTGCTTGTTAAACATCTATTGGACAACAGGCAGAAATTTTTATCTAAGCAGTTACAATTTTCTTGATTAGAGTTTGTATCGTTGTATAAAATGTATTTGTTGTGCAAATTTATGATCGATTTCACACTTGGCATACAACTGTAGCTAACTTTGACTGTGTTCCTGTTAAAAATTTTATGTAGTTTGTTATTATTAGGAAAATGTTTGCCAATTAATTTCAAAAAACATTTTCCCACGTTGGTGCTAACATTTTTGCTAAATGGAGGATTAAACCAAATGATGTTGCGTGCTCTGTTCCGTTTTTTAGTTGATATTGCTTTAGGATTATATGTTAGATTACATTTAAAACCAGACTTTAATAAAGCCTCATTATATAGAGAAACAGCATGTTGAAATATTTCTTTGGTAGAAGAATTTGTAGATAATCTAAGTTCAACCGAGTGTGGTATTTGTTTTAGTATACTTGGAGGGTGATTTGAATTAGCATGGATATAATTTAATGTATTATCAGGTTTGAGATAAGGTTTAAAGGTGGACTCACTAAGATTTAGAGTGACGTCGAGGTAGTTGACAATTTTCATGTTGCATTGTATAGAAATTCGTAAGCCATTGTATTTAAATATTTCGGAAAGATGCTTTTTTTATTTTTTCCATTTGAGGGCCGCTTTTATTCCTAAAAATTGCTAATCCATTGTCACGGTATAAACCAACCTCAAACTTGTTATAAAATTTTGAAACTTCAAAAAGAAGAAATATTCCTACAAGCTCACAAACCTCTGCGCCGTCAAAAGCTCCCATGGAAACATCAAATAAACCACTTGATTGCTTTATCCAAACCGGATTATTATTGAAAAGCAAAGACTTTCTTGCATGAAAAATTAACGATATATTCTCTTTATTTAGTGTTAAGTGTTGCTCTGCAAATTTGATAGAGTTTTTT
>NC_061159.1:20516220-20528720 GCF_022113875.1 Hydra vulgaris | reverse complement strand
ATATATATATATATATATATATATATATAAACTAATTATCAAGCTTCCATCAAGGTTGCAAAAAAGTTTTTTGGAGATAAAACCAATGCAAGACCTTACACAGAAAAGTGACTAGAGTAAAGATCGGCTGATTGTTCTAAGCAATTAAAAAGTAATGACTTTTTATCACGACAAGGGTATAAAATTGAGTTGTCAGCAAATTGAGCCACTTTAGTTTTAAGATAGTCAGAAAAATGAGTATTGTATATAAAAACAATACAGGAGCATAGATAGAACATTGCAGTTGTAACCATTCTCATTTTCTGTAACTCTTAAAGTTACTTTTCTTTATTTCCAGTAATCCTAAAGTTACTGGAAATAAAGATGAGCGAAGGCTTTTGAGAATGACTTAAATACTATGGTTAAAAAGAAATGATTTACAATCTCAAAACCTTTATATAAATAAACTAATAATAGAGAGAAGACTAATCGTTGAATAGTTGGAGTAGTCAGTGCGCTTGTTAGATTTTTTTAAATTTTGGAACCTCTTAATAGTTTAGCAAGAATTTAAGAGAACTCTGGAAAACACTTTTGTAAGACTATGATGGAAATCTTGTAAGAATCACAAGCCATAGACATGTTTAATTGAGAATTAACTTTAACTTCAGAAGCCAAAGTAATTTGGATGTCTAACAATGGATTAATCTGTTTAACTGGAATGGCAAGAAGAATATGGTCATTAGATTTAATAGTCAAATTAAAGGGAAATTTCTCTGCTTTACTTTGGGGAGGAGTAATAAAATCACACCCATGAATTAATTTTGCTTTAATAACTTGATGATGATAATGATGATCATGTTGATCATAATGATGTTTATATATAAATATACATGAATATGTATATATATATATGCCTGGTCAATTACTAGTGCAAACACATTCCAATATGATGCATGTATAATTTATATTTTTATTTTAAATTCAATAATTTAGATATATCAACATATATATATATATATATATATATATATATATATATATATATATATATATATATATATATATATATATATATATGTATATATATATATATATATATATATATATATATATATATATATATATATATATATATATATATATATATATATATATATATATATATATATATATATATATATATATATATATATAGATGTATAAAGATATTAAAATATTAAAAAGTTAAAAAACTACAAAAATCAATATTACTACTTTAATTAAAGTTTAGACAATCCTTCATCTTTCACATCACTTGAAACAAAGTGTTAACACAGAGATCTTATTTAAAAATATAACTTAGAACATAGTCATTCCCTATGAAATCATTTAGACCATGCCGCACTTATGTCTCAGACTTGTTTTATTTTTAGATCATTTGTGATCCATATTAAGTGATAACTGTAAAACCTTTAGTTAAAACATGCATCGATTGTTGAGACATCATCAGTTGAAATAAGGTGATTTATTTTTCAAAAACTTTTTCAGTCTTTGCCATCACAGTAAAGGCTTTGATTTAAAGGCTGAATGGATATTTTTATCTACCAGCCATGGCAAATTCCCCTGTGATTGATTGGACTGTTAAAAAAGTAGTATGTCAAGAAAGTAGTTTGTCTAAAACAACTGATGGACAGATTTTGAATGTTAATTTAATGTACTCTTTTTGCAAAGCCAAAACAAGTGTCATTTGTTTTAAGTTATTTTCAAAATAGAAAATTAGAAAATTGAGCAACTTTAGAAAAAAGATATTTAGATGTCGGAAAAGTTCCTGACACAAAGATGTATCCTCATTTTATTTCTATTAGTTCAAATTCAATAAATTATTTAATATAATAATTTTATATAAATAAAAAAAAAAAAAATTTGTATACATGAGCTGAATATATTTGACATTATACCAAAAAACAAAAATAAAATTTCATAAAACATAAAAAGAGATTTCATTAAACATTAAAAAAATGGATTACATTGCATGGATTTTTTAATATATTTTGGTGGATATATGAAATTGTTTAAGATAAAAATGAACTTGATATATAAAGTCATATTTATGAACTCACATGGGCCAGTTAAAAAATTATTTAACAAATTACCTCCTTCCATTACCTCCTTTGTATTCCCATGACTAAATGTTTTTAACTAGTTATTAAATATAGTAATATTAAAATTTTAATTTAAATGTTTTTAAAAACATTTTAATCACCATAGTTGTACAATTTAAATTTTTTTTAAAACTCTGAAAAGATTTTTGATTACTTACATTGATAAAGTACTGCAGAGATCATGAATCTATTTTTTTAATGTAATAACGTATAATGAACAGTTTTACTAAAGTACTGCAGAGACAATGCATGAATCTATTTTTTTAATGTGATAACGTATAATGAACACTTTTACTAAAGTACTGCAGGGACAATGCATGAATCTATTTTTTTAATGTGATAACGTATAATGAACAGTTTTACTAAAGTACTGCAGGGACAATGCATGAATCTATTTTTTTAATGTGATAACGTATAATGAACACTTTTACTAAAGTACTGCAGGGACAATGCATGAATCTATTTTTTTAATGTAATAACGTATAATGAACACTTTTTGTATAATAGTTTTTTTTTTTATTATTCTTTGTTTATATCTTTTTCTGAAAAATTAAAGCAAAAATTTTTAGAATAAGGGTGCAAAAAGCATATTAGGAAATTGCGTCTTTAAGCATGAATTGTTTGTGATTGTGATGTTAGTGTCAGCAAAATATATACACTGGAGATATGCCAGAACTAGTTTATGCTGAGTCCCCAATCCCGGATACCCAGAAGATAATACCAGGTTCGAGTCCAGGTACCCAACACCGGGTCTATTTTTTGGAATAAAAGCTTGTGAAAAGCTGCTGAATTGTTTTCACAAAATAATGCTGATTAATTTGCACTAATTAAGTTTGCCTAAATATATCATGTTTCTTTTTAATAAACAATTATATTTACACTCAAGATCACAAATTCAAATTATGAAAACTAAAATGTAAACTAGATGTCTGTAAATATTCTTTCTCCCTTAAGGTTATTAATATTTGGAATAACTTGCCTTCTGAGGTTGTTAATGCCAAAAACATCAAGAGCTTTAAAATTAAAATAGACTCTATCAACTTCGAAAAATTCTCTTGTTAAAACAATTCTCTTACACAATAAAAAAAAGCTATTCAAATATCCATATAAATCAGTTTCCATTTTGCAATATATTCTAATTATTTTGCAAAAATGAATTTAAAAAAATATTTAAAGTGAGACACATCTATATGGAGTAAATAGGGCTTTGTGGTTATTGACTCCATAAAACTTTTGGGTTTATATCAAGAAGTTTATTGGTTAAACAAAAAGCAATCCTGATAATAATATTTCTACACAATTTGAAGAACCACTCAAAGAAATAGTTACAGCACTTAAGGTACATTTTTATTGAAAAAAATTTTTAAGATACCTGGTACCAGGTACTGCAATAAAATAACCGATTCTGGGTACTCAGAAAAACTGCCAAATTACTGGGTTCCCGAAACATCATTAATATATATATATATATATATATATATATATATATATATATATATATATATATATATATATATATATATATATATATATATATATATATATATATATATATATATATATATATATATACATATATATATATATATATATATATATATATATATATATATATATATATATATATATATATATACAGCACTCCACGGCGAGTCAGGCTATTTGTCAGTCGATGTATGTACTGAAGCCCCCGGCAGCAGGCTATTTGACATTAGGTGAGTATGACATCATCATGCTCACCTAACTCAGCAGTATAAGATATATACATACATATATATATATATATATATATATATATATATATATATATATATATATATATATATATATATATATATATATATATATATATATATATATATATATATATATAATATATATATATAAAATATATATATACATATATATATAATTGTATATATATACATACATATATAATTATATATATATATATATATATATATATATATATATATATATATATATATATAATATATATATATAAAATATATATATACATATATATATAATTGTATATATATACATACATATATAATTATATATATATATATATATATATATATATATATATATATATATATATAATATATATATATAAAATATATATATACATATATATATATAATTGTATATATATACATACATATATAATTATATATATATATATATATATATATATATATATATATATATATATATATATATATATATATATATATGTATATATATATATTTTATATATATATATTTTATATATATATACATATATATATATATATATATATATATATATATATATATATATATATATATATATATATATATATATATATATATATATATATATATATATATATACATACAGTGACGCTCAAAAGTGAGTTGACAGGCGTATATTTTGTGAAAAACTGCTGTATCGCAATCAAAAACCAAAAAGAAAAGCAAAATATTGCAAAATTCCCTTCAAGATACATTTACTTTTTAAAAGTATTACAAAAATAGCAAAAAATATAAATAGATAAGTTAATATATCACAATTTATTAAGTCTGTTAACAAGTGTTTTTTTAATATATAATCACCGGTAAGTGAGTTAATGAGCAGAATAATGGCTTAATTAAGTTAAATAATATTTTAAATAAACATTTTAAATGTCGCTATTTGTTTTGAACAGCATATTGATGAAATATACTTTTTTGAGATAACACATCGTGAAACTTTGACTGATAACAGGATTGAAATTTATCATTAAATTAAGGAGGAAGGAAAGTCATTGAGAGAAGTAGCAAAGATATTTGGATTGAGTGCAGAAGGTGTAAGGATGATCGTTAAGCGAATGAACCAGCGAAAAACAGCAGAAAATTCAATTAGATCAGGTCAACCAAGGAAGAAAACTGCAAGAGATGATAGACTGATTGTTAGAACGTCGGTTGAAACGCCAAATGTGAGTTCAATAGAACTTAAAAATGAATTAAATTTGGCAATTAGTCCTCAAAAAAATTAGAAGATATCTCAATGATGTCGAATTATACCATAGAGCGATGCAAAAAAAACCATTCATCTCTATAAACAATCGAAGAAAGAGGCTGGCATTTGCTAAAATGCATATAAAGATGCCACTCGAAGTTGGGAAATCTGTAATTCGGACAGGCGAATGCAAGTTTGAACTCCAATCGACAAAGAGAAGAAGAACGACCTTCAGAAAAAGAATGTTTTTAATGCAACATATGATACCTACAGTCAAGTTTGGTGGTGGGTTGGTGATGCTGTGGGGTTCTATTTCATAGAATAGCCCTGGTATTACTGAGTTGACCAATTGTAAAATGACCAAAGAAGTTTATTGAGATTGTACAGTGAAACGTTAAAGATTGTCAAAGATTGGCTTACTGATCATGAAATTTTCAAGTTCAATTGGCCTGCTCAATCACCAGATTTAAATATAATCGAAAATATATGGGAATACTTGGATAGAACTATTCCTCAAAACGAAAGAAAGTCAAAAAATGACATGTTTACAACAATCAAACACCATTGGGAAGAAATTGACATTAATTTCATTCAGAAATTAGTACTTTCGATACCAAAACGCTTGCAAGCAGTTATCGATGCTAAAGGCGGACCAACAAATTATTAAATGGATTGCATTTGCGCTAAAATAACAAAACTATTTTGTTTAAACTTGTGTTCTTGTCTCTGTCAACAAACTTTTAAGCAGCACCTTTTTGCGTTTTACCTAATTTTTTATCTTCTAACGATAATCGACTGCTGTTCTATTTTTATTTCAAACATTCTTTTTGCTTTCTATTAAACTGAATAATTTTTACCCATAAATATCTTCTCATTCATAAAATAATACTTAAATATTCACTTTTTTTAAATCAACTGACTTTTGAGCGTCACTGTATATACATACATATATATATATATATATATATATATATATATATATATATATATATATATATATATATATATATATATATATATATATATATACATATATATATACATATATATATATATATATATATATATATATATATATATATATATATATATATATACATATATATATATATATATATACATATATATATATATATATATATATATATATATATATATATACATATATATATATATATACATACATATACATATATATATATATATATATATATATATATATATATATATATATATATATATATATATATATATATATATATATATTCTGACCACAAATGATATAAGAATAAAATGTTTACAAAATGTATTAACATTATGTAAACCCAAAAAAAAAAAATAATAATAATATGAAACAGTGAAAAAATTATTCTACCTGTTCTTCATTCAATTTTTGATGGTGTTGCTTGGATAACATCATACTCTTTTCATGATTTCTTTGTTTCATTTGTTCTTTTTGTAATGCATGTGTACTACGAAGTTCATTTATCAACTCTTTTCGTCGCTCTTTTTCAGCAAACATCTATGTTATAAAAATTTAATATAAGTAACAAGCAATCTATAAAAATTATCCATCAACATACAGTCCCGAATCAAATTATTAGCCTACTTTATAAATTTTTTTAAACTTCGACTAATTAATATTTAGGTGCCATTTAAAAGTTGGCTTGAAATGTCATTGATTTACGGAATTTGCAGATTTATGTTTTTTTGTTTATAACTTAATAATTTCAGGCTATCAACAATATAAAATTATTTTTAGGGTGCCAACTATTTTAAGGGACAAACAGCATCTTTTTAATTCATGACATTTGTGTGTTGTCATTCTGTTTTACTATGTTTTCTTTAAGTGCAGTAATATTTTTTGTTAATTATTGTGATTTAATTAAATAAGACTTAAATTATAATATACTTTGAACCATTTTTAAAAATTTAACTAGGAAGTAGGAACCTCTTTACTTACAAATGTTGCTTATGGGGTTATTAATATTACCAGAAGACCAATAAGCATTACTATATATAAGAGATATTAAGAAAATGAGAATGAGAGAAAGCAAAATAGGAAAAAAAAAAGATTTGCAAGTTTGCAAATTGAATGAAAATTAAATGATTAAATGTATTGACAATCACTGTTCAACAAGGTTTGCATGGGTTGGGCATTAGAAGTAGAAGCACAAAATTAAGCCAAGCCAAAATTAACCAAATTTTAGAGAAAAAAGCAAATGTATTGGGCAAAGATATACAGATGTAGTTTCACTGTTGATGACTGGAAATCAGGAAGTCAATGTAATACAAATTAAATTTTTTTTCTTTTTACCTCTAAGCAGATAAAAATTACAAAAAATATCAACGTGGGTTAATAAATTGATCAGGTAAGTATTCATTAACACCTTCAGTGTGTTATTGACTACTTTACATTATGTTTTAACTTTTAACAACTTTTTAAACATGTAAAATTAACTTTTATATAACAATAAAATACAAAATTAATCTTTAAAATTAGACAACCGAGACAAACGCAGTGTTGTACAATAGAACTAATAGAAATTATGAAATTTGAATGTTATATACAAAGAAAAAGAAAATTAGGCAAACTCAATTTATCTGTAAAATTCAAGATTTTTCTATTTAAATATATCAATCTTAAATAGATTACACGAACCTTTTTAACTTTATCAATACTGTATTTAAATTTAAATAAATATTCTGTAAAAAATTTCACTAACTTTTATAACACAATACTTACAATAAAAGGTTTATGATTAAAAAATTAAAATATTATTATTGTAAAATTAAGATGATTAAACTGGCAATGAAGCTGCTTATGTATTCTGTAGAATACTAAAGCAGCTAAACTTAGAAGCTGCTTATGTACTCTATAAGTTGTAGTTTTTAAGACTTATAAAAATATCTAACTCGTTAAGAACTAAATAACTCACCATAAACCTAAAGTAATTGAGTTATAAATTTCCTTACTCTTTAAATTGAAATCATGTTTAAATTGAAACTATTTGAACAGAAAAGTATCTCAAAAATTACTATTTAGTACTTATTTTTTTTTATTCACAGGTATTTACTTTAGTACATAATGGCAATGAAAATTTTTTCTAACTGCATAATGGCAGGTGCAACAAAATACTTATGTTAAACAAAAATGCTCAAGCTTAAGTTTAGTGTTTTAGCAAGGTCAACAACTAATTTTATTCAGCAAGATTGGCTACAAATGTAGTATCAGATAACAGATAGTTGTACTATCTGTTGTCTCTTTTACCACCTCAAAACATACCTTACTGTGAATACTAATACTGCCCGTATCAATCACACATGTAAAGATATTAATAATTTAGAGCAAAGTAAAAATTCTCATTGGCAGGATTGATTCTGGTAAATAAAAACTGAAGAAGTTGTATGATGAATATCAGTTGTTGAAGGTGGAGATAAAAAGTTAAGTTAAGGAGATAAAAAGTTGAAGGTGGAGATAAAAGTGGAGTATATAAAAGCTGTAGATATAAATAGATAATGTTTAAAGATAAACTGATGGAGCTATTATACTATACAGACACTGCTTAACTTTGCATGGAGAAAGTGTTACCAGTTCAAGCATGGCTGAACCATTGCTGACACAGCCAAAAATGCATTTACGTATTATAAATGGTTTTTCTCAAAACATCGCTTTGACCTAGCTTTCTTGATTGATTAAATTTGTTGACATATTAAAAAAAATCATGTTAGCAAACTTTTTTAATTTCAATTCACCTGCCCAAGCCGAAAAATTTTATTTTGTTTTATCTTTTCGTGTTAGCCAGCATTAAGCATGCTAGCCTAAATTCAGCTTTTTTTTCTTTTTTGTAAGTACATTTAATAAAAAGATTTATTTATTAAATGTATTTATGATCCTAAAAATGTTTTATTTTTTATTATTATTTGTTTATTAAATATTTTATCATTTTATTATTATGTTTTATTAAATTAGGCTGATCATAAAACCTTATTTCATCATAAATAGTTCTTTAACCGTACATTTAACATATTGTATATATTTTTATGATTCTTTATTAAATTGCTATGTTGTTTTAAGGAATGATTCTCCATTAACCTGAAATGTTGTTTAAAGATAAACTCTTTGTTGCATCATCATTCTTTGTCTTTTAAGACCATCAAAACCAAAAAATATACATTTATGTGATTCAATTTAAAAATTCTGCGAGTTAATATACTTTAATAATGATAGTCTAGAGTTTTACTTAATCTATTCGTGTAATGAACTGAGTATCGGAGCTGGTACTGGATTCAGTTCCTGTTTTAACATGCGTATAAAAAGAAACTTTTATATAAGTACAAACACAAAATTTCAAAACAAGTTAAAATTAAAAAATTATAAAAAATAAAAAAAAAAATATTTTTATTATATAAATGCTTTAAAACCAAACCATGTTTTGAATTGCTCGTCCTCGAATAATCTTCTGTAAAAATATAATTGCTAATTCTTTATCTTCCTCTTCCTAATTATTAAAAAAGTCTATCAATAGAAATTTTTACCATATTTTTATAATATATAATATAACTTTTATTATATAACTCCTAACTTAATTAGTATAATGTAATATATAGCTGGAATCAACAAAATGATTTTTTAAGGTTTGTCAGATTAGACCTTAAGATAAAAAGAGTTCAATTAAAAGCTTTGTCAACATTTTTATCGTTACTTAAAAATTTTATTTTACAGACAGTCTTTGTGAAATTAACAAAAAGTCCAAATGCAGTAAAGACAAATTTGTAGTACAAGGTGAATAGCTTTACTCATAATGCATATGTTTATTATCTATAATGTATATGTTTATTATCACCAAATGAGAAAAGAAAAAAATAGAGATAAAATTTTTGTAAAATGAAAAAATTATGCTGGATTTAACAATAGTACTTTGTGTGAACTTAAAATGTTCCCTAAAATTCATTTACTCAAAACATGTAACAGCCCTAAATTAGAATAAGAAACAAAAAGCAAATTGAAGAAGTTGTTGTTACAAATTTTGCAATTGTTTTGAAACAAAATTTAAATTTCAAAGGAGGTTTAAACCAAAGCTGAAAATTTAGAATTTGTTGTTAAAAGAAAAACTATAAGTGTTTAACAGTTTCAATTCAATATTTCTATTATGGTACACCCCTAACTATTATTCAGATTAAGAAATAAAAGCTTATATTTGTATGAAAGCTCTAAATGGGTACTAGTTGTGCGCAACAAGTTTTTTTGATTTTTTTTTTAGCTATTGAAGTTTGATTCAGATTGAATTTCAGATTTGAAAACAAATATGTTATTAAATCACAAAATATAAAAAATTTATGAACAAGCTTTAAAGGGTAACAGCAACACAGACAAAAAAAATTTATGAAAAAACTTTAAAGGGTAACAGCAACACAGACAAAAAAGAGTCAATTTAGTAACCATGAGACTCTAAGTAGAAGTCTCAAAAAAGTCAACTTTATCATCATGATCCTGTAAGTAAAAGTCTCAAAAGAGTCAACTTAATTCCATGATTCGCTGAGTAAAATTTTTAAAAAAGAAATTATACCATTCAGTCTGTTTATGCAATTTAAATTGGCATAACAGTTTTATATTTTCATTATGTTGATTAATTGTTTCCTTAGGTTGATTATTATCAATGAAAAATTATTATCAGTTTAAAGTTCTAAGTTTATTTTTTCTTTAAAGATTGTTATAGCATGTAGGAATTTCATGGTAAGAATAAAAATGTTTATGATTATAGACCATGTGATGTATTGTATAAATTGTTATTTTATTTAAACAGTCTTTTTAAATAGTGTAAACAAGAAAATAGAGTTTATGTTAAATATAATTTATTAGGAAAGTTTTTGTGATTCTATGTTAGATCATTTCATGTTAAATGAAACAAATTTGATATGAGTGATAAAAAAGAACAGCCAACAGTTTATTTCAAATATCAAGAGCACAACTGAGCCTTTTTTTCTAGCATCTCCACTTCAAAAAGGCTGCAAGCAACTACTATTAGAGTTGGAAGTTACTGGAAGAGAAAATATAAAGTTTACAGAGCAAGATAATGATTAACAGATGACTTTAAAGATTTCAAATTATATAAATCAGGAAAACAAGATGAAGGAAGCAAATTCCAAAGAACTGATATTTGAGGGGAAAAACTTGACGAATATGAATTTTTAGAGCACTTAGGAACAGTGAAAGGATGAGATTTAAATGAATGATGAATAACACGAGAATGAATTTTAGTAGATGGCACAAGAGAGGCTAGCTCTTTAGAGCAGTGCCCATTATAGTATTTATAAAAAAGAGAAAGAGAAGCAACATTAGGATGATGTGAAAATTGTTGGAGTTTGACTGCAAGAGCAGGTCCAACTATGTTTATAATGCATTTTTGCATCTTGTCTAAAAAAGAAAGGGCATCATTGGAAGATCAGCTCCAGATATGGCAACAGTATTCCGTACAAGGACAGATTTGAGATTTATAGAGATAAAGAATAAAATCTGAAGTAAGAAAGTTGGCGATAAAAAGATGCAACCTTAGCAGATGCTAATTTTGCAATCTATTTGATATATGGTTTCAAAGAAAGATCTGAAGTAAGAGTTAATCCTAGAAAATAAAGTGTAAATGACACATCAAGCACATTACCAATTATAAATCTAGGAAGATCTAGATTATCGTGATAACAATTAGCTGAAAAAAAGCTGAAAAAAGAGTTTCATCTGAGTTAAAGTTCACCAACCACTGAGAGCCCCATGCTGTAGCAGAAGTGAGATTTTTCAAGCTCAAATGGCCCCTCCAAACAATCAGTGAGTGTTGGCTTCTTATCAAGACAAGAATAAAGGTAGTATCATCAGTGAATAATGCCCCTTTAGATGTGAGAATTTTTAAGAGATCATTAATGTAAATTAAAAAAAAATATGGGGCCTAAGATAGAACCTTGAGGAACCCCTAAGGTTATATGATATGAAGAAGAGTGCAATCCATTGAGGGCAACTTTTATACTATAATTGGTAAGGAAAGATTCAATAATCTTAAAGTTGTTACTTAATACACCGTTGGAGGAGAGCTTATGAAAAAAAACAAATCAATATAATCGCCAAATCAGAAGCATTTATTACATTAAAAGACCATAAAAACAACTTTGATAATCAAAAACCTTTAAATCGCTATTAAATCCAGCAAAAAGTGAACTCAGCGTTGTCAGCAAAACATACCTAGACAAAATCAACAAGGAAATAAAAAAGAAATTAAAACTAAACCAATGGAAAAACACCGCTGAAGTAACCAAATGGTTTACAAACATAAGCAACAAGCAACACTGTATGTTTATACAACTTGACATCAATGAATTTTATACATCCATCACAAAAGACACAC
>NC_061159.1:20423720-20513720 GCF_022113875.1 Hydra vulgaris | reverse complement strand
CGGTTTTAGATTCTTTTGCAATTACATCCAATTCAACTTGTCTTCTATAATTCCTGTTCATGGTACTACCTAAACACATTTCAAATTTTTACAGCTTCAAAAGATTTTTTTCTTAAATATTTGAACAAAAAATAAAAAATTTCAAATCTATTATTATTTATTATTACCTCTAGCACTACTTAATTTGGGAACCTCAATCTTTGGATTCATTAAACAATCAGGTAATGATTCTTCTAACTCTAATAATCCTTGGTAAGTTGACAAATAAGAACTATTGACTTTAAAATGCTCTGAACCTTTATCTAAAAAAACACCATTTCGTGATAATGGTGCATAAACTTCAGAGCCTGGGTCTGAATAGTCTTTCAAAATATCTCTTCGTTCTAATTTTCCCTCTACATTTTCATGCTTATGATTCAATTTACGAAGCACTAGAAAAAAAAACTTGTAAATAATTTATATATAATGAATCAATTTTTACAATTAACAGTAAATAATCTTATAATCTTTAAATAAACTAATAACTAGTTGTAAATAAATAATAAATTCATTATATTAATAATTTTTGTAAACTTTATAAACTCCTTTTTCACTTTTTTACTTTAAATTTTTACTTAAAATTTAAAAAAAAATTAACAAATAGTTAAACAAACCATTTTTTTGTAATTTTAACTTTTATAAGTTGAATGTCATTCACTCCTTATTTATAACTAAGAAAATTAATGAGTAATTTAATATTATCAAAAATAAAAAACATTTTTAAAGTCGCTGTAAAAGAAGCAAAACAAAATGAGGATTCAAAAAAGTGTAAATTTTTGCACGAAATGGTTTTAAAAAAAATAATTGTCCAAAAATATATAATTATTTACTTAAAAAAGATTTATTTTATGAAATAAAATCTAAAATTTTAACTTGAAAATTTATTTCAAAATCCAAATTCTAATTAAGCTGCTTTTATGATCCTAGCTTATAGAAAATATTTTTTGTAGATAGTATTAAAGCCCTAATAATTATTTCAAATAAAAGTGGAAGGGGGAGGGGAGGGATATTGTTTTACCTATAATGATACATTTTCCTTTTACAGTAAATTAATAAAATAACTCACAATACAATTTTTTTATCTAATAAAATATTATTTAATATTATGATATAGCAAGCTAAACTTAAAACCTTTATAAGTGCATTTTAACTAACTTTCATTTTCTTCTTTTTTGTCATTAAAATTTTGTAAACCTATTCTAAAATTTTTTTTTTAATATAATATAGTCTGAGAGCTAGCTATCTGGTAAAATTAAAACTGGATTTTCAAGTGGGCTAGTGAAAACACATTTCTAAAGAAAGATAACAAGTATAACTATGTAAACTTTTAATAAAAACATCTCAACATAATCATTAAACTCTTAATTGAAAACGTATGCAGCTTTAAAATCATTAAGTACAGCATACTGTGCACTTCTAGACTTTAGGTACCAAGGAGCACAGCAAACAAAAACAATAAATGTTTCTACTTCTATATTTATTATCAGGTAGAAAAGTTAAAAAAATAGAACATTTTAAGTAAATATAGGTTTTAGCAATAAATCTTGTTTCATGGCTGCTGAATTTAAAATTTTAAGCTTCTCAGTTATTAAGACCATTGGCATTTAAACCATAAAAAACATCAAGACTTCACTCAACAACTCTATCTTCAACTCTAATGTTTTCTTATGTTTATTCATAAAATTAGTGTTGAATACAAAAACAAATTTACTTTATTAAAGTTTACCATTAATATTTCCAAATAAGTTTTATAATTTTGCCTTTCATATTTTTTTAAATTGGTTTGTTTTTTCACCTACTCTCCCCTACTAATATAGCTCCATCAAGTCTACCTTTAGTCCATCAAAATAGCTCCATCAAGTCTACCTTTAGTCTATATTACATAATGTTGGATTTGATGCTAAAGGAAAGCTGAGTTTTCATTTATCTTAGATTTTCTAGATTGTTATGAAGAACAATCTAGAAAATCTAAGAAAAATGAACATTTTAGTATTTTTTTAAATATTTTGAGACCAATTAGAAGTAAAGATGCTGAAAAGATAAATGCTGAGATTAATACTGTTTCAAAATATAATTTATATTGTTTGTTAAAAATTCAAAATACTTTGATTGAATTTGAGTGCTCCTTAAAAGTTCAAAAATATTAAAGATGGTTACCACAATACAAAACTAACACTATTTTATTAAAAAATAGTAAAAGAATTTATTTGCTGCTGAAATATTAAAACTATTAAAAATCAAGAATATTCAATTAAATTAATTTTCCTAATTTTTACAGTAAACACTTGGAAAACTTATATATATTTTGATACTAATGGTCATCTAAAAATGTATAGGTAAAAGCTAGATGTGTAAAATTTTTTTTTAGAACACCATAATGCCCATTAACTTATACTGAGCTACATTAAACCTTCTAGGTCAAATTTTTTGAATAAACCAAACTAAATAAAAAATTTGTGTATTTAATTGAAATTAAACTTCTTACTTTTTATGTGTTCAGCTCTAATTTTCTTAACTTTTGCTTCTTTCTCTTGCAGTTTTTTCATTCGTAGCCTGCCAAGATATTTGCTTTTTAAATCATTATTTTTGTTTTCTTTGTCTTTCAGTAAACGCTGAAAAACCTGGAGCTTTGCTTGTTGAAGTCTGCAAAATTTATATTATTAATTTTTATTTATAACAACATTATCTTTTTAGATATAAAAAAAAAATTAAAAAAACAAATTTTTTTATTGCACAGTCAAAAATGCAAAACAACCAAATAAATATTAAAAGTACTTTTCAATTTGACTTTCACGAAATGCCCACTCCTTTGCCTCATGATCAGCCATCATTTTTCTTCGCTCTTCATACATTTCTGTATTTGAAAGTGGAGGTAGAGTAGATTCCCTATTATTAACAGCAACATATTTAATTAAAACAATTTATTTATTTTTATTGCTTAAAAACTTGCCAAAACATTTCAATAAAAATTTAATTCAAAAATAAATGATTATTAAGTTTATTATTAAAATATATACACACACACGCACACACACACACATGCACACACACACACACACACACACACACACACACATATATATATATATATATATATATATATATATATGTATATATATGTAATAATTATAATTGATTACATGGTTTATATTTACCAAGAACCTTTTTAGTTGTTAATTATTTCATTGGTAACATAAGTTACCAATGAAATAATAAATTAACATAAAAACATAATAAATTAACATAAAAAATGCATAATAAATTTTACCATGCTCGCTTAGCTCTTGCTCTTTCTATTATTTCTACTTCTGCAAGTCCAGCAGGTAATCCATGCTCTGAAATTTTTGTTGAAATTATAAACATATGTATATAATATATAAAATATAATATCTTAGTATATTTATAGTGGTACACTTGGAACCATAAACAATTTATAAACATTAAAGCCTTTTTCAACTTTTTATTAATAGTTATTAGAAAACGTTGATTTTTGAAATAATAACTTTACTAGCACAAATTTTTTATTTTTTTTTACATACCATAACATAAAGTTGCAAGAGTCAAAAGTTCAGGATGAGATCCTGGTCTAATAACATACTCTGGTGAATATGGATCAGTTTGTGTATCACTTTCACGATAATCTGTTTGAATAGCAACACTACGAGTCAACTGATTAGTAGAAGAATTTGCAACCATAGTTTTCATTTCGTTGACCATATCACTATAAACAAAAACAAACTCATTTCTAAAAGCCCAAATAATATAACTAAAAATTCATCTCTTTTAAAGAATAAAAGAAAACTGCAAAGTACATGGACCAACTGTGTTAAATTGTCTACCGAAGGAAGCAGGGCTATTAAGGTAGACTAGTTGCAGAATTAAAAAAAAAAAATTATCAGGTGAAATAGACATATATCTGATCATCAATACCAATTATTATTGCTAAACATTTCCCATTGGACTAATCCAACACATAAACACTATCAGATTGAACCTGGAGCCTTAAATAAAACACTCACCATCAAGCAATGTGCAAATAATTTAGGGTGTAGCAATAATAAATCTATTATTATTACACTCTTTACTTAACTCCAATTGTATATTGTAAATGAGCAATTAGTTTCTGCAGTAGTGGTGCTAGGAATAAGTAAAAACCTGTACAAATAAGTAGGTGCTAGGAATAAGTAAAAACCTGTACAACAAATTTTATATTGATCATCATAAAATTTTCTTTTTAAGGAAAAATCTTAAAGAATAGCTGAGAACATCAATCCAAACTTTTGAAACTTTGTACGATATTGAACAGGAATTTGTGGTAAAATTAGATCCCTGTTTAATTTTATGAAATTCTTTAGCAATGTTACCTGTTGTTGTTGTTCCCTTTTTTTGAGTCATTTTATTCCTGTCTTTTTAAATATTTCTGCTTTCAATTAAATTTTTCCTTGTTTCAGAAATCTTTTTGAAGCAATAATAGAGATAATTTTTTTTGAAGCAATAATAGCAATCATAAGTAGGTTTTACATGAACAGTCTTAATAAATTGATGTAAGCAATAAAGATATAAAATAAGTTGAGCACAGTTTGGAAATAAACATTCCAGTAAAATTTAAATTGTAATAATTGATAACAATTGTTTACATCAAGTATGTTTACAAATCAAATTATTCTAAAAAAAATTAAAAACTAATAAACATAAACCTTACTTGTATGGTTTACATAGATCACAGGCTGTTCAACTCTTGCAACATAACCATTGGTCTCTAATTTTTTTTCTCATTAAACCATCTTAGTGTTCAATCCAATTAAAAGTTTTATTGATAGTAATGTTACAGTTGGTTACAAAAAGTTTTTTTTTAATTTTTTCAATATCTAAACACATATCTTTTGAGCAAAGATATGTGTTTAGATATTGAAAAAATAAAAAATAAACTTTTTGTAACCAACTGTAACAATACTATAAATGAAATTTTTAATTGAATTGAACACCAAGATGGTTTAATTAAAAAAAAAAAGTTATCATATTAATTAGCTTCTTTAAAAAGAAAAAGTTTTATCACAGAGCACCACAAATAAGCATTTAAATGGGAAGTTCATGACTTCTTGCTAGTTAATGTCATTTGACCAAAGCCAGCATCAGACCTCAAACTTCTTGGTTCTAAGTAACCAAGAAGTTTGAGGTCTGATGCTGGCTTTGGTTCAGAACCCTAATCTCTGCACCAAAGCTGCATGAACGTATTTTTATTATTAAATTTCTAAAGTTTGTTTAGAAAAATGCTCTCCAATTTTTTTACATTATCAGTTTAACAAGCTAAAAAATACAAAAATCACAACAAGGTTTAAAGAAATTCATAACATTTGGTGTTTCTTCACACCGCTTATTATTTAGATGTTTCTGACTAGACATAATATATTGAAATCAGCAGATACATGAACTTTGTTTTGTTTATAAATGCTTACAAAGAGCACACAGTCTATAAACTGTCTACTTCTAATAAAAATTTATTGAAAAAGTTATCTTGTGCTTCTCATGTCATAGACAATATCGAATCCTTTGGCATCTAGTTAATAAAATCTGTAATAATTTGGCTAAAGTAAGATTTTTAAACTTATATTAGTTTGAGAGTTTTTGTTTACAACTATTGTTGTTGACGTGAGCAACTATTGTTGTTGACGTGAGCAACTATTGTTGTTGACGTGAGCAACTATTGTTGTTGACGTGAGCAACTATTGTTGTTGACGTGAGCAACTATTGTTGTTCATGTGAGCAATCTTGTTCATTCAGGAATATCACAGCAATGGTAAATTTAAATTATGTTCTAATTTAGTCTCATTATGCAATGTTTAACAATTCAATGATTGCTACAACCACATAAAATACCACTAGTACCAAAAAGAGATATATTATGCTAATGCCGAAAGTATGCTAATTGCAAATCTTATTAAAATTTTTTAGGGAATACTTAAACAATTGTTCATGGACAACTAAACCACTGATATCATTGACTAAGTATAATGAAAACTGGCTTTAAAAAATGGCAAAGCAGTACAAAAATTGGTTTCAGCAAAACATAAAAATATGGCATCAAGCATCTCAGTTTATTAAATATGTTACAGACATTTTTTTTATTAGCTAATTCTTGTAGTTTTATTTTTTTCTTGTATAATATTTACTTTTTTGAATAAATATTCTTTATTGCACTCCTTTTTCACAACAAATATTCTTTATTGCACTCTTTTTTCACAATAAATTTTAAAAAAGCATATTTTAAAAAATTTTCAATCATTTTCATTAGAAATACAAATAATCAATTTTAAACAAAAATGAATTTGCTAAAACAAATAAGCTCAACTGCTGAAAACTATAATAAATTCAAGAATAAAAATCTACAAAAAGCACCCAATAATTTAGAAAAATTTAACTTAAAAGTCAGTCAGCTTAAAAACTTTTTAAATAGGCTTAAAACTAAATTTGAGTAACAAAATGGAGAGCCTAGCAACAAAATGCCTAGCAAAAGCATTAAATCAAAACAAGCAAAATTGATTCATCAGCAAATAATAATAAGCGAAATAATTTTAGGCACTACAAACATAAGAAATAGCCTGCAAGTAAACCAACAGAAAAACACTACCAACATTATCAATAGCATCCCAGAAAAAAAAAAATAGCATTTAATTTGATATAAACTAACTTTACTCATCTTAAGTAACTGAAATATTTAACAAAGCCGTTTCCTTTGCAAAACAACACACTTGCATAACAGACAACCAATTTAAAAAAAAAACACAGCCAAAAATCTCTCTATTATTTCGACAATACATGAATAAAAAAACTCAATCATGAAAGTTTTTATGTAACAATAGTTAGGTACAATAAAGCCAAGATTTTTCAACTTGTAGGAAACCACATAATAAACAGACTATCCAAGGAAACCACATAATAAACAGACTATCCAAGGAAACCACATAATAAACAGACTATCCAAGGAAACCACATAATAAACAGACTATCCAAGAAAGATAGAAAAACTAATATAGAGCTATATCAAGAATCAAAGTAAACTCAAAAAAACAAAACCAAAAAATTTAAAAATAAAGGATTTCAAATAGATATAAAAACAAACCTCAAATCAGTCATGATTTATAATAATAAACTACTATAATTACATTCATCTCTATAATTACACTAATTTCAAATTTAACATTAGTAACCTGTAAAAATCAATGTACTATACTGAAAACAATAGCAGGCATCTTATTTACATCATAAACTATACACTTTTCTGAATGATAAAAAATATACATTATACATCTTGAAACAAAAAATTATATTATCAATAATGGCAGACACAAATGTCACGTGGCTTACAAGAAAAAATATTTTTCAAAGAAAAATCAGAAAGCCAAATATGGAAATTTTTTTAAGTATTTAAAAAAATACTAATCAAGAGTTAATACTATCAGAAGATACTAGACTGCTCAAACAGCTAAAAATCTTCAAGAAATTATATACATTTTCCAAACATTCTAAAATAACTTAGTTCTATCACATTGCTTTTAAAGTTTGTTTATAAAACATAAAGTTATCCTTCAAAACATAAAGTCAAGCAGTTTTGGTTGAGAGCTTTTCTTGCAAATCCCTTATTTATGGATTTATTATCAGAGTCATTAACAAAAAGTTTTAATGCAAAAGAGATAATAGACTGCCAATTTAGATTGAAATCTAAATAAATTTAGTACTGCCTCTACTACATTAAATATTAGGTTAATCTGAGAGTATTTATTTTTTGAAATTATTTTTGCATTAAGTATTTTTGATTTGTTAACATAGGCATTTTATAACATAACAATATAACATATAACATTATAACAAAGTTATAACATTATAAGAATTTTTTAATAATATGATTATAATAAGCTAATCTACTTAATAAACTTTTCCACAGTAAAGTCTCCACTAAATGGTTTTTATTAAAAAATTATTTATAAATAACAGCTGCTCAAATACCTGATCAACTAAATAGTGTAAACTATTGTTTGAATCAAAATCTTTATTCAATGAGTTTGCAGTGAGTGCTTCTTTTTGAACCTCAAAAATGCTAAAAAAATTTTATTTGATTTAAAAAAAAAAATTTTTTGAGACTTTTTAGAAATATGATGTACAGGATTTTTGAATCCAGCATACTCCTAGTTATCCAGCATACCCCTAGTTATCCAGCATACCCCTAGTTATCCAGCATACCCCTAGTTATTTAGCAAAGTCACATTTTTTTCTTGTAACTGTTGTTTGATGCTCAAAAATTTTAATTCCTTTTTTTTTCTGCAAAAATCAGCGCTTTGAATAATATTTTGTCTTTATGCTGTGATTTTTGTGATTCACATAATTTACAGCTTTTTTTTTTTTTTTAGTTCTTTTTCCATTTGCTTTTTCATTCTTGAACTGACTTCCACACTTTACCAATAATTAGCTACCTAATTATTGGATGCCTGCAGCATTATTACCTCGTTGTCTGCAGCATTAATGCCTTGTTATCTGCAGCCTTGTTGACTTTTTGTCTGCAGCACTTTTGACAGAAAAAACAACCATTATTTTAATAACAGTAAAGCAAAACACAAAATATATAATAGTGAAAAAAATTATGTTTAAAAAAAATTTTTTAACCTGCTATATCTATCTTTTAACTGCTATCAAAAATTCTACACCCTATTAGTTGGTAAAAAAGTGTGCTCATGAATAGTTGTTGATGCTTTATTTTTTTTTAATAAAAAAATTAAAAAAAAAAAAAAAGGTTTTTGATGAAAAAAAGTCTACTCATGAATACTTGATGATTTTTATTACTATTATTAGACCACTTTACTAAACCCTCCTATAGCCAAGAGGGACAATAAATCTAGCATGCTAGACTTTTTTCCTCAAAAAAATGCAGAGTTTGATTTAAATATTAATATTAAATGAGTCTCTCAACTGTAATTTTATTTTAAAAAACAAGATGGGTTTCACAAAAGTTTCATATATTTAAAAATAGGATTAACTTCTGAATGGCTGGTCCCAACTACTAACAAATGTCAGTAAATCATTGTAAGTAGATTTATTTAGATTAAAACTTTGAATTTTTCATAAGAAGTATCTATAACATAATCATCATGTCAGAAATACAAATCATCAAACATCAAAAATAAAAATGTAAATTTGATATCAAACACTTTAATCAATTACCTTTTACATTGCTTATAAGCATCTGGAAGTTGCTGATGCAAAAATGGCAATATTGGTCTAAAAATAGTAATATTACTTTTTATACAGAAAAAAATTATTTATTTAATGTGTAAAAATTCAAATATAAAATATTCTTTAACTTTTAATTGAATATTATTGTGATACGCAAAATAAATCATTAAAAAAAGATTCATTAATGAAAAGATCAATATTAGTTTTATATTTTAAGGCCAGTAATTTAGACCTAAAAAGTACTACAGTAAAGTTTTATGAGTTGTTTAAACCAGATTTAAAAAATAATATCTCAATCTGTCTTTTATCTGTTATTATTTATTAATTATAACACACAGTTTTAGCAGATGACTATAGCCATCTAAAAAGACACACACACACACACACACACACACACACACACACACACATATATATATATTTCAATTTAACACCTTAAGGCCAAGAAAGCCATTACAGTCAATCTTTACAAATAAGGCCGCTGCGCAGAGAAACAAATTGAGCGTGGCACCACCAGGGACGTGGTAGCCGCGCTCAACTATATATAGCTATAATAGCTTTAACTATAATAGCTTTAGGATAAAATAAGTAGAAAATTACTTAGAAAAAAATTTTTGTTAAGTGATTTTCTACTACTTTACATACATATATATATATATATATATATATATATATATATATATATATATATATATATATATATATATATATATATATATATATATATGTATGTATATATATATATATATATATATATATATATATATATATATATATATAAATATATATATATATATATATATATATATATATATATATATATATATATATATATATATATATATATATATATATATATATATATATATATATATATATATATATATATATGTAAAGTAGTAGAAAATCACTTAACAAAAATTTTTTTCTAAGTAATTTTCTACTTATTTTATCCTAAAGCTATTAAAGTAGACACACAGCAGTCGACTTCAAAAGACTTTTGTAATGCAAATCTTTTTTGATTAAATACCTTTACCAATGATTGATGGAATTTGCTCAAATTAAGCAAACTAGTTGAATCTTTGAAGGTTTATTATCATTATATATATTTTAGAAATATTAATAAGTTTAAAAAATAACAAAATATTAAAATAAATCAACCTTTTGAAGTATTTATATCTATCTCGTCCAAGAACATCTTCTTTAGGAATCTGTCTAATGGGAATCACAACATCAGGATCATAGTTAAATCTAACCAATATAATAAAAACATTCAACAGCTATTTAAATTTTCAAGCTTTCTAAACCTTTTTAAATTTTATATTATATAATTCAATAAAAAATTGAGTATAAACTTTTTTAATAAAATAAAAAACCTTCTTAAAAGTATAAAAAAAAATTTCAAGTCTTATTTTTTTTAACTTTCATACATTTAGTATACCTTTATAAGATATAACAAAATCAAAAAAAATTATTATAATAATAACAAAATCAAATCAAATATACAAACATATTGTTAATTTATGATAACAACTTAGTGTCAGTCATACCTGATCTTATATGGTGCCTGGTTCAAAATATTGATACAACAATAAAAATTTAATAACTGCATGACTTGATAATAGAAATTTAATGACCATGTAGATGGTATAGTAAACTTTAAACTCTTAACTTTAAGCTCAAAAACACAAACTTCTAATAATGCCGCTTCGGGGAGAAATTTGTTGGGCGCAATATTTTAGAGACATAAGGTGGATTTGAACCTCGAACCTCTGGATTTTGAGCTACCACTCAACTACTACCATCTACATTGACTTTTAAACATAAAATGTATTTTGAGCTTTTAATTTTTCCTTTTCTGCTTATTGTTGTCTTATATTAAAATATGTGCCAGACTAGAAAAAAAAGTTGAAAACATAGTTTTTTTAATAATATCAGAGAGAGGCGACACTTTTTTTGGAAAAGGAATAAGAAAACTTGTATCTATACTAAAGCATGCTAAATTCTTAACTAATCATTTTGTTTGCGAAATTCCAAAAGATCTAATAATAGTCAAACTTTAAAAGTAGTAAAACAAGTAAAAGTAAAAAAATGAGATAATTTTAAATAAAATAAAAACTTTTTTGTCAAGACTTGTTGCTTGTTGTGTCACCAGCAAAAAAAACCAACTTAGAGGAAGACTTGGTGTTGGTTGTATCATCAGCAAATAGAACCACGTTAGAGAAAGGCTGGTTGCAGGTTGTGTCACCAGAAAATAGAACCACCTTAGAGGAAAACTGAACCACCTTAGTTGAAAAAATAATATTTTCTCTTATTTGATAATATAAAACTCAAGAAAATTTTAGTACTAGATTGGAAATATAGAACCCTTAAAATAAGAAGCTTTCTAATGCTAGGCCATTTGCTTAGTTTCATATAAAATAAAATAAAAAGTGTAATGTTGCAAAAAAAAAAGAAAAGTAATAATTCAATAAATTAAAAAACTTCCCTGGACGTATGAAGAGAGCAAAAAACTAGCAGCTAGACTTTATCAAAAGTCTTTGATCTGTCAAGAACAGTAGCCCTTGCTTCACCCCTCTAATCTAAAGCTCTAAAGAACCTTTGTGTTATTATGGTTAACAGATGAGGATTAAATTCAGCAATATTATCAGAGAGTAAGTTGTTGGAGCTAAGATAAGATATTAGAAATTTATTAATCAAAGACTCAAAACATTGCTAACAATAGTAAAAAGACTGATTGGCAATTGATAATGGAGTCAAAGCAATCTCCAGATTTCCAAAAAAATTAGATGCCATCTTCCATTTGGAAAATGGCATCTGTGGTTTTAATTCTTTAAATTCTGAATGATTTCAAATAAATTTGTCTTGGTGAACCATGATTTCAAAGTAATTTCACAAAAACTTATTTTAAAACCCATAAAAAAGATAATTTTGAATAATTTTGAACTAAATTAATTAAATCTGCTGTTCAGAGACAAGATATAATGGAGATAATATAATATAGTGGAGATAAATGATTAGGGTTGTTTGGAAAACATCACTAATTAACTATCTGAGATCGAGACAAAAAATTTAAAACATTTAATGATAAAAACTAAGCAAGTAACAATAATTAAAAATTGTTTATTGAAATTATTTTAAAATAAATTTATGTAGGAATTTCATTCTTATGTTACATAAATTCTTTAAATATGTATACTTTTTATATCTGATAAGGTTTTCTCGTGCCTCTTCTCTATAACCTCTCCAGTGTCTTGATACAAAACTTGGAACAGGATCTGTTGAATCAATTTGAACTTGAGAATTAGGATAATGTTGCAGGGATGAAAACATTGCCTTAAACTCTGGTAGGCGACGCTAAAAATATATATATAACTATAAATGTATGTATATATATATATATATATGTGTATATATATGTGTGTATATATATATATATATATATATATATATATATATATATATATATATATATATATATATATATATATTTAGGGTAGGTCACTTTTGAAAATTTTTTGAATTTAGGTTCCGCTGGGCATTTTTCTTTTGTCTTTGACCATATGATACTGAGAACCAATTCTCTTTTTATTTGCATTTAATGTTTTTTTATCATAAATATATCGTTTATGCGAAGTTATGAAAAATGCTTTGCTACTATTCAATAAAATAAAGTCTAAAAATATTCCTGAGCCTTAGTTATCTTAGTTACATCAATAATATATTAAAGTTATATCATAACTTAAAATTTTATAGACTTTTAAGTCTATAGGCATAATAAGACATTAAAATATTGATAACAGCATTTTCATATTTTTCTAAAATAAATAGTTTACTCATAATAAAAAGTTAAAACACAAATTCTCATCAGATCTTTCTTTGATTGGCACACAGCCATCAGCTCTCTATGAGCCAATGTAGCCCTTATAAACCCATCTCTTCTCTTGGCACCACACACCGACATTGAAACCCTAGTGACCTCTTTCACAATGTGTTCAATAGATTGATCGTGAATAGGGAAGTTTGGTACAATCATTGGATTATTAATAAAATATATTATATCATCTTTCATCAAACAACAAGTAAGAACCAGTTCACTAATCTCCTCTGTTTCCCAATTGATTAAATCTATTAGACTATTTTATTCAGTGTTTATCACTGGTATTCTTCTATTTCTGCATTTTCTCCAACATCCTTATTTTTTCTAACATCAATTATTTTCTGCACTGCAAATCTCCTTTTACTTTCATCTGAACTACAGAGCAATGTCTGAAGAATACATTCATTGTGTGCAGGCAGAGGAGCAGGCATGCAGTAATACAATATCCCTCACAAACTTGTTCTGTTTCTTTACCAAGGCTAGTTGTTTAAGAATATGACATGGACCTTGAATCCAGTTATGTTTAGTCTAAAGTCAATTACTTTTTTTCAACATAATCACAATTGTTTTACAATTATTAAAGTAAATTATAGTATTTAAGTAAATTATTGTATTATATCTTTATTTACATCACTAAGTTTATTACCTTAAGATCAAACCACATAATAGAATAAACACCCATGATGAACTCTGTTAACAATTTCAAGTTTTGTAGATCTTTGTTTTCTAAACCATGCTCTGAGCACCAGATTCAAAGTAGTCTATTTGCAAGATTTAACCATCTTGAATGATTGTGTGGACCAATTTGAATCTCCTTTAAGTCATCAGCAAAAACACCTGATGCTATTACATTATATATTCTGTATAAATACTTCTGATCTGTAGACAGTGAATCTACAACTTCTTTCTTGAGATGAATTAGGTCTACAACAAAATCAAGCTGATTTTGTTAATAACCTAATTCATCTTTTTTACTATTGAACATTATACATTGTCTTTTCTACCATCGAACATTATACATTGTACGCCCTCTTCCTTTACTTAATTGTTATGTCTCTCTTTACAGACCTTCATTACTCTTTGCTTTGATCTCTCAATTTTTTTATGATCTAGAGCTAGGTGTTTATCAAGTATATGATCTTTCAAAAAACCTGCATCTTTGGCTGCTTTTAATGTTGCAGTGCTTATTGATGCAGTTGCTCTGTTACTTGTACCAAATCGTAATGCCAACAAAGTGATATGATTTACATTTAAGGTATTTAGCTGAGAAACTTTTTTTATTTCTGGTTTGACTCAACATCATTTTGAGATAATACATCAGAATACTGTCTCGATTCTAAGTCTCTTTGATTTTGCTTTCTTTGATTATATTTTTTTGTCTGGATACATCTTTTCTATCAACTGAACCTATTTGCATTCCACTTTTAAAACCAACTTTATCCCTCAGTGACTTCAAAAGTTTAAGTTCATTAATAGGAATTTTATTTTCCTGAGAAAACAATAGAAAAAGTTGGTTGCAGCCATAACAATTAAATTCTTCACGTGATTTTATTGAACATTTACACTTAACTATGTCAAATAGTTTATTTAAGATTAATTTATGATCAGAAAGTTGCTCAGATGTTCCCCTACATAACACCAGATTATATGCTTTTTTCCAGTCATATATGATTCTTCCTTTTCCTCTTTTATCAGAGATAATGGATATAAGTGAGTTAGCTTTTTGCCATAAATATTTTACTGAGGTCCACAATTTTTCAGAAGTTAGCCTTAGATTTTGGTTATTTTCTTCAATCCTTCTAAGAAAGAGACAGTTTCTTAAAACATCTCTTAAAGTTGGTAGTTCTGACTCTAATAACGTTTTTCCTGTACCAATTAGCTTTGTTAATTTACATTTAATTTTATCACGAGTGTTTTAAGCCATTCTTTATAACTGTAAACTTATTTCTATACAATAAATACATGCGTTATAATTTCTTTCTTTTAATAACTAATAAAACTGTTACTAGTGGTCCGACTTTGGCGTACATAAACAAAATTTTCAGATATACTTCATCAATACATTTTACAAAATCAACTATTACCCATTTCTATGGTAAAATGCCCCCTTAGTTGCTATAATTTAGAATCATATTTTGACATTTTTATTGATAAAATAAATGTATTTTAAGACATTTATTTGATTTGAAGTGGTTGGAAGATAATAATAGTATAAAAATTGACAAAACACTGGGGAAATTATATATATAAAATGAAACTAAAATTTTAAAGCTGAAAATTACCTGACTAAACATTAAATACAAATAAAAAGTAAAATTGGTCCTCAGTATCATATGGTCAAAGACATAAGAAAAATGCCCAGCCGAACCTAAATTCAAAAATTTTTCAAAAGTGACCCACCCTAATATATATATATATATATATATATATATATATATATATATATATATATATATATATATATATACATATATATATATATACATATATATATATATATATATATATATATATATATATATATATATATATATATATATATATATATATATATATATACATATATATATACATATATATATATATATATATATATATATATATATATATATATATATATATATATATATATATATATATATATATATATATATTTAAACAATTTAAAATTTCTACAATTTCTACAAAAAGAGTGCTCAATGTTCTTAAAAGAACAGAGCAATTACAAATTAGTAGAAAATAACTTAGCAAAATTTTTTCTCATTTAACACTGTGTTTCATCAATTAAGACTCATCAGAAAAACTTTTTCTGATGATTTTCTGATGAGTCTTTATTAATGAAACACAGTGTTAAATGAGAAAAAATTTTGCTAAGTGATTCTCTACTAGTTTATATATATATATATATATATATATATATATATATATATATATATATATATATATATATATATATATATATATATATATATATATATATATATATATATATATATATATATATATATATATATATATATATATATATATATATATATAAACTTTATGCAAACTAATTTATGCAGATATATATTCAAAATGACCCTTGGGACAAAAAAAAACAACACCTTTTTTAGAATCTATATCAAAAGACCTATAATGATAAACAATAACTGTTCATTCTCTATAGGATTTTTTCACTTTCATACCATGTTTGCTAAAAACATAATGCTTCACATGATCTTGGTCAGGAGAGTTTAAAACCTTGTGGATTAGGGATGGCAAAAATCCCGAAAATTTTCAATCCTGGGATTTTGGGATTGAGAAATTTGTCCCCGGGAAATTCCGGGACTGAATAGAAAAAAACGCCAACGCAATTGAATACTTTTTAAGCACTAATCACACACTTAAAAATGATCAATTTAATGATAATATAACTAAAATATTTAATACATTAATGAATCTCTAAAATTAAGTTTAATCATGTTTTAACTTAATTTTGTATAAAAACTTATCTAAGACTTTTAAAAATTAATAAACCTAAGTATTATAAATTACAAAACAATAACTTAAAATGGTAACACAGTATAGATAAAAATTAAAATTAAAAAATAAAATATGCATGATGTTAGAAAAAACTTTCATAAATCAAGCATTTTCATAAATCTCACATTTGAAAATTAAAATGATTAGATATAAAAATGGAATTAAAATCGCGCATACTTTTGGAAGCAGAAAATTCAAAATTAAATTAATGTATACCTTCTATTAAAAACTCTTGCTCTTTTCACCAGCAAGCGGTTAAATTTTATTTATTTTTATAATATACTAGTTTTAATATTATTATAAAAAATAACAAAAATACAAGCGCTTGCTGGTGGAAAGAGCAAGAGTTTTTAATAAAAGTTATACATTAATTTCTATTTTATTATATATTTGTAATGATAATTTGGAATGATAATCCTATGAGAATGAGCAATGAATAAAATCTTCAAGTATTTTAAACTTCTTTTTTCACCATTATGTTTGAACTCAAAAGTTCTTTCCAGTCGTTAAAAAAATAAGACGTCCAGTTTGCAATACGTTGTTATGCGTTGTTATGCAAAGATTAAAAATCTCTGGGACATGAGAGGAAGTCAAAATAAAGGCCGATAATAATTTTTTTTTTTAATTTATCTCTCTCAAATATTCATTTAAATGCTCTGGCCCTTTGAACTCCGTGGCCTCCCGGCACATGTGTAGTGTGTCAAGTGGTTAAACTGGCACTGTTTATGGTACTAATAGTTTCATGCCTAAAGGCAATCATTGGACTCAATGATCAATCTTTCAGACTGACCAAACAGCTACTATACAAAAGACGATTTAAAAATTACTAAACTACAATTATAAACTTAAACTTTATTAACTTTTCCTTTTTTTTGACGATCCTGGGATTGCCATCCCTATTGTGGATGTTACACCTGTCTTCAACAAACTCCTGATCAGAATGATAAAAACTTTTTTTATTCAACCACCAAACTGATAAGCTCATAATTATCATCAACTATTGAGCTAAATGAACTAACAATTTTCTGTTAACATTTTTTAATCTTTTATTGTTCTCATTTTGAGCAGAACTTATTCTGGTAATGTTTCTGCTTGACTATAGTCTTCACCTAAATTATTCTTTTTGCTTGGTAATTAACTTTGAATGCATACGTACAGATATAATTCATTCTGTAACTCTTGGCAACAGCACTTTCACAATCACAAAGGTGATTACCTTTTTGTAGCTCATTCTAATCATATCTTAAGAGGCAAATGTTTTTTATGTAACAAATATAGAATAAAAATAAATCACATCTTAAAATAGAAGCATTTATTTACTTGTAAGATCTAGTAGTGAAAAAAAAAGCAAACTCAACCAATGTACATTAAATTGGTTGAGTTTGCCTTTTTTTTTAGTCTAAACCAACCTCCTCCCAATATAAAATCAATTTCAATAATAATTATTATAATAGTATTAACATCCATACCAGTATTAACTTTTTTTATTTTGCTTTTTTTGTAGATCTGTTTTACACTTGCGCTTAGTTTTTAGTAAACTGGTCTGACCTACACAAAATATATTTTCCATCTTGATTGAATTACTATGCATCAACCTCTTTTACCAAATAAACTTTCTGGTTGTTTCTGAACTCAACAGGGAGCATTTTTCAAACCAATCACATAACAATGAGTTAACCAGTAGGAAATCCGCTAACAACTAGCTAACAATATTCATATGGTAAAGACGATTTGATAATAAGGATTGCTAACTAATGAAGCTGACAACTAGCTAGTGATAGCAATCAAATTTTTTTTTTAATTTTTCTTGTGGTTATCTTTTTTTTATTATTAGTTTAGCCAAAGCATCTAGTAATAATAGTTATTGATAGTCAGAAAGCTACAATATGTAGTATTGAATACATATAGATTTTTTGTTGTTAATAAATAGCTACAATAATATAATATCGCTTGTATTTTTAGATAGTGATATCTACTACCTATAAATTTTTAATTATGTCTTAACAAGTTACAAAGCTACAATATGTAGTTATCAAAATATTTATTTAAATTAAATTTTTTTAAATGTTTGTTTTTAAATTTTAAATATTTGTTGCCAACTAAAAACCTGTGGTATGTATAAACATATCGATATAGCAATAGGTAGCTATTCCATTCAGTAGTTATAGAATTATTGATCTTTAGCAGACCTACAATCTGTAGTTATTCATATATCATAATAGTATCGCTAGCTATAAAACTGACCTATTTATGGTTAAGCATTCTGCAAGTAACACATTTCTTTGACTTTTATTGTATATGAATCTTTTGTGGTTTTGGCAACACATTTCAGTACAAAATAAACTCATTTATACCTTCACATGTAGCATCATCAAGGCGTGTCAGTGAATGCTATTGGCTTGGTATAATTGACATGAGAACTTTCCAAAGTAATTAGTCTGAGTCTAAATAGTTATGATACAAGTTTATAAGATATCACTTGGATATTGTTAGGACAACTTTAGGTAGTACATAAGCAAAAGCACAAAAAATATAATTACTAATCAGCAATCTATAATTGGAATAAAAAAAAAAACAGATATTGGAAATAAAATAAGAAATATCATATTTAAAATAATTTATTGATATTTTTAAAAATATTTTCAAATTTATCATAACAATAGTTATGCTCTGTGATAAACTGGCATAACTATATGTGTGTCTAAGCATTCTCATTCAACATGACCCATTCACAAATAGCATCACACAGCTTCAGTCAAAATACATTTAGTGTCAGAATGTCTAAATCTGATTGTTCTTAATAAAACTGACTTCTCTTTAACTTTTTTTTTTAAAGCTATACAGTTACAATTATTAAAATGTTTCATAAATGTACCTGTTGATGCCCATCAGTTGAAGCGATTTTCCTTACTCCATATGTTATACCTTGAATAAGTCCTGATGTAAAAATAAAATGTAAAAAGTGTTTTGTAAGATCTAAATCTATCTTCTGACAAGTAAACTTCTTGTTTTATTTAAATGTAAGAGCTCCTATTTCCTTTATTTGTTTCCTGGCTGAATCAATCATGCACCTTTAAAAAATAGCTTCTATAAACTGTTTTGTAAAAGATTTGAACTATAAGTTATAAGCATTAAAAGAGGTGTAAAATATTCCTTGATAAAGTAATAAACACATTATACAGCAGACTCAAGACTCAAGTTGTAAATAAGTATTTGTATTTATAAAGAAAAATTTACTTCAGCTTATACTGATATACTTTAATTTTGTTTTATCCTATTGTATTGTGTGATGTTGAAATAAAAAATCTTATGTTATATTCAAAAGTTGACACCCAATCTTCTCAGGAAAGGTGTGTAAACTTAAACTAAAATTAAAGTAAACAAACCATAAACTGAAAAGAGAAAAAAAAACTAAACTAAAAAAATAAAAATCTTAAGAAATGACAAAATAAATAAATAAATAAAAATAAAAATTATAAATTATATAAAAAAATTGTGGCTATCTATCTGTCTGTGGTCATTTTCATTTTCCAAGTTAAACTTGAAAAAAGTCAAGGTTTTCCTTTCCAAAGTAAGCTTAAGAAAAGAAAAAAATGAACTTTGTTTATAATCAATCTGAAAGAGTTCTACGAAAAAATAAAAAAAATAAATAAATAAATAATTTAATAAAGTACTTATGGTCATTTTAATGAAAAACAAATGTGATTGCAATTTATTTGATGTCAATTGACATGAAACTAACATGAACAACTTTTGATTTGATATTGCAAGGAGTATCTACAAAGATGTTGATATATAGGATATACATATATATATATATATATATATATATATATATATATATATATATATATATATATATATATATATATATATATAAATATATATATATATATATATATATATATATATATATATATATATATATATATATACACACACACATAGATATATACAATATATACAGGATATATATATATAGTATATATATACTGAGGCAATATCAATATTAAAAAAGTTTTTTTTAATGCATTAAAATTAGACTATTTTTGTACAGTTAAAATAAGTTTTTTTTTAATGATATGAACCAATCTGAACCAAAAAACCGTTCATGGAGATATTAGAGTTCAGAGTAAAACAAACTTAATTTCATATTTTAAATAAGAGGCCAAAATTAAAAAGAGTTATAAGATAACTTATTGCAAAAGCAGTGCTGTTTTTTTGTGTATATGGCCATTTTGAATGAAGAATATCTTTTACATTTAGACAATAAGATCCATTGAGGTCATTTAATTTATTGAGAGGACTTAAGCAAACCAACTATTTTCAAAAATAATAGCTTATTGGTGCATTGACTTTTGAAAATAAGCATCAATTTTATTTTTTAAAAGCAGGTGAAGTTATGAAACAGGATTTTTAGACTAAACTTGAGCTTTAAAGGAGTACTTTCCAGTCAATAAAACCTGAAGTTCTTTTTTAATATAAAACATTCTAATATAAGACTAAATTAACAAAAGACGTTGTACTCGAATGTAAAGAACTTGTTTTATTGAATGAATTAAAAATTTTATCATTAACTTTGTCATTATAAATTTTTGGTTCAGATTTATATGAATTATTTAACTGGTAACTTTTGTTTTCGCATAGAAAATTCACAAATGAAGAGGAAAACTCTAATTTAAAAAAATTTACTGCCAACTAAAGGAGAACTGAAGGAGAGGATTATAAAGATTAAATTATCATAAAAGTAAAAAATAAAAGAAATAAAAAATTATTACACTCTCTAAAACGTTTTTAGAGAGTACAATACATTATAAATGCTTATTTTAAAGCTTTTAACTTTTTTGTTTCTATATTATACCACCATGAAATCTAAAATATAATTCTAAAATATAAATAAAGAAACTAACCATACGACTAATACCAGTATTGGCTTTAAAAGTTGCACGAACATGATCTCGTTCACTTGATAAGGCAAATAATGGATCTAAAATTATACAATCCAAATTTAACAAAATTACAAATATATATATATATATATATATATATATATATATATATATATATATACATATATATATATATATATATATATATATATATATACATATATATATATATATATATATTATATATATATATATATATATATATATATATATATATATATATATATATATATATATATATATATATACATATATATAAACTCTTAGTCCATATAGCAACACTTTTTTGCGGCAGCCAGCTATGAGATAATTGATGAATGTACTGAAGCCAATGACAGCAGGTATTTCAGTGTGGAATCACCACCCTCAACAACAACAAAAAAAAAAACACTTAAAAAACCCCTAATGTGAATAAATTTTTATTTGCAATTTGTTTAACCCAGTGGTCACTAGACGTGTTTTAATTGTCTAAAATATATATTTTACACAGTTCACATTTTAAAAATAAAATATAATATATCGCTAGTTTTTTAGCTAGTGATATCTACTTCCTATAAATTTTTAATTATGTCTTAGCAAGTTACAAAGCTATAATATGTAGTTATCAAAATATTTTTTTATATCAACATTTTTTTAAATGTTTGTTTTTGAACTTTAAATATTGTAACTAAAAACCTGTGGTATGTATATACATATTGATATAGCGATCTAGTAGTTATAGAATTATTGATCTGTAGTTATGTAGTCATCTAGTAGTTATAGAATTATTGATCTGTAGCAGACCTACAATCTGCAGCTATTCATATATCATAATAGTATCGCTAGCTATAAAACTGGCATCACCACCCTCAACAACAACAACAACAAAAACATTTAAAAAGCCCCTAATGTGAATAAATTTATAATTGTAATTTGTTTAACCCAGTGGTCACAAGACGCGTTTTATTTGTCTAAAATATGTATTTTACACAGTTCTCATTTTAAAAATGAAATGGAAATTTCACCTACATATCCAGCAATTTACATTAAGCAAAAACTTTTATCCATAGGAATATTTAAAATACATTTTTATAAAAAACATGTTTTTTTGTAAAAACATATTAACTACATTTGTAAAATAATTACATTTTGTGATAAAAAAAAGAAAGTTAAACTTTTTGAAATTAAAAAACTTTAAATAATTATGATTTTGAAAATTAAAAATTTAAATTTAATTTGAAGGAATGTAAAATAGTTTTGAAATACTTCTAGTTTTGAAAGAAATAACTATTTCCTTTTTATTTGCAAACCAATTCATTGTGTAAAAATGTTGAGATTTTATGAAAATCTCTTTCATAGATTCAAATATGTAAAAGTAACCATTAAACTTTATTCAATGTGTTAACAAAGGAGAAGTGTTTTTGCTTCAGAAAATTTTTTTAATTAAAAATTTTTGTTTTTAATTCAAAATTACATTAAGTTCGTATGACATAAGCTTTATTTATGAACATAAATTGTTTACAAATATCTTATTGTTAACTGATAAAATATAAACTGTTTAAAATCTTTATTAAAAATAGTTCATTAAATACTTCAAGAAAAAAAAAAAATTATTATGTTATAAAAGGTAATGTATGGCTAAAAAAAAACAATTTTTTTAAATTTATTTGAATTTAATTTATAATGCTGGACTTTATTAATATAGGAATTTATAACTTATAGAATTTTAAGTTTGTGAGCATTAGCTTGGGCGCCCAAACAGTATGGAATTATGTCTGGGTATGACACTAATATATATATATATATATATATATATATATATATATATATATATATATATATATATATATATATATATATATATTATATATATATATATACATATATATATATATATATATATATATATATATATATATATATATATATATATATATATATATATATATATATATATATATATATATGTATATATATATACATATATATATATATATATATATATATATATACATATATATATATATACATATATATATATATATACATATATATATATATATATATATATATATATATATATATATATATATATATATATGTATATATATATATATATATTTCAGTCTATATATATATATATATATTTCAGTATATATATATATATATATATATATATATATATATATATATATATATATATATATACATATATATATATATATACATATATATATATATATATATATATATATATATATATATTTCAGTCTGAATGTGAAGCTCTACGAATTTGCCGTGACAAACTTGAATCTGAACTTCAAATGATTGACGATGAAATAAAAGAAACAATATACAATATTACCACAGAAAACCTAATACAAGAAGATTTACACTCTACTTTCATACTTTATATGAACAAAGATGTTGATTTTACCAACAAAAAAGGGACCACAAAATTGAAGGAATGAGAAAAGCATATGAAAGAGACAAACTAAAAACAAAATCATTAATTAAAAGAAATGATAAAAGAATAGATAGTATTCAACACGCAACAAACAGTCAGGATTTTGAAACTGTACAACAAATACAACAAACAAGCACTTCTCAAATTAATGATTTATCTCTATCTGATAATAATCTACCATCAAAAATCTACCAACGACCCCAACGAGCAGTAAAAATAAAAAAATAACACCTAAAATTAAAAATTTTATCCAAAATGAAGTTATCAAAGTTACAAATATCACTATTACTCAAAGGTCCTAAGTTAACTCCCACAACCAAAGGTAAACTATTTTCAGTAAAATACGATTTAAAAGAATTTACTAGGAAATTGATTATCCATGAACAGTTTTATATATGAAATATATTTAAAAAAAACAAACTTAATTTTAAGATACGAAATTAAGTTTTTTTTACTCTGAACTTGAATATCACCATGAACGGTTTTTTGGTTCGAATTGGTTCATATCATAAAAAAAAACTTACTTTATACAGTGTTGATATTTCTAACCTTTATACTAGTATTTCTCATGAAATAGGTTTAGAAGCAATTAAATTTTGGATATGTAGACTACGTGATGATATACCTAACAGATTTTCGGAAGCTTTTATTTTAGAAAGTGTGAATTTTATTTTAAAGAACAACAATTTTACTTTTAATAATGAGTTTTTTAATCAATTAATCGGAACAGCTATGGAAACAAAAATGGCTCCACCATATGCTTGTTTAGTAGTAGAATATCTTGAAGAAGCTAAATTATTTCCTAAAGTTTTACTAAATTTCTTCAATAAAATTGAATGCAATAAGAACACATAAGTACATCAAGCTTTAATAAGAAACCAGTTCTTATTAACGATGAATGCAAGGTTTTAAAATGTAAATCAAAATGCTGTAAGCAATGTACTATGTATCTTCAGTTTGTTAACCATTTTACAGCATCATCTGGTAAAGTATGGTACATTAAAACTTCAATATCATGTAATTCAAAAAATATCATTTATTTTCTATCATGTAATGGATGTGATGGAAAAAGCACATACATTGGTAAAACTAATAACATAAGGTTAAGAACTAATCTACACATCTACACCTGTAGAACAGGTATTGGTTCAGATAAATTTGATCAGCATGTCTTTAATTGCCATAAAAATGAACCTTTTTTAAAATTATTTCCTATGTTAAAACTTTCAAATGAGAATTTACTTCTTATTTATGAAGCTCACCTACATAAACAGGGACATGACACAATGAACTTATAATTAGAAAGTAATTATTTTTACATTACTTTTAAAAAGATTTTCTTATAGTTATACTATATTATGGTTACTTATAGTTTTTTTATATAAACCTTAATTACTTCCTTTTTTAACTTTTTAGAGGAAGTTTAATAAAAAGAACTTTGATAGTTTTATATATATATATATATATATATATATATATATATATATATATATATATATATATATATATATATATATATATATATATATATATATATATATATATACTTTTGCTTGGTTGTCTTTAATTTGTACAATAAAAAACTTTGTTTTTTAAAAAAAAAAAATTCATTTAAAAAACCAGGAAAATTTTTTTTTTTTTTTTGAATTATGTTAATTATTCTTATTGAAATATTGCCTAATAGTTGATGGATTGCCTGCCAAAACCAAAGCCCTCAGTCAATGCAGCAGTACTCCTTGCATGTTCTACCTATTTGTTGATGTAGCAGATATATGTAAACAGTAAAAAAAATATAAATAAAACATTCAGAATTTTATTTTAGGTTTTTTTTAAAATATCATCTATTGAAGAAACCTAATTAGAAAATTCTGATAATTCTTGGTCAAGTGTCATTTGTAAACTGAAATATTTATTGATTTAGGGCTATCCATAGAGGACGTAATGCAAACGAGGGAGGGGGGGAGGAAGGGGGGAAGCTGTAGCTGATTCAGACGTTGCCATCAAGAATCATTTCCTTCTATATTTTTCTTTGCTTATTCAGAGCAACATTTCTTAATCCAACTTCCTCCTAATGATCTGTTTTGTCATTCTATGCAATTGAGTTTGTCTCAGAGAATGTAAATTCTGTAAGAATTGCAACTTTGCCTCTCAAGCTATACTCAAATAGCATGTTGGGCTCTACTCATTCCAATGTTACTAACCAAATGGCTATTATTCTTTGTGAGTCAGACCTGTTTGCCACTTGGCAACTGTTCGCCACTCTGCATTGCCATCAAGTGCAGAAGAGGATTGATAGCCGTAACCGATTGGTATTCCGAATGATGCAACTGTTTCAGACAATTTGGACTGTCCTTTTCCAATCATATCACTTTGATTAAATATAATATATAGAATAAGATTTGAAATAATATAAACTTTTTATTTTAGGGAGTCCTACAAGAACAAATTACTATGAATCAAATGTGGAAGTTCCCAATCAACACCAGGTTGATTTTAAAGCATAGAAAACTGTAATTCGCATGTGAAAAATGTCAATAAACATGCTTAAATTAAGAATAAATTTTATTAAAAGAAAAAAAAAGGGAGGGAAGAGGTCCCACTTTTAGGACATCTTTTTTAAGAGAGGAGTATAGGCAAAAATGGTGAGGTTCTTTATGGATGGCCCATTTGTAATATTAATCAATCATAATAAGTTATATTTTTGTTGTATTGCACACATATCCATTGTTTCATAATTTAAATTTTGAAATGCAAACAGTATTTTTCCCTGGTTTTTTTTTTATTTGTTTTTTTCTGGCATTATGAATATTTGCATAACTCTCTGTTGATACTCCCCCCTCAAATTTAGGGGGTTACAAATTTTAAATGGTCATAATTTTATATGGTCATAATTTTATATGGTCATAATTTTTTAACGCTGAGAGATTATACTAAGGAATTTAAAATTTATCGATTAATATAAATTTAGTTGAGGAAAAAAATATTTAATCAACTTGTTACTCTCATATTTTGGAGGGAGGACGAGGGCAAAAATTTTGGGGTCTTTTGTTACCAGTCTCCTATCATCACAATATTTTGCAAAATATACTTTTTTGACATAAGTATAAACATATAAATGTTTAGAGTTTGCTCTACTATTTAACAAATATTTGTACTAAACTTTTAAAAAACTAGAAAAGTTAAACTTTCTTAATGTGTACTTTTTAATTATATTAACAAACCTTAGAAATGAGTTTAATAATGTTAAAAGTTTTGTATTTCATCCATTTAGTAAACATCGAAAATATGCTTATTATCTTTCTGTATTCTTCATTATTTTAAGCTTGCACGTTTTTTATGTGCCTGTCAAATTTTATTGAAAAATTTTCAATAATATATATATATATATATATATATATATATATATATATATATATATATATATATATATATATATATATATATATATATATATATATATATATATATATATATATATATATATATTATTGAAAATATTTTATTGAAAAATTTGCATGCACACTATCTATATTTTTACCCGTACTTTTGGTAGCTAATTTCTATTTTCTTAAACCATTACCAGGAGATAAGGGAAGAGGATAAACATTTTGCTCAAATAAACAAACATTGATTTTTCAAAATTAAACTATTAATAATGTGAAAACTATTATAAAGTTTATGTAAAAAGCTTTAACATAAACTAATAAATTTTTTAAAGATTGTATACAATGTAATAATATGAATTAATTTAGATAAAATGATTTTGCCTATCAAATAATCAGCAATGATATGACAAAACTGTTTTTTGCTCTATAAAATTCGAAAGAATGGCAAAAGATCTGCTTAAATTAGTAGAAATATCATTTTAATGGTAAGTTTTAAAAAAGAATTATGACTATTGCAACAAATTTTGATATTTTAGCATTGTTACAGTTTAATTTACACATATAACAATAATAAAATATCAATAACATCAGTAAATAGTTGTCGCACGATCCCATCACATATACTCAAAAAATTTTATTTCACACTTTAATAATTAATAAAAACATAAATAGTTAATCAGACCATATAAGTAATCATGTGCCCTTGATTCTTGAATATAAGCTTTTGAAATCGTTCGAGTTTCAGACATGATTATTTTTAGTTTCAGGTGTTGCAAAATTCATTGTACGCAAGGTCAGAATATATATGTATATATAACAACCGTTGTCATAGTAAAATGTTTTAAACTGGGCAGAGCTGGAAAAAACCTATTTCAGAAAGTGGGTTTTTGGGTTTTTTGGATTGTTTTGGTTATTAAGGGTTTTTAGGGTTTATTGAATTTTATTTTTAAAGGCTAGATATCATTATCAAAATGAAAAAACTAAATATTAATGACTGCTTGACAATCATATATATATTTTTTAATTTATGTTATTATTTAGGTGCCCCAAGAAGACCTAACGGTCTTATCGCAGAGCGCTGCGGAACAGCATTTAACTAGGAAGTTCACGTCTCCTTCCTGACGCGAAATATTTCCAGAGTTTGTTTCGAACCTGGATCTCCTTTTTTCGCTCTAACCACTACGCCACAGCCGCATTCATAGTATGGAGATTTCCAGAAAATTCAATGAATATCATAACGAATTTTTTTTTTTTTTTTTTTTTTTTTTTTTTTTTTATATTATTATAATTATAGTTGTAGCCGTAAATTTACATAGAATGTACACATACAGCGAGCAGGGAAAACACCCTACTATAAACAACCAGTTTTATAAATAATTGTTTCAAACTTATTCCACAACCAGGAGTCTAGTCTATTTTTGAAGGAAAGTACAGTGGAGTACAAAGTTATTTGCTCTGGTAGTTCGTTCCAGTATTTTGCTGATCTATTATACAAATGATTATATCTTGGAAGACAGTTTGGAACATACTCACGCCTTATTTTAGAATGGTGACCACGAGACATGGAGTTAATATATATTTTGGTAGATATTTATCATTAACTATATCAAAACGATGTATTAATTTAAAAACTTGGATTAAATCGCATCGAAGGCGTCGAAACTCAAGTGATGGTAGATTTAATCTTTTTAGCCTTTTGCAGTATTGAAGATGCCTCAAGCTGTAAGCCCATTTTGTTGATTTTGTTGCTCTGTGATAAGACCGTTATACCTCCATTAACTATGATTATTAATTCAGACTGGTGGAAATCGGCAAGCAATATAATTTAGGAAAACTATTTATAAAAGACTCAATAATTGAAATCAAAGGTAAACGCAAAATTATATTTGGCGTAAAAAATAAGTTTGAGTAAAAGAAATACAAAGTAAGGTCTGTAAAATCGGTATCATTGACTTCCGTGACAGTAGCATCACTGTCATCTAAAGCATGTGACATTGATGTAAATGGGTAAAAATTGAGTAGTTTAAGCACTATTTGTTATCACTTAGTTTCAGAAAGAAAAGGAAATTTTTAAACCTTTTCAACGTGGAAAACCTTTTCAAATTTGAACCGGAATAATTTCAGAAAGATAAGAAAAATTTTAATGACGTTTGGTAGCGTTAGATAACTAATATATATCGTAATAAAAATTGTTTAGTAGAATATTTATAGAAAATCATACTTTAATATTTGTAGCAATTATTTTAATTAAAAATTAGTTTGATGGAAAACCTTTTCAAATTTGAACCGGAATAAAAAATTTGAAAAATATAACTTTTAGTTAAAGACTGAAAGAAGAAGACAGACAAGAAGACAGACAGGATAAAAGAATCTTACAGCCTTTTCTGCAATTTTAATGTGACAAATGAGAACATTACAATAACTGCCTAGCTTTTGCTGATGTTTAAATATTAAAACAATTGAACTACTGTTTTTACCACCAATCACTATCTCTAAATTCAACTAATAGACCAGGGAGTTATCAGTGAATAGAAAACCTTTTATTGTACAAATTTTATTTGCCGTCAGATTGACTATATTGTTGCAAGTAAAACAATCCCAAAAATCAATAGTCTTGAAGCCATGCACATGTTGACCATTTCATGGTAGGCATGTTGACCATATCATGGTAATTTGTAAAAATGCTATCACAGATCAATAATTCTGAATTCCATTTTAATCAACAATTGTGTTGTGGAAGAAGAAGGGGACAGATAAGGAATCCAACAGGAAAATGCGGAGACTTTTATTTAAGAGGTTAAAAAACTGCTTAGAAACGAAAAATCAACTAAAAGTGTACAATTTTTTCAAAAAACTGTAAATTTTTTTTTAATTTAAAAGTTAAATACTTACGCTCTATCTTAATCGAAATGTGTTCTTTGTTTTGCAACTAAAATTTGTGAAAAGTAATGGTTAGGGATCGTCCATAAAGTACGTACGCTCGGATGCGGGAGAAGGAGTTTTCAAATGGCGTATATGAGGTGGGGGGCAGGGGGTAAATTATAAAGTAAGAAGACACTAAATTTAAAAAAATATCATAAAATGTTGGGTATTATTAATTATTTATGTGTTATGCAAGAAAACCTAAAATTAGTTGATAATTCATATCTTGGATATATTTGTAAATGTAACTTTAAATAACAACCAATGAACTTTCATGAAGCATCTTTGCCAAAGCCACCTTTACGGATGTTCAATAAAAATCTGTGAAATTTATAAATTGTTTTCACTCTTTATTAGTAAGCCATAAAACAGAAATGCATTTTTGTATTTATTTTTTAATCTTTATTAAATAATAATATCATAACCTTTAAGTATTGATTCTTTTATTAGTTTCAATATAAGTGACTTTTATCAATCTAATATTTCCGATTTTTCCTATTTGAGGCGAGTTGATTTGGCTAAGTCGTTCACGAGATTCTTATTAACTTTCTTGAGATAGGAACTTATCCTAATACGAAGTTGTATCAGATTTTTTTATTGAAATATTTTGCATAGACTATTCCATTTAGAATACTCCAAAAACCCTCAATTAAACAACATTTTTGTATGTTTGGGAGATTATCAATTTTGGCCACCAAAGTTATGGAATTTTTTTACCAAAAAATGACATCATTGCAAGGATACCAAAATAATAGGCCAAAATAAGTATTGGTCATTAACATGATATTTTTAAATAAAAACCATTAATGACTCCTAATCCGAGAAACAACTGAAAAAGAATTTTTTAGTAAAAGTTTGCAGTTTTTCTATATTTTACCCTCGCAGGTGTTTGTTCAAGTTTGCTTGAATAAAAAATGTAAACGTCGTTTATTGAGATGTAAGTTAAAGTGAAATAAAATTTAGATTTTATCGATAAATATAAATTTATTTTAAATTATTAAAAATATTTTTTAAATATTTTTAAAAAATTTATCAACCTGTTGCTTTAACGTTTAGGGCAATTGAGGCCAAAACTTTAGGGTTTTTTTGTTCCCATACTACAATCATCACAATTTTTTGCAAAGCGTCCTTATTTGACATAAGTATAAACATAAGCATGTTTGGAGTTTGTTCCGTGTCTAGAAATAAGCCTCAAACATCAAAAAATGCTCGATCTGCCCCTAATATGCAGACACACACACGTTCTAAGATTTCTTTGATCCTCAACCTGTCCTCACTGATTTTGATTTCGGCAATGATGAGCAATTCCGATCTCAGTAAAGCTTAGGGTTGTACTACATGAACAAATAATGAACTTTTATCTTATTAGAAAAATGCTCTTAATCCAAATATAAAGACATACATTCAATGCAAATATTCAGGCTAATACATTCGGTATTCAAACTATAGAGTGTAATTCAATAAATAAATTACATATGCGTATAATATAAGATTGATATAGATCAGTTTGTAGCAGAGCCTTTTTCTACTCGTTATTTCGAGATTCACACCAATTTCCCTTATTGCCCCCTTCTGATTCAAGAATAATTTAAAAATACAGTTTATTTAAAGGATTACATTTAAAATTCCACAAAAATACAAATATACATGCTAAAGTATTATAAAAGCGAATAAACCTGCATTATAATAAATTTTTATTATTTTCCAAAATAATAGAAATCATTTGGCAAACGCTTTTATATAAATAGCCAATAGGCAAAAAATTATATATAAATAGCTAATAGATTTAAAATAATATAACACATAGCAAAAAAATGGCAAAATGTCAGTGATTTTGCATATTGCAGCATGTCTTATTATAAAGTACGCGTCAAAATTACGTGCCTGATATAAAATAAATAACTTCTAACAATTTTCTAGCAGTTTTTAAAACACAACTTCATGTTTGGTATGTATCGGCAACTTCAATTGTCAATGATTAGTTTGCTTATTACGTTTTATTCTAAGTGTTAGTCTTTTTTGTTAGTAGAGTTTACACTACAAAAAATCAAAAAAATTTGGAAAGCTAGTATCTATCCGAAGATATAAATAAAAAACAAAAAATACGTAAAAAACAATTTTTTAATTAAAATATAAATAAAAAAAGAACTACTTGCATACAAAACTATAAATGCAAAAAACAAATCCTAGAGTTTTGAAGTTGAACATTTTGATCAAATCGAAAATTGGAAATGTTAAATAATTTTTCTGTTTATTTATTTTAGAAAAAACCCATAGGGAATCACCTTTTCACAATATCAGTTACTTCGCCTATGAAAGCATCGCATATACCAGGAGACTGTTGCTCAGAAGTTTTTATTTTGTTTTCAAGTTCTTCAATGACTGATATTCGATTTGAATGTTTTACTTTTAACTTTTAAGAAAATGAACACTGTTAAATGCTTAAAAATGAAACTTTTTTAAGATGTAATAAAATTAATCAGATTTTTGTTATCAAAAACATAAATAGTAATAAATTAAAATTTGGAAAAAGATTTTAGTACCTGCGCTAAAATTGGCAACAATATTCTCGATAGTGATTTTGACTGCGGTAGCTCAACTGGTGTACTAAACACGTGCGTTTTGTTAGTCACAGTAGAAGATAAATTATCTGGAGCCTGGAGTCGATTTACAGCAGACGGTTTAATTGTAAAAATCCAAGGATCTTGAGAATGATCTTCTTTTAAAGAATCTCTAAAAATCAATAAAGAGATAATAAAGAGATAATAAAGAGATAATCTTGTCGATTTCAAAACCAGAATAAAATAAAGTAACATTAAAATATTAAAGTATTAGTAAATATAATTCATTGAAATTCAGAAAAAAATCAATAAACTAAAATTTTGCTAATACAATTAAATAAGTTGAATTATAAGAAAAAATTTATTGGATAACAATTATAAAAAAAGCCAACTAATGATAAACAAAGGAACAATATTTAATAGTTTTTATATTATCTAATTTTTCCAATTAATTTTTTAGCCAGGAAATATAACTCACATTCTACTATCATCATCGGAGTCAATTCCGTCGTCACCACCATTCATTCTCCATTTTCTATACTTGTCTATAAGTTCAACTAATGTACCGGTGCGTCTTGCTTGTTTAATAAATCTATGCTTGAGCAAATCTTTTGCAGACTGACGCTAAAATTAAATTACTGAATTTAAAATATAAAAATAAATGACTGAATATAATGTAAAACAACCGTTTACGCAATTAATCCAATATTTAGGCTTTAAAATTCTCTCTACTATTAATAAATATTTTTTAAAATTTAGTATTTCTTTTTTAATTGAATATAATAAAAAAGATTTTTTTACCTCTTGAGGAACTTTATTTAAACAGCAAGAAACAAAGTCTTTAAATAATTTACTAAAATTTCCTGTTAACTCAGGTGGATTATTTTTTGGTATAAGAAATAACACTCTCATTGGATGCAGTTCAGCGTGTGGTGGCTCACCTTTTGCTAATTCTATTGCTGTAATACCCAGTGACCACATATCAGCCTAAAAAAGAACTTTTTTTAATTATTATGCATGCAGGATTATTCACAATAGATGTAGAAAATGATATAAAACTTCACTTTAACTTAAATGATTACTTAGGTATTCAAAAAAGAATATCAAATTTTTCCTGTAAATCATACTATTATTTTGGGGGAATTATGGATTCTAATTAAATTTTTTTCTATAACACATTACAATGTATTATTCACAGAAAAAAAAAGCTTAAGTAGCAGTATGAATTTAAAAGAAATAAAAAATAAATTTAAAGGAAATAACTTTAAAACCAAAAATTTGAGTAACAAATCAAATTGTTTTACAAACCAGAAAAGTAAACATAACTAGATTTATACAAAAAAAATTTGTACAAAAAAAAAAAAAAAAAAAACTATATTTAACTATTATTCCAACATTTAACTAAACTATATTTAAACTATATTTAAAGTGGTTTTCTAAAAAAATTTGCTTGTGTTACTGATAAAGTTAACACCTTGGAATCATACTCTGATTGCTTAATAACTTCAGGTGCCATCCAAAATGGAGTTCCAACAAAAGTATTTCTTTTATTCATTGTATTAGTTAACTGACCAGCAACGCCAAAATCAGCCAGTTTTACATTTCCTTGTTCTGATAAAAGCACATTAGCAGCTAAAAGAATTTATACATCAGAATTATAATCATTATGATCATCAACACAATTATCACATCATCGTCATCACCATCACAATCATCATCATCATCATCATCATCATCATCATCATCATCATCATCATCATCATCATCATCATCATCATCATCATCATCATCATCATCATCATCATCATTATCATCATTGCCTGCATAAAAAAATTAAACCTTTAATATCGCGATGCAATTTTCTTTCTGCATGCAAGTATTCCAACCCTTTCAATACTTCTCGGAGTACAATAGGTATATAAATTTCATCAAATGGTCCAGCTTTCATCTATTATGTAAAAAATATTTTTAAGAGATTGAATTATATAAAAAAAAATTGCAAATTTAAAAAAATACTATTTATTAAATAAAAACAGGCAAGTTGTGCCTTTTTTTATTATAGAGGCATATATAGAGGCAACTAAACATAAACATACATATATACATAGTGGATTATGTGGATGAACAGTGGATGAACACCGCATCAGAGGTTGGAACAAAACAAAAAATCAAGTTAATGAAATAAATAACAGTGGTTATTATTGGAATAAATTTAAATTCAAAATATCAAAAAATTAAACCTTGACCATATTTAACACATTCAATCATACACAACTAAATTTAACATCCAAATAAAAAACAGTTCAACAAATTTGTTAAACAAAAAGTGCTTAACAAATTAGTTTTAAGTATTCTGATGGTACTTTTGACTAATAAAACTGATTTGGCTAATTAAATTGATAAGACCAAAGCTCCATGGTTTCAGTCTCATCAATCAAGGGAAGTTTAATGGTAACCATTAAAAGGTACTTCTTAAACATTTAGATGAATTGAAAAACCAAGCTCAAGCTTTTAAAAGAGTACATACACATTTTTCTATTCTGTAACATTAAGTTTGGGTTAATGGTACAACTATCTTAGCCATTAATGTAAATCAAATGATAAGAAATTTTCATTTTGTGATTATTGTTTGATAAAATAATTAATATATAGATAACAAAAAAAAAAAAAAAAAAAAAAAAAAATAGAAAAATTATATTAAATTAAAAAATTGAGTTGAGTGACTTAAATTAAAGTCTTTAATGACGTCATGCAAAAAAAAAAAAAAAATTATAAAAAAATTTTGTTATCAAACTTATTTCCAATACAGCTGCAAGCAAGCAATACTTAAATTAAGAAAAAGAAAGTAGAGAGTTTAAGAGCAAAAAAACTTGGTCCCATTTTCCTGTTCAAACCACATCATTTCCAAACTAAGATTGCTCTTCAAAACATCACTTTCTTTAGGTGTTTAGTTGTGACTTTGGTGTAGCAGCAAGTAGTTAATATAGCAGTATTTTGATCATTGAAGTGATTTCAAACTGTCGCACAAAAAGAAAAACATATCATTCACATTTTTGAGGAAAGGAGAGGCTTTGAGGTTTATACAACTTTATAAAAAGTTATAACTAATTAAAAGTTATAACACTAGCCTATATTAATCACAACTTTTTTACAATTTTATAATACTTTATACAACTTTAATCAGAAACCAAAAGTAAGGCAAAAAATGGCTCATTACAAAGAGAAATACTAGCAGGCAATGTTGCTGCAATGAAAGAAAAAGACATGGTTGGATTAGTTGTAACCAAGCAACAAATAACTGTGTCACTGTGTCAACAAATAACTGTGTCATATGATGCCAAAGTGCAAACTTTGGCATCATATGAGCCTGTTTTAACTGTTTTAACTTATTAACAGGCGTAAAGAAAACTCTTACTACAATTGTACATTGTCTTTTGTCTCTTAAAATAATACTCAGCAACTTTGTGCTCAGAAATGTCTGACTTTTTTTACCCATTCCCCACCCAAAAAAAATAAATAATAAAATTTAATCTGAAAAGACAAACAACTTAAAGATTTTCGGTTTACTCTGACTTTTGAGTTAGTTTTACATGCAACCCAGTAAAGCAGACAAAAGTTTGCAATCTAAATTTATGTGGTAGTGGTATAATGGTAGAGCGCTAGTAAGTGAGAGATTCCAATTTCGATCTCAACCTGGTAGTAACATGGTCAACATGTTTTTCTGTGCAGCAGCCTTGTTCGCCAAAATTCCTGTTTCAGAGTTAAAGAGTTGAGAGAGGGTTTTAACCACAATTAAGCCTCATTGTCTGTAGTGGCCTTCTCAGCTTTGAGAACGCGAGTTTAAATTTAAAAAATATATATGAACTTGTGTAAAGGTAACAAAAGAACAGTTGCTGTTTAAATGATATTTTGATATTGATGGATTGCAACACTCTTATTACACTTTAGTTATTTTATTCAGAATTTAAGCAAATGTTCATCTAAATTTTATTAAAATTTAAAGAAAACAATCTTTTGCTGTTTTTGTTTTAGTTGTTTTTATTTCAATTATTTTATTTTGAATCAAAATAAAACTTTGCGGTTTGTTTTTCTTATATATATTTTATTTAGAATATAAATATGTTTGTTTTTTCCATTTTTATCCTAATTATTTTATTTAAAAAATAAATTAATTTTTTATGTCTCGATTTTATTTTATTTCATTATAGAAAATAAACAAATGGTTTGCTTTGCTGTTTTTATTTTATTTAGAATTTTATATATATATATTATATATATATATATATATATATATATATATATATATATATATATATATATATATATATATATATATATATATATATATATATATATATATATATATATATATATATATATATATATATATACCCACACACACACACATGTATATGTGAACAATGAATATATGAATAACAATGAATAACAATGTATATGTGAACAATGAATATAAATGGAAATACATTGCATTATGAAGATAAAAGATTCCTTGAGTCACATTTTTAATGGTGTTTAATATAAAGATAACAATGTATACATGATGAACATATATATATATATATAATAAATGATTAAAAGAATAAAAAAATTAGCTTTCTAATATGAATTTGTCACATATTGTAGAACAGAAATTGTAAAGCTACTTACACAACTACTTAAAGTAATTTATAAGGTATACAAATAAATCTTTTTCTGGCTGCAGTTTGGCATAAAGAAGAAATTATAACTGATCCAAAATAACTGTTTACACTTCATTACAAATAATTTATTTAATAAAAATAAAGTTTACAATGATCATTTTTTGAAATAAAACAATTTCTTTGTACCAAAATGCCTGATACAAAAATAATAGCATGTGTTGATATAGTTATAGTTGATCATAAGATTTAACATTTTAAAATGTTCATTTTGAAAGCAATGATTAAAAAAATAAAAATCAACAATTAACAGAAATCAATTACATAGAAATATCAGAAACCAACAAGTGCTTATGAGAATGTCAGATATCTACAAATAATTAACAAGTGTAATCAGAAATCAACATCAGAAACATAAGAAATCTATGATCAAGAGTAATTATTTTAATTTGTTAAAAAAATTAAACTAATCAGCAAAGAAATTAATTTAAAAAATAAGATAAAAATATACTTAACAAAACAAACAAAAATATGACTTACTATACAATAGTAGTTAACCATTAAATTTAATATAGGGCTTATATTAAATTTAATGTTACAGCTTACAAAATATTTCCCAAAACTATTTTGTTCTCTAATAATTTTTACTCATCATTATAAAAATATTGCAACTATTTCAGTTTTGAAAAAAGAACAGAAGAATATGTTTAGTAACTTTTTTTTTAATTAACAAATCGGAAAACATAGAATAACAATATATTTTCAAAAAAAATTTTTAATTATAAAAATTTTACCAAATCCAAAGCTGAGCCACCTCCTAAGTACTCCATGATTATCCATAGTTTGGTACCCTAAAAAATGCAAAGACAATTATAAAAGCAAATTTAATAATTCAAACAGACATTACTAAGCTATCATTAGTATTAGTAATAATATAAAAATGATCAAGCCATATTTGAAAAAAATATTTATACTACTTAAAAATATTATATTACTTTCTTTTTAATAATTCAATTTTACTTTTTATAACTTAAATAAAATTTGTTCATTTATTAAACAACCAACAGAAGTAAAAACAATTTGTGCCATTTTAATAAAATGTTAAAATATAAGTTTTAAAGTAATTTTTTTCACAATCAAAATTTTTTTCGCAATTAAAAATGTAACAAAAAGTAGTTTTCACTTTTTTGAGTTTTGTTTTGAAGCAAATTTATTTTCTTTTTCATAAGGAATTGTTTTATTTATTCTTTAGTTTTTTCAAGTTTCAGTTTAGCTTAAACTAGGAAGTTAATACTTAAACTAAACAGCTTAAACTTAAAAGTTTTAGCTGTTTAACTCTATTTGAGTGCATTTCTGAAACGATTAAATCATCAAAACACCTAAACAGTCGTGATCAAGTTGTAAACAAAAAAAATCATTTGTGTGGTCAGCAACAGCGTTCAATTGAATGCCATTCCTGTTAAAGCCTATATATATCAGGGGTTATTCTAGACCGTTTTCGACAGTGTCAAACTTATTTGGATGCCGCCGAAATTAAAATTTGAGGACCTTCTTTTTTAAATGTTTTTAACAGCAAATTTTGTTTTTTTCTCAAAAATTTGCCTTTATTTGGCAATATTTCAATTAAATTTATCTGAGACAGGAGAGGGGAGGGTGTACTGCTGCCCAAATTTTTAGCCCCTGTATGTACATATATATATATATATATATATATATATATATATATATATATATATATATATATATATATATATATATATATACATATAATTATATATACACATATATAATTTGTAGAATTCAATTCCGATGGGAATTCAATTCCTGTCGGTCAAAATGTCTGATTATATAAATCCGATCATTAAATTGATTGTGTTTGCAGGACAATTTAAAGTTGCAAGCAAGACATGATACAGTGCAAGATTTTGTGAACCTTAACATAATTAACAAGGCCAATTTTTATAAAAATTTCTGTTTAATTTCACTTTATTTATAAATTGCATGACAAACAATATAAACAGATATATTGCACAGTTTGTGATGATATTTGTCTAGTTAAAACAGTGATAATTTTTTTTTACTATATGTTCTATGTCTGGCGAAATATTAGATTGAAATTTCTTTTACTTAAACTTTTATTTAAAGAAAAAATGTAAATGTAAAATGTTAGTATGAAGCTCTTGTTTATGCTTTTATACTTGAAAAATTTATTACATTATTAACACAACATAATATTCTGAAAAAATTTATTTACTATTCCTTAACCATAAATCATTATTATGTTGTTATCTCCTATGCCATACATTATGATGAAGCCACAATTGAGTTTTGAAAAAGTTAATGTATAAAACATTTTAGAGTAAATAAACAATTTAATAGTTAATATAATTAATTTAAATAGTTTGACATAGTGAAACAGGATGTAATACAATATTGTTTTTGTAGGATATCAGATATTAAAACAGATTTAAAATATATTTACTAGGTTTTTTAGCATTATGTTTTGATGTATTCGTATGTTTCATTTAAAAACAATCATGACATGATGATTATCATCATTATCTTTATCATCATGATCCAGCGCTCAGAATTAGGAAATATAAGGTGGACAAAAATTACCAAACTAATCTGTGTGAGGTCCGCATCAGGATCGGCAACTTGTTTCTCCCCACAGCGGCTTCATTTGTCATAGTTCCTGTTTCAGAATTATAGAGTTGAGAAAGAGTTGTAGCAATAATTAAAAGTAGCTTCCTCAACTGTAGTTGACTAGTTGGACTTCATGGCTTTGTGAAGGTGAATTAAAACATACAAAAACAAAAAAAAAGCCGACAGAAAAAAATGTAAAACAGAGGTTTGACCATAAAACATAGAAACAAGGTTGGCAATTTTTTGCCAACTTTTGCATTATGCATTAAAAAATTTGACTTTTAATGTTTCGTAGGTGAGTCATTTTGTAAACAAACGCTTGGGACATTTTTGATTAATTGAACTATTTTGATTAATATGAAAACATCACAGTTAAAAATTTTTTTATTTCAAATCAAGTCTCTAGAAGTTACTTGTCACAAATTTTAAATATGTTAAGCATATTAACTCCTATATCCATATTAACTCCTATATCCACGTCCCTGGTAGTACTGCGCTCAACTCGTTTCTCTGCGCAGCGGCCTTGTTCGTCAAGGTTCGTGTTTTGGAGTTATAGAGTTGAGAGAGGGTTATAGCCACAAAATAAGTAGCCTCCTTGTCTGTAATGGCCTTCTCGGCCTTGAGGAGGTGAATTAAAATAAAAAATTAAAAAAAAAAAAAAAAAAAAATCAAACTTTTCCATTAATATGTATAAAAAACATAACATAAATTTGTCCCTACACCATTTTTATAATTTGTCACTCTACTTTACTTCTATATCACTTTTTACCATTTGAGGCATTTATTACTTATTCTTTCTTCTTTTTTTTAATTTTATTTTCTTCTATTGATAATTAAAGAAAGAAATTAAAGCTAAGAAAAGAATAAGAAAAAAAAAAGGTACTAGGGTCAAACAATTAAATTGAAATTAAAAAATGGATTTTAACATTTTCAAATTATGGTAAGGAAATCCATGAACTTACCATATATTGACAACAAACATTCAAATAACTAACAATTTTTATTTTTACCTTTAAATAGGAGCCAAAATATTTTGTAACAAACTCGCTATCACATTGGGACAAAACTGTTATTTCTTGCTGAATATCTTCAATTTCATCCTCTGCTTCTTCTAAATCAATGATCTTTGCTGCCACAATATTACTTGTATTCAAATCAATACTAAAAATAAAACATTAAAAAAATCAAAGATTATTATTTACTTTCAAGTTTAAATTTTTTAAAGGAGTAACAAAATAATGGGAGAGGTAAGGGGAGGTAATAAATAAATATAGTTATAACAAGTAAATGAAACACATTTTTGAAGTCAACCTTTTGAAAGTTTCCTTCATTAAATTTGTAATTGCTTTTTTACAATCATACATTACAAATCAAAAAGACATTTATTACAAATTAACTTTTTTTAATTTAATTTGCTAAACAATTCATACTTATGTACATTTGTTATATTATATATATATATATATATATATATATATATATATATATATATATATATATATATATATATATATATATATATATATATATATAATTTATTAAAGTTTATTAAATTTGTTATGAATTTGTTATATTATAAATCTACAATTTATTGTAGTTTATTAGTGTAAATTATTATTTAGTTTAACAACTAGAAGTAATTTAAAATAATTGCGCTTTTTTATTACAACTGAGTTGATTTATAATATAATTTGCAAAAAAGCGAAATACAAATAGAGAACTTTTTTCAGTAAACTTTATGTAACAAATTTATGAAAAAATGATTTTTTTAAATTTTTAAATTGCTTTTTAACAAAAAAATTTCTTTGTCAATAATTTTTTAGATTGATCATAAAATGAACATCGGTGAAAAAATGATTAACTAGTTTATAAGTAGATGCAAAATTTTTTAAAAAAAAAGTCAAAATATATTTTAAAAAATTGATAGCTTTTTTATTTTTATTTTTGACCGTTATTTTTTGACAGAAATTTAACCATAATTGCTACCTTCATTAAAAAAAAACAACTAAATTGTGAGAAAGCAAACAAAAGTAGAATTTTTTTAAAAATAATTGAACAGATCATTTCCGAAATTTCATAAGTCAGTTTTAGACAAAAATGAGTCAAGCACAATATCGTGTTATCTAATGGTAGATAAATGTTTCTTTGAAAGTCAACCAACGCCTTATAAAGTGTTGACAAGGTCAGACAAGTATGTAACATGTATCTACTCTCATATAACATGATTCTAACCTTCATTTTTGTTCAACAATGACTTAAGGTGTTTCTGAAATGACCGGTTCAAATAGTATAAGCTTAAATAAGTTTTTTAAAATAAAGAAATATTTTTTTTTTCAAACATATTTAAATTTTATTGATAATTTTTTTTTATGACAATATTTTTAATTTAAAGATATTTTTTAAATATTTTATAAAGATAAAGACTTAAAAGATTTTTAATGTGGTTTCAAATTAAATTTAATTACAATGCGGTACTTTAAAAAACACAACTGACATAAATTAAGTAGTTTTTAATTTATTTTGATTTCTTATTTTGTTAGTTTTGCTTTCTTTGTTTTTTAAACTTAGTTTTTTCTGCTTAATATAATAAAATTTTCTGCATAATATAAGGGAAGGGGGGGGGGCCAAAAAAAAAAAAAAAAAAAAAAAATTGACCCAATAGCATTCCTTTGAAAATAATGATTATAGCATCTTAAGAATTGTGCTTCACCAAGGTGAAACTTCAGTATTATAATAAATCAATCTTTTCAATCAGGGATATTTCCAAACTTATTTAAAGTTGCTGAAGTTGTTCCGATTTTTAAAAGCAGCTTTAAAAAGATCTATGTAACTATATCTTTAAATTAATTGAAAAACTTTTTAATACAAGCATTGTATACAAGATTGTATAACAGGATACTCAGTTTTTTAAATCTATCAAATAACTTATATAGCCTGCAATTTGGATTCCTAAAGAAATATTTTAATAACCAAGCACTTATAGCTATAACTGAAACCATACACAAGGCTTAAGACCAAAAACAGTTTGCTGCTGAAGTATTTGTTGATTTGCAAAAAGCATTTGATACTGTCAACCATGAAATTCTATTATCAAAACTATGCCATTATGGTGTAAAAGGGAATGGCTCTAAACTGCTTAAAGTCATACCTAAACCATTGCCCACAAAATGTTACTATTGGTAATATCTCATCCACTACTAAGCACACATCTATAGGTATTCCTCAGGGTTCAACTCTGGGTCCTCTTCTTTTTCTTACCTACATAAATAATTTAAACACGTGTTAAATACTCAAAACTGTATTATTTTGCTGATGACATCAAACTCCTGATAATAGATAAATCTTTAAAAAGGCTAACTAAACAATTATGACCATCACTGGTTCGATGGTTACAATTAACCAAATTATCTTTAAATCCAACAAATTAAATCCATATAAACAAGTTGAACAAATGGAATGCTTACCATGAATACTTGACATGCTATTTTTAATTCCCATCTACGCTATGGTTCTCAGGAATGGGGACAAAGTTCATTTATTTATAAAAAAAAACTATATAAATCTTCAGAATAAATCATTAAGAATAATTCGCTTTCAACATAACAGTTTTAGTTCTGACATATATAATCTATAATCTTTCTAAAATTTTAAAGCTTGACAAACTTATCTAATTATCAAAATCATGCCTTGTTTTAAAGCGTTAAGCTGCCAGCAATTTTTGTACGCGTTACATACACCTAGAACAATTTCCATTAGGCAACTATTTCTCTTTTTTAACTTTTAAATTATTCTATTTGCAGTAATATAAAACAAGTCATTAACTTTATAAAAAAACAAATTAATTTTTGAATTACGATTATGTAAAAAAATTTGTTAAAAAAAGTTTGAATGACAATTATGTTAGAAGCGCTATTTACTAATGAAAAATACTCAAATAAAATTAAAAACTACGAAAACTTAATCACTATCAAGCTAATTATTTTATCAAAATATTTAGTAACAGAAAACAAAATTGTTTATAGTTAATGACAATTTTTTATACAAATGGAATGTAAAAAAAAACAAAGAAACCATAAAAGAAATATATATAATAAAAACTTTTATTTATCATCTTGCGAGCACAAGAACATTTATGTAACTTTTGATTGCAATAAAAAAAATTTACGTAAGTTTCTATATAATAATAAATAATTTATAATTAATTTTTTTATTGTAATGATCGATTTTTTCACTTGAAAAATGCTAATACTTCAAGGGATCATACATAAATTATGTAATGGGAAGTTAAACTTATAGACAAAACAAAGGATTAAAAAATTTCCCTCAACAAATGGTGTTTGGAAAAATAATTTTTGCTCTTAACAAAATCGCTAATAAAATAATAAACTTTTAATAAATAGATAATTTAACGTAATTTTTTTTATTTGTTACTGGCTAACTTTTTTAAAATAAAAAATCATTTTTAGTTGCAAATTTTTTAAAATGATTATTTAAGAAATAATCATTTAAAAAAATTTAACATATTTTAATTCATTTATACAAATGTAGAGAAAAACAATTTGTTTATATCAAAAAAATGTTAAAATGTAATAGTAAATATAACTAATTAATAAAAAAAAGAAAATAAACATTTTTAGTAATAATTATTAATAGTAATAATAAAAAAGTTAAAGTTAATAATAAAGAGTTAAATAATATTTAACCCGATTTGCTGTAATTAATATTATTGCAGTAACTTAAAAAAGTTAGTCTTAAAAAATAAAAAAAATAAAGAGAACTTTATGAAGTCAAGTTCACATAAGGCTAATGAGTTGAGCATTTTTTATTTAGAACAAGGCCTGCAAACTGTGTACTTGTATGGGACTTAACCAACAATAATATGCCCAGCTGCTTCACTAGCTATTTTAAATTCACAAATGATATTCATAGTTATAAACTTTGGTTTGTATCTTGTTGTAGTCTTTTTATACTTTTAAAACAGGCACTAGCAGGCTTGGACAGGAATGGTGTGCGATTGAACGCTATTGCTGACCACACAAATTATTTTTTTTGTTGACAATTTGACCACGACTGTTTAGATATTTTGATGATTTAAACATTTCAGAAATGCACTGAAAAAAGAAACTCTAAGCTAAACAGTTCAGCATTTTTTGCATAAATTTACACATTTAATTTACACAAAATGCATTTATTTTTAACGATCATTATAATTAATTTAATTAAAATAATTATAAATTATTTTATTTAAAGTCGCGTAAAATAAAAACATTCGAAAAGATCAACAGTTAATTGCTATTCATAACCTAATAGTTATTTATAACTTAACGATTTTTTTATTGCATTTAAATTGGTAAAACATTAAAACAGCCATGGTCAAATTGTAAAGAAAAAAAATTATTAGCGTGGTCAGTTACAGAGTGCGTTCGCACCCTATTCCTGTCCAAGCCTGAATCATTAGGTCAATCAAGTATTAATTAACTCATTGTTGGAACTCTCTTCCAATTGAAACTAAAAAAACTCTCCAAAATGACAAATAGAAATACCTTCATAACCCATGTAAAAAGGTATATCCTCAATAAAAAAAATCAATGAACTATCATTTATGCAACCGCCTTCTTTTAGTTATTTTCTATAAGTAAATTATTTATTAAAATAAAAGTATAAATAAAATAAATCATAAATCATAATACTCATAAAAGTTAAAATAACTAAATATATAAAATAAATAAAAACTTCTTAAGTCATTAAGATTAACAGCATATAAGACCATTCGACCTATGTACTCTTTACATGTATTCTTTTTGTTAAGTGTTTTAAAGAAACAAAGACTATTTTATATGTAAAGATGCATATAAAATTTTAAAAAAGATAAAAATTTTATGTATAAAGATTGCAATTAAAACATTTTTATAAAAATTACATGTTATAAAAGTTGTGTTAGATAATAATAATTTTTCTAAAAATGACATAAGAAAACACATTTGATTTGAACTTTCAGTAAAATAATCTGATAATATTAATACGCTAATTTAATATTATTAGTCAAATTACGTCATTTTCTAGGCTTTTCTATTTTAATGTAGTTTCTAGGCTTTTCTATACTTTCTTTTTCTTTTTCTATTTTTGAATTTATTGATTAATAAAGTCAAGAGTGCTCAAGCAAGGTTGTAGTGAGTGATACTCAAATCTTAAAAGCACTTATTTAAACATAGCGGAGGAATTTATATACTCATAATCATTAGTTCTTTATTTTTATTGCTAACTAAATTTTAAATAATTTAAATAAGGCTAAAATGTTTTTCTACTTTTTGTCTTTCATTAATCAATAAGGACAATAAATCAAGAAAAATTGTAAAATACTCAATACTCAATTGTAAATATTCAATCAAGTCTTTTTATATACAGCCTTACAGTCTTCAGTAACTTGTAGGCCAATTTAATACATTGAAAAATGCAAATTACGTTGAACTTTTAACAAAGCTTGCTTACGGCAATGAATGTCAATATGCTTAACAAATAACATGATAAAACAAATTGAGAAAATTTTGAAAACAAATTATCATAGTCGCTATAAAAAAATCCAAACAAAATACCAAAAAAAGTGCTTTTATAAAGGGGGCTTTCCAAAATTTTCATAATCTGCTTCACAATATTTTACCATAAAATTGTCCATAACAACTGCCAAAATAAAAAATAAAATTTTACCCATTAATTAAAAAATAACTTATTTTTTTCTGAAAATTTCCAAAATTTCCTGAGTTGAAATTTTCCCCGAAATTTACATCCCTAGTTTTTGTCAAAAAAACTTTTTATCTTACTAACGCCTCTTTTTCTTTCGATAGTTTGAGTATTCTTGTATTACCTCAATGTCTCCTACTGAAGATTTAGTGGCTTTTGACAATTTTGCAATATGTGAATAGGTTGGATTTTAAAGGAAAATTTCCTAAACCTTTTTGCGATTATTCAATTGTTTAATTATTTTAGACTAATAAACTGATAGTCTTAGTAAAACATCATACAATTAAAAATATGTTTATAGAACATCATTATAGACAACTTAAATAGTAAAATTGTTTAGAGTTTTGGCATAACCTAGATGGCTTAACACGTAGATAAACTCACCATTTTGTACATAATGTAAACAGCACAACGCTTCTTAACAAGGATTATAAAATTGAAAATAAAAAAATCACAATTAAATTCCCAAGTTTTTATATATTACATAGAATCTAATTTTATCAAAAATAAAAAACTTTTTTTTAAATCTATGATTTCCTTGATTTTTGTTTTATATCATTCAAGGTCTTTATATCTGATACTTACAGATATTAGATACATACAGTTATGAAAATGTGCTTACAGCATTGCAAAATTTAACCTGTAAAATTAAATGGCTACCTATTAAATGTGCTTTTTAGAAATATTATTCAAGAGAATTGCAATTATGAGACATGGTTGCACACAAATCAAAAAACAAACTGTTGAAAACAAACAATATTCCACTGAGTTTGTAAACTGCTGGCTTATAGTTTTATTCAAGCATTAAATATACTTAATTGTTTAAATTGATATTATGAATATACTTAAAAAAACTATGTTTATGTTAACTATGTTTAAAAAACTATGTTTAAGTTGTCTATAATGAGAACCTTTTTTCTTAAGTAACTTCTTAGTAAACATTAAAAAAGCTTTAAATTGCTAATCAATCACTCTAAATTATTAAAAATTCTTGCTATAAAAATGCAACAAAAAAAAAAAACAATTTTTATAAAAATTTAATCTCACGCTTTAAAAACTTCGCCGAACGATCCTTTCCCAATCTTTTCTTGCAAAGTATAACGATTTTCTGGATCTAATCCGTCTTTTGATGGCTAAATTTTAAATAAATTTAAAAATTTTAAATTTATGAATTTAAATAAATTTACACACACACACAGGAAAAAACTAAAACTATTTTTTTTTAAAAAAAAAAAAAAGTTTATATCACATTTTGATTAAGGAGAACATAATTTATCCTTTCTTTAAAAATACTATTACAAAATGGATATAATATTAACAGCTATTTAAATGGTTGTTATAGAAAAGTGTAGATAAAAATTGTAGTCATGATTAAATCGAAACTTAAAAACTAATAAAAAAAGTATAGGATGAATTAGTAAAAATACTTGAAAATAAAATATTAAACTTCAACATTTTTCTATGCCTTTTTTCTATTGTACACTAGCCATAATAATTTATTGAATATTTTTTCTTGCAAAACTGCTATCTTTGAAAGTATTTAACAGTATATTTTTTGTTTTTAAAAACGTTAACCAAGAATCAGGAGAAGAACCAAGAAGAATTAATTAAATCTGACATGTTTAACAAAGATTTAATCGCAAATAACTTATATTACCTTCCCAAAGAAAATATGCCTTTACTTTTTGACAGTTACATTTTTGAGAGTAGTAAATATATTTGAATGTTGAGTTTGACTTCTTCCCCAATTTTTTAAAAATCTAAATCTACAAGCATTCCCTAGAGATGCATGCGGTTTTTCATCTCATTCCAGGAGATGCATACGGTTTCTCATCTTATACGGTTTTTCATCTCCACACATAAGTTTAGACAACTTGGTCACAGCTGTTTGGGTAATTCCATGTCAAATTACTAGGCACGTGTCACCCCTTGTTTTAGATTTTGCTAATTTTTTTAAGTTACAGAGATTATAAAAATTAGTAAAATCTGAAATTTGGAACTTCCAACCGTTTACGGTGCTTGAGATATTTAGGATTCAATTTTCTTATTTATGCTGACTCAGCATTTTTTACAAAATACTTTTTTGTTGTTAAATAGCAATATTTTATGAACCAAATGAGGTGTCATTCTGAAATTTTGTACATAGACAATCTTCCACGATCTTACGGCAGATACAAATTTCAAATTGAAAATTTTTTTGACCACTATAATTACATGTAAATTTCATAATGAAGGCATATATTTTGGGGTATTTTGACGCTAAAAATGGTGATGTAACCTTGATAATTTTAATATAAATAAGAGGCATTGTTATAACTAACAATATATGTTTCAAATATCACTATTAATAAAATATATATTACTGCATTTTTTAACTTTTCCAAATGCAGCCTTTTAAGTAAAGCTTATATATATGCTGAGTCTTTATTAGAATTTATTGCTTTTCCCTCCCCCCCCCCCCCCAAAAAAAAAAAAAAAAAAAAAAAAAAAAAAAACATATATATATATATATATATATATTTTTAAATTAGATATTTTTCCAAAATTGAAAAGTTTGTTTTGTTAAAAAATTTTTCTTTTAAGCTTTTTGGAGGCCTTATGGAGCAAACTAGAAATATAATTTTTATTTATTGAAATTTTTTTGTAAAAGACCAACATTTTTTAAGTATAAAAACTTTGCTAGGCTGTAATCCAAATGCATTTATAAAAGAGATTTTTAAATAAAACCTTTTATTTCCTCATTAATATATTGTTGCTTCTGATTTCATGTTGTAAATATTTGTTTCCTTTTAATTTGCAGATTTTTTATATTTACTTAACTAATTAATAAATGTTAAATGATTACTATATGTAATCATTCAACATTTAATGTAAAGTCATATAATATAGCACATCCATTTATATGGATATTATAATAAAATGTGCAAATAATTTACCATAAACTAAATAATGTTAATGATATTTTTCTAAAAAATATTTTTTTGTAAAATATTTCAAAACTAAATAATTTGAATAAAATTAAAAGTTGGAAAATATGGAAAAGTGGTCTTTTGGATTAGAATGTAATGTTGACTGTCACAAGCAAGCTTTAACAAGAAGACAAGGTCTTTTAGACTTATCAACATTTTCAAGTGATGAAAAACACAAGTTATTATGGAGAGCTGGTTTATTTGATTGTGGAAAATTGTTTACAACAGCTTGCTATTATCATAGACAACACTTTTGAGTTCCATTTTTATCAAGGCAATTTTGATATTATTTTGATAATTAGAATGATTTAAGTTATAATTAAATAAACTTAAGAAATAATAAGACAACTAAATGCCTTTTTGAGAAGAAAATTCAAAATTTTTTTTTAACTTAAAATTTAATTGTTTTATAAATTAATAAATATACTAATATGTTCTTTACAATGATGCTTAGTTGATGTTAGTTTTTAGAAATGATTGTTTCTTTTTTTTTTATAGGAAATGTGAAGATATCGCTATCAATAGCAACAACTCTTAAAACATAAGATATTCCTGTTATACCTGAGTGGAAATAATGCAGTAGTTATTACAAAAGGGTACAGAGTATAAACAAAAAATTAGCATCAAATGATCAATGCTAAATCAGGGTTGAGCCTGAATATGAACAACGCTCTCAATAAAAGTCTTAAATCTATGGGCGTGTCACCAATTTAGTATAAATCAGTGCCAAAACACCAACGGTTACCAGCTACCAAAAGAAAATTTGATCAAATAACTGAAGCAACAACAAACAAAATAAATGAAGTTTATAATATTGATCCTATGTTAGATTGATACCATCTTGTACACTACTAACTTCTTTAGTTGATAACCATAAAATTGACGATCTAAACTCACTTTTAAATGAATTTAAAGATAAACTAAAAAATGTGACATCATACTCCACAAAAATACAGATATTAACATTAACTTCAGAATCATGGTCACTCCCAAAATCTGCAGAATTTTTTAATGTATCTATTTAGCTTAAACGAGAGGCTAGAAAAGCTAAAAAAAAAACATGGAACTTTTTATAAACCATCAAACCAGGAAAATTTGACAACAGTGATAAAGAAATAACAATTAACAAATGGCTAAAACTACACTGATTAATCAAAAAATCAATATTGAAGATGTTATTGACCTTATATGCAATAAAATAGATAAACTCTCATTCATTTATAGCTAAAAGTCAAGTACCTTAATGACTGTTAAGAGTTTTTAAATCACAATGAGCATATAATATTTGGTGACTTTGCAGAGAACTTTCAATTTATTGTTCAGCATGAGGTGCAAAGTTACCACTGGAATAAAACAAAATGTACACTTCATCCAATTATTATATACTACAAATCAAATGGTAAACTGATATCTAAATCATTTTGCTTTCTTTCTGATGATATTGAGCATGATGTATACTTTTTATATAAAATACAACAGCTCATTATCAATTACATTAAAGCAAACATTCTACAAATTAGTAATATTAAATACTTTACTGATGGATGTGCAGCACAATATGAAAAATTTAAGAACTTTATTAAACTTTGCCATTACAAAGAAGACTTTGATATTGATGTTAAATGTTTTTTTTTGTTTGTCACAAGCCATGGTAAATCTGCTTGTGATGGTATTGGGGGCACATTAAAAAGATTAACTGCACAAGCCAATTTAAAAAGAGTAATGACAGGACAGATTTTAGATATAATAAGATGTTTGAATTTTGTTTAACCAATATAAAAAACATTCAATTCATTTTGGTTTATACAACCAAGGTTTACTATGGGAAGAACCTTGCCAGGAACAAGATGCTTCCACCATTTTATACTAATTAATAAATGTACAATTTCTTTTAAAATGACGAGTCAACAAACTGATGTTCAGACATTTAACCTTGTGCAGATACCAAATGAACTTGTTGTGAAGATACCAAATGAGCTGGTTGTGCAGCAGGTTATTTATAACCATATGGATTATGTATCTTGCACTTATGACAATTTTTGGTGGATTGGAATTTTTGAAAGATTTATTTTTTCTAATTTAGTTAAGAAATTTTGATACAAAATTCTCCTAGTCACTTGTCTTTATATTTTTTTTTTAAAAAAAAAAAAAAAAAAAAAGGAAGGGGGTTGGTAAAATGCCTAATTGGGATTGGCATTATATAATTTTATGCTGATTCAGCATATATATATATATAAGCTTTACATAAAAGGCTGCATTTAGAAAAGTTAAAAAAGGCAGTAATATTTTTTATTAATAGTGATATTTGAAACATATAGTGTAAGTTATAACAATGCCTCAAAAAAAAATTATTAAGATGACATCACCATTTTGACCGTCAAAATATAAGCCTTAGTACCCAAAATATATGCCTTTATTATTTAATTTACATATAATTATGGTGGTCAAAAAAAATTTCAATTTGAAATTTGTATCCACCATGTGGAAGATTGTCTATTTACAAAATTTCAGGATAATACCACATATGGTTCATAAAATATTGCTATTTAATAACAAAAAAGTATTTTGTAAAAAATGCTGAGTCAGCAGGAATAAGAAAATTGTATCCTGAATATCTCAAGCACTATAAAGGTTTGGAGGTTCCAAATTGCAGATATTCTTAATTTTTATAAACCCTAACATAAAAAAAAAAAAATTAGCAAAATCCAAAACATGGGGTGATATTTTTTATTTTTTTCTGCTGATTTGACTTGGAATTACCCATTGCAAGTTTGTACAATTTTAATGTAACAAGTATATATTGTCCTTATATGAATACATCTATGTAATGTAATGCATGCATATATGTTTGTAAATACACTCTTATGTTAGTTTAGTCATGTATGCATATGTATCTACATCATAGGCTTTATTAGTACATCACTTTTTTAATTATATAATTATATTTATTTGCTCATCAGTATATTCACGTTTAGCTGACATAGATAACGCGCTTACTTCATCCATGGAATGTTCGTAGTTCAAATCTGACCACAATTCAATTTTTCATTGTTTTTTTTTTTTAAGTTCCACTACTCATATACTTGCTTTGTAACCATTTATCTTTTATTTTTTTTATATAAAAAAATTTATATAAAAAAATCTTTCTGTTGCATGTTTTTAAATGATACACATCTCAAACTTCTTATGCCATTTAAGCCTCACAGTATATTTTCTAAGTAAAGCGCACACGCATATATACATAGTTTTTAGCTACAAGTGTGCCATGCCGTCTACAAATATTTTTCACATAACCTTAATTGTTTCATATTACCTTTCTATTCCTGTACATTTTTTATTCCCAATCCTTTAGAGCCTTGCAATTTTGGATACCGGGTCCTTTTTAACATTTGGCTCAGTGTGCTTAGTTCTACCTGCCCCCTCACTTTTGGTCTATTATGTTATTGGTCAAATATATGCAAAAAACTATCAATAATAAATCTTTGCTTGAATTTTGTGCTTTTATACTGGACATCTGTCCAACACCATTTAATAGTTTTTAGCTAACTCCTACTCTAATATAATCCTTACTCCTTCTTCCCCGAGGCTCCAACAGCTGTATGTGCTCCATTAAAGTAACCGATTTTTGAGCCTGGTTAAATTTATTTAAATTTGATTTTGTTAGCTGTTTGTTTGCTTTCTTAGTTTTTGAAACTTAGCTTTTCTGCAAAGTATTGAAAGGTAAAAAACTTTTTTATTGCAAAGTATTAAAAGTAAAAACTTTTTTGTTAACATACAAGCAAAAACCACACGTGTCTATTTTACACTTTGTCCTGAATAGTTAAAGTTGTTACAAAGAATTAGAGAGTGATTTTTTCTGAAACAAAATTTACTGAAATTTATTACTTATAAAACAGGAATTATGAAAAATTAAAGGAAAAAAAAATGAATTTTCCCACCTACTCTAAGCTCCATTCATTAGACCATGATTAGGATGACTTCTTTTAGTGTTAACATGTTTGAATGATTCCTTTTGGTGGGTAGCATGGTAAAAGAGATAGATATTACTAAAAATGATATTCAAATTATGTTTATCCACCCACATGGCCATCATCTCTTGGTGGCCAAAACATTTGGTCAGTTATAGATGATGTCTGTTGGGTACCATTGTCAAATGTAATTATAGTAATCAATGTCAACAACAAGACCAGGGTAAATATATAACATTTAAGTGAATGATAATACTACTATACCTAATAAATTTTAATTTGTAGAATTTAAAATCTTTTAGATTTTTATATCATTTTTGTTTGTTGAGTTTCTAATATATTTATTCCAAGTGCACTGTTTGTCTTCTAGTTTATTTGTCTCAGTTTGATAAATATGAAAACGTTTTATAAATAATAAATTTAACAATGTTTTTTATTTCCGTTTTAGGAAAGACCACAATTCTTTGTGATAAATCTAACAAAACTATTCAAGACAATTTCTGAAAAACAAAATTGAGCTATAAATCTGCACTTTTTGTAAGTCAATTCAAATTCAAAGTCACCCCCTGTAATTTTTTTTTTAAATTTAGGATCAAATTTTAAGAAACTTCCAAAAAAACAGAAACATCAAGTCAATTTAAGGATCAATTTGATATGATTGAAACTGTTTTAGCTGCATGACTGTCAATTTACTCTCAGGTGTTTAATTCATGCTGGGATGAGAATAAAAAATGGATGAGAACTTTTCTCCAAGTCTAATAAAGGGAAGGGGGGGGGGTATTAATAAACAGGTGGCTGGAAATTTTGATTTTTGATTCTAAAAGTAAGTTTATATTTTATAATTTTTAAGAACAGATTAGGTCATTACTAAATAATAACTGAAAAACATTTTTTTTAGTTTTAAGATTGACAGTTTCTTTGTTCATAACAAGTAAAATTTAATAAAAGAGGGGACGAGAGGAAAGTGGGAAAAGATGGGAAAATTTTTTGAAAATAAATAAACTCCCACCTCTATGTATTAAATACCTATGAGTATCATTTTTTTTTTCCCTTTGATTTTTCATAATTCCTGTTTTATAAATATTAAATTTAAATAAATTTAATCATGTTTTTTTTTCTTCATAAATAGTTTTTTAATAAACTATTTAGGACAACTACTAACAAAAATTGAGCCACACCAGCATATTTGTAAATAAACTTGCCTCAGCAAAATTGTGATTAAAGTTCCAATTTCAGCTGTTATAATCATTTTTAAATACCAAAAAAAAATTTATAACACCTAAAATTCTTCATGCTTTCCTGATTCATAACTTTATTATTATTATTTTTTTCAACACCTTCGCTTTTAATAAGGCTGCAAGCAACCACTATTAGAGGAAAGAACCACTATTAGAGAAAAGAAGAAGTTTGTAGAGCAAGATAACAATTGACAAACGACTTAGAAGATTGCTAATAATATGAATCAGGCAAGCATGATGAAGTAAGCGAACTCCAAATAACTGATAGTCATGGAAAAAATCTAGATGAATAAGAGTTTTTGGAGCACTTAGGAACAGTCACAGAAAAAGGATGAGAATTAAATGACGAGTAGCATGAGAATGAATTTTAGTAGATGGCACAAGAGACGCTAGCTCTTTAGAGCAGTGCCCATTATAGTATTTGTAGAAAAGTGAAAGAGAAGCAACATTACGACGATGTGATAATGGTTGGAGGTTGGCTGCAAGAGCAGGTCCAACTATGTTTATAATGTGTTTATGCACCTTGTCTAAAAGAGAAAAGTCATTCATTAGAAGATCCACTCCAGATATGGCAACAGTATTCCATACAAGGCCGGATTTGAGGTTTTTAGAGAGAGAGAATAGAATCCAGAGTAAGCAAGTGTCGAGCTCATTAAATAGATGCAGCCTTAGCAGATACTTAATTTAAACAACGGATTTGATATAAGATTTCCAAGAAAGATTAGAAGTAAAAGTCAATCCTAGAAGATGAAGGGTAGATAACTCATCGAGTACATTACCGTTCATCAATATAGGAAGATCTAAATTATGGCGATAACGATTGGCTGAAAAAAATTTAGTTTTATCTAAATTAAAGTTCACCATCCACTGTAAGCCCCATGCTATAGCAAAAATGAGATTCTTTTCAAGCTCAAATGCCCCCTCCAAGTAATCAGAAAGTGTTGGCTTCTTATCATGACAAGAATAAATGGTAGAATCATCAGCTAATAATGCCACCTTAGATCTGGGAATATCTGGAAGATTGTTAATGTAAATTAAAAAGGAATGAACTTTGAGGAACCCCTAAAGCTACAGGATATGAAGAAGAGTGCTGTCCATCGAGGACAACTTTTATACTATGATTAAAAAAGAAGAAGTCAATAATCATAAAGATATTACCAGATACACCGTAAGAAGAAAACTTATGGATAAGACCAGCATGCCAAACTTTATCAAAAGTTTTAGAAATGTCAATAGCGATAAGCTTAACCTTTCCATCTCAATCTAATGCAGGATAAAACCTATCAGTTATTACTGTTAGCAAATCAGCTGTAGAACGAGAAGATCAAAATCCATATTGATATTCAGAAAGTGAGTTATTAGATTCAAGATGAGAGAATTAGTGTTTGTTAATTAAGGATTCAAAAACCTTGCTTATGATAGAAAGAAGACTAATGGGAAGTTAGTCAGATAAAGAAAAATTTTTGAAAATAGGCATAACAGATGTGGCTTTCCAGCATACTGGAAAACAAGAATCTGATAAACACTTGTTAAATATTTTGAAAGTATAGACGACAGATCCGTAGAACACTTTTGCAAGGCTGTAACAGGTATGTTGTCCAGACCACAAGCTGTAGAAGAGTCTAAGCAGGAAATCACTTTAGATACAGAAGTTGGAGTGATACAAATGTCAAGCAATGTATCAACCTGTTGATCCATTGCTTGATCCAATGCAACTAGTGGAATCAAGAGATAATATTGATGAAAAGTTCTTAGCAAACAATTCAGCCTTGTATTTAGGTGAGCTAATAAAGTCTATACCATACAAGAGAGGTGGAATAACAGATTTGCCCTTATTATTGATACTGTTAAAGATTCTCTAGAAGTCCTGAGAACCTAATTTTTGAGATAAATTATGAGATTTTATGACTTAAGAATAGCGGGCTTTGGCGTTAGACAAAACCTTTTTATAATGGTTTCTAGCAATAGTAAACAGATGTCTGTTTTCTGGAGAATTGTTTTGCTGATAAAAATGGAAGTAATGGTTTCGATTAGAAATTACAGCAGCACAATATAAGGAAAACCATGGAGAAGAGTGAGACTTGACTTGGAATTGCCGAGAGGTAATAAAAGATTCCATGCCAGCCAGAATCCACATTATGTAAGAAGCACTTTTGTCAGCAGGAAGACAAAAGATTTCTACCCATGGGCTATCAGGAAGAAAATCATGGAAAGAGTCCAAGTCAGCTTTAAGGTAGTTGTAAGAGGTACGATGATAAGTCAGCTTTAAGGTAGTTGTAAGAGATACGATGATATATGGCTTGGACAGGAATGGCGTGCGATCGAGCGCTATTGCTGACCACGCAAATGATTTTAAGTCAGCTTTTTAAGTCAGCAAGGTAGTTGTAAGAGGTACGATGATAAGGGGATTCTGACGATGAAGAAGAATGAGATAATAGTTTTAGAGAGATCAGAAGCACTTAAGGGTAAATGTGGAGAAACTGAGCACTGACTAGGATCAGAAACAAGACTAAATTCAAGTACAGAAGGTAAATGATTCAGGTTGTCTGGAAAATGAGTTGGAAAATGAGTTGTAAAGTTGTAAAATTTGGGTTGTCTGAAAAATGAGTTGGAGAGTTGTGGGCCTTAACACCTGCAGAATCATTGACACTATAACCAAGTCATTCAGTGTGATGAGCATTAAAGTCAACAACAACGATATTGGCTGATGGATAAGGAGAGAGGGCTTGGTCAATTTGATCAGAAATAACATCGAAAAGAGTGCAGTCTTGAGACAAAAGAGAGCGATATAGAACAAAGAGAAAGGCGACAGAGTGAAGTGGTGCTAAACGAAAGCACATAAAAGATTGATCAATGGAATCAAATCTAGTTTCCCAAAAAATGGGTATATTCTTAGGAATGTAAATGCCCAAGCCAAGCATGCTACTATTGGAGTCTTTATGAATTGAAGGAAGATAACTATCAACACTCCTATCACAATATGAAACAGCTGAACTTAAATTAGACTCACAAAGAGCAAATAGGTCTGGTGAACTTTGCAAGAGACAAGACTCAATAGAAGAAAAGTTACTTCAAAAATCACTAATATTAGTGAATGAGGTTTAGAGAACTTTGTGATGACGATGGTTTTTTGTGTTTTATAGTTTTTGGTATTTTAGTTATATTAAATTATTTAAATTTTGGTATTTTTTTCATTTTTAAGTTAAAGAACTTGACTCAAAGCACAAATAGTACTCAGTACACTATTTAGTAGGCAAAGCAATTGCTTCATTACTATTAATAAACCCTAAACCATATCAAAACGCCCCATATGTGGTCTCGACAATACACACCAAAAGTACGAACAAGGACACCATCCATGCGCAACATGGTACTGTTAATACTATGATATTTTTCAGCTGTTGATGGAATCAGCCTCTCTGAGAGCTACCACAGAGTTCAGAAAACCTGACTACTAACCAGCCTCAGAACCATAAAACTGAGTTTTAGATCTGTAGCCTCATTAGGAGATGATAGAATGAGTTACCTGACATAAAAACAGAGACACAAGCAAAACCCATGCATTGGGTCAAGTGCATTCAACATCCCAAACTCGAAACAATGTATTGTAATACATCTGCGTCAGCCTAATAGATAAAGAAGGGGTGCGAGGCTGGTCAAAAGTTAGAATCTATTTACCCCTTAAGTCTTTGCCTAGAAGGATTTCTACAAATCAGTAGCCGGATGCATTTAACACCTGCCCAAGATAAGTATTTTTATTGAGACACCATCTCTACCCTTTACTCAACCAAGAGCCCCAAGGCAGGAAGTTTTTTAAGTTGGAGCTAGCATCTCTTAACCTTTGCCTAAAAAAGCGTATCCTACAAAGCAGCAGGGCATGAAGCAAGTTGTACTGGGTTACATGTTACTATTTGCAGGATAACCTGACCTGATTATAACACTTAATAAAATTGTATATTATTTTATTATTTATAAGTTAATGCAGTTTGTTTTAATTTTTTAGATATAAAGAAATATTGTTGCTTACTATTTTAGGTGTGCTTTCTATTTGAGTAGCTTACTATTTGAGGTTTTAGTCAAGATTATTATTGAGATAATAATAATCTTGACTAAAAGATAATAAGATTATAGAGTTGAGAGAGGGTATATATATATATATATATATATATATATATATATATATATATATATATATATATATATATATATATATATATATATATATATATATATATATATATATATATTATATATATATATATATATATATATATATATATATATATATATATATATATATATATATATATATATATATATATATATATATATATATATATATATATATATATATATACTCCCTTAAAACGGTTTACGAGAGCAATTTACGGTTCTGGCAAAATTATAATTTTTCTCGTGAAAGTTTAATTAATGTTGTAACTGAAATAAAAAACACAATGTTATTAAAAAAAAAATTAATTGCATAATATACTGCAATACTTTTTTAAAAGCAAGGTCGTTGCAAAAAAAAATTAAAATTGAAAAAGAGAGAGCAGATTTAAATGGGGAGCAGCTTTTTTTTTTTTTTTTTTTTTTTTTAACATCTTCACTTCCAACAAGGCTGCAAGCAACCACTATAAGAGTTGGAAGTTACTGGAAGAGAAAAGACTAAATCTGTAGAGCAAGATAACGATTGACTGATGACTTAAAAGATTGCAAATTATATGAATCAGGAAAGCAAGATGAAGGAAGCGAATTCCAAAGAACTGATGTTCGAGGAAAAAAACTAGAAGAATAAGAGTTTTTGAAGCACTTAGGAACAGTCACAAAAAAAGGATGAGACTTAATTGAATGGCGAGTAACACGAGAGTGAATTTTAGTAGATGGCACAAGGGACGCTAGCTCTTTAGAGCAGTGCCCATTATAGTATTTGTAGAAAAGAGAAAGAGAAGCAACATTACGACGATGTGACAAAGGTTGGAGATTGGCTGCAAGAGCAGGTCCAACTATGTTTACAATTCGTTTTTGCACCTTGTCTAAAAGAGAAAGAGCATCATTAGAAGATCCGCCCCAGATGTGGCAACAGTATTCCATACAGGGACGGATTTGAGATTTATAGAGATAGAGAATAGAATCTGGAGTAAGAAAGTGTCGAGCTCGATAAAGAGATGCAACCTTAGCAGATGCTAATTTTGCAATGGATTTGATATACGGTTTAAAAGAAAGATCAGAAGTAAGAGTTAATCCTAGAAGATGAATGGTAGATGACTCATCTAGTACATTACCATTCATAAATATAGGAAGATCTAAATTATTACGATAACGATTGGCCGAATAAAATTGAGTTTTATCTGAATTAAAGTTCACCAGCCACTGTGAGCCCCATGCTGTAGCAGAAGTGAGATCCTTTTCAAGCTCAGATACCCCCTCCAAGCAATCAGAGAGTGTAGGCTTCTTATCATGACAAGAGTAAATGGTAGTGTCGTCAGCGAATAATGCCACCTTAGATGTGATAATATCTGGAAGATCGTTAATGTAAATTAAAAAGAGTATAGGGCCAAGGATTGAACCTTGAGGAACCCCTGAAGTTACAGGATGTGAAGAAGAGTGTTGTCCATCAAGGACAACTTTTATACTACGATTGGAAAGAAAGGACTCAATAATCTTAAAGATGTTACCAGCTACACCATAAGAAGAAAGCTTATGGAGAAGACCAGCATGCCAAACTTTATCAAAAGCTTTAGAAATGTCAAGTGCGATAGCCTTAACCTCTCCACCTCTATCTAATGCACGGTAAAACCTATCGGTTATTACTGTTAGCACATCAGCTGTAGAACGAGAAGACCGAAATCCATATTGATGATCAGAAAGTAAGTTATTTGATTCAAGATAAGAGATTAAGTGTTTGTTGATTAAAGATTCAAAAACCTTGCTTATGACAGGAAGAAGACTAGTGGGACGGTAGTTAGATGAATCAGATCGCTCTCCGGAATTTTTGAAAATAGGGATAACAGATGCTGCTTTCCAGCATGATGGAAAACAAGACTCTGATAAGCACTTGTTAAATAGTTTAGAAAGTATGGATGAAAGCTCCGGAGAACACCTCTGCAAAACTACAACAGGAATGTTGTCAGGACCACAAGCTGTTGAAGAGTCTAAGCAGGAAATTACTTTAGATACAGAAGCTGAAGTGATGCGAATGTCAAGCAAGGGATCAACCTGTTTGACGGCTATGTCAGGTAAAACGCAACTAGTGGAATCAAGAGATGATATTGATGAAAAGTTCTTAGCAAACAATTCAGCTTTGTCTTTAGGTGAGGTGACAAAGTCTGAACCATACAAGAGAGAAGGAATAACAGATTTGCCCTTATTATTGATACTGTTAAAGATTCTCCAGAAGTCTCGAGAGCCTAATTTTTGTGATGAGATACGAGATTTAATGACCTGGGAATAGCGAGCTTTGGCGTCAGACAAAACCTTTTTACAATGGTTTCTGGCGATAGTGAACAGATGTCTGTTTTCTGGAGAATTGTTTTGCTGATAGATATGGAAGTAACGGTTTCGATTAGAAATTGCTGCAGCGCAATGTGAGGAAAACCAAGGAGAAGAGTGAGGCTTGACCTGGAATCGTCGAGAGGGAATAAAAGATTCCATGCCAGCCTGAATCCACGAAGTTATGTAAGAAGCACATTTGTCAGCAGGAAGACGAAAGATTTCTACCCAAGGGCCATCACGAAGAAAATCACGGAAAGAGTCCCAGTCAGCTTTAAGGTAGTTGTATGTGGTACGATGATAGGGGGATTCTGATGAAGTAGAAGAATTTGATAATAGTTTTAGAGAGATCAAACCGTGATCAGAAGTACCTAAGGGTGAATGTGGAGAAATTGAGCACTGACTAGGATCCAAAACAAGACATAAGTCGAGTAGAGAAGGTAAATGATTAGGGTTGTCTGGAAAACGAGTTGGAAAGTTGACTATTTGAGTTAGAGATTGAGAAAGGCAAAAGTTGAGGGCCTTAACGCCAGCAGAGTCACTGACACTAGAGCCAAGCCAATCGGTGTGATGGGCATTAAAGTCACCAACAACGACGATATTGGCCGATGGATAAAGAGAGAGGGCTTGGTCAATTTGATCAGAAATAACATCAAGAATAGTGCAGTCTTGGGATGAAGGAGAGCGATATAGAACAAAGAGAAAGGCGATAGAGTGAAGTTGTGCTAAACGAAAGCACATAAATGAATAGTCTGTAGATTCAAACCTAGTTTCACGACAAATGGGTGAGTTCTTACGAATGTAGATGCCTAGGCCAAGCATGTGATTATTGGAGTCTTTACGAATTAAAGGAAGATAACCATCAACACTAAGATCACAAGATGGGACAGCCGAACTCAAATTAGTCTCACAAAGAGCAAGTAGGTCTGGTGAACTTTGCAAGAGATAAGACTCAACAGAAGAAAAGTTACTTCGAAGACCACGAATATTAGTAAATGATAGGTTTAGAGAACTTGGTGATGACAATGGTTTTTTGTGTTTTTTAGTTTTAGGTACTTTAGTCATTTTAAATTTATAAAGAACTTGACTCAAGTATAGATAGTACTCAGTACACTATTTAACAACTAAGCAATAGCCTCATTACTATTAATAAACCCTAAGCCGTAACAAAGGGCTCCAAATGTGGCCTCTGCAATGCACACCAAAAGTACAAACAGGGACACCATCCATGCGCAACATGGCACTGTTAGTACTCTGATATTTTTCGGCTGTTGATGGAATCAGCCTCTCTGAGAGCTACCACAGAGTTCGGGAAACCTGACTACCAGCCAGCCTCAGAACCATAAAAAAGCTTGCACAGCTCCCCAAATTCTTCAAAATTCCTCAAAACCATAAAATTCCTCAAAACCAAATTCCTCAAAACCATAAAAAAGCTTGCACAGCTCCCCAAATTCTTTTTTGGAGAGCTTTTCTCACTGCTCATTTATTCCCAAGAGCTTTTCTCTCGTGCTCATTTATTCTCGCCAAGAACTTTATATATATATATATATAATATATATATATATATATATATATATATATATATATATATATATATATATATAAATATATATATATATATATATATATATATATATATATATATATATATATATATATATATATATATATATATATATATATATATATATATATATATATATATATATATATATATATATATATATATATATATATATATATATATATATATATATGTCAACCTGATATATAACAAAAATATGATAACCTGGTACTCAAATGAAAAATATGATAACCTGGTACTCAAATTATACAAAAATTTTAAAAATAATATTTATTTCGAAACAAAATTGTTATTTTTGGTTTTATTTCATAAAAAATTGCATTTTTTAAGAAAAAATGAAAAAAATGCATTTCTAATGTTTTTTATGATAATTTTGATAAATAAGTTAAAAATATTTCGAAATGAATATTATTTTTGAAATATTTATATAATTTCGCCTCATTTGAGTACCAGGTTGACATATTTTTGAAAAACTTTTTTTCGAAAATATTAGGGACCCATTAAATATTCGAGGGTCTTGAGGGACCCCTTAAAATATTTTTTATTCAAAAAAAATTTAAACCTAGTGTTTTTGTATTAGATAGAATACATTTAGGGGGTGAGAGCAGATTATTTTCAAAAATGTTGTTTTTTGGGACACCCTTATATATATATATATATATATATATATATATATATATATATATATATATATATATATATATATATATATATATATATATATATATGCACACACACATACATAACTTAAAATTACAAACTCTTTTTCAGACTATTTTTTAGCTTTAATAATAACCTTGACTAATACCTCAAATAGTAAGCAACTCAATTAGAAAGCACACCTAAAATAGTAAACAACAATGTTTCATTATATCTAAAAAATTAAAACAAACTGCATTAACTTATAAATAATAAAATAACCAACCCTCTGAATAAGGAAAATTGAGGTCGGCAATAATTTGCCGACCTCAATCTTTTAGAGGTCGGCAAATGCAAAGGTCTTACCATAAAACATCGAAACAAGGTCGACAAAACCAAATTTTTTTTGCCGACTGCAAACACGTTTAGGTCAGCAGTTAGGTCGGCATTAATGAATGCCGACCCTAATTCCGAGGGTTGAATAACATACAATTTTATTAATTGTTGAAATCAGGTAAGGCTATCCTGCAACTGGTAACATGTAACCCAGTACAACCTGCTTCATGTCATGCGGCCTTGTAAGGCGCATGACATTTGTATTTAATCTGGTTTTTAGTTTTAACCGTTTTAGTCCCAGACAAAATACAGTAAAATGATTGTAAGTGAAGTGTTATTATCAATTTAAAAGTTATAAAATAAAAAATATTTGTCAGAATTTCACAAATGAGACCTTGTTTTATTTATCAAAAAAATGGCTGCTAAACAATTTTTTTTTAAAGTCTATCTTTTTTTAGCCTTATTTTCATTATCAAATGCATTTTTAGCGTTTAAACTTTTATACAACTTAAAAATATTATAATTTTTTCTTTTCAGTAATTTACTTTCATTTTTCAATAATATAAATAAAATTTGTTTATATATTAAACAATCAATAGAAGTAATTTGTAAAAGTGTTTTGCATAACTTTAATAAAACTTTTAAAAGATAAGTTTTGAAGTAAATTTTTTCAAATGCAATTAAAAACATACTAAAAAGTTATTTTCACTTCGAGTTTATTGAGTTTTATTCTAAAGCTAGATTTTTTTCTTTTTTGTAATGAATTGTTTTGTTTATTCTTTAATTATTTTAACAATAGTGTATTTATTTTGTAAAACTCAATTCCTGTCGGTCAAAATTTCTGACTTTTTAAACTGATTAGACAATCTGAGGATTTAGTTAGACAATGTCCAACCGTGAAATTGAGCCCTGGTTGCATTTACTAAAAAAACTAATTGCCCTGCATAGCAAATCATAGGGATTGAAAGGGTTAAAAAAACATGCAATAAAATTACTTATGTATAAAACAACTTTATTTAAAAAATTAGCAGATTTTTATTTATTAATTATTTTTAATTTATCAAATATCAATAAAAAAGTAAAAACAACTTTTACATAAGCTCCCTAGTAATTTTTAAAGTGGTAAATACATTATAAAGGAAAACCATTCTATTTTTCATTTTTTATAGGTACATAAAAAAATTTAGAAGTTCACACCTTTTTAAATTTACAAGTTCACAACTTTTTAAATTTACATCATCATTTTGAAAGTAGCTAGAATCATTTATTTATCAACAAACTTATCTGGTTTTCAGAACAATCAATTTTTATAGATTTTCTTTAAAAATTAATTTTAATTTAAATCCAAATAATTTTTTTTTCTATATCCACCACCAAAATACACCTACTTGGGGTTTACAACAATATTCAAGTCTGGATTTGATTTTGCCAACAAAAGATTTTGTAATCATTAAACATGGATTTTTTTTTCATTTCTTACAGTGTTTTTTGGGTACTTATCATTCTATTATTAACAAAATTGATTCCATATCAAGGTGTGCAGTCCTTGTTTAAACACAAATGTTTTTGATGTAAATTGTAAATTGCATATACTTTTTGATAATATAACACTTTGGATTGATAGGCTTAAGGCTTGATGTCTGTGTTAACCATAAAAATAAAATTGATGAGAAAGCAGTATAAATTTTTTCTTTAAAGCTATTCTGTTGTGCTGTGTAAAAAATTTAGTCTTATTAGACTACATTAATAGCCAAGTAACAATAACAATAATAATAATAATATATATATTTTTTTTCTTAATTATACTTAAAATTGAATTTTACTTTCATTTTTACCTGTTAAAATGCATACTTAATGTCAAAATTAGAAAACGATTGACAGAAGTCTTAAAAACTGTAAAGTGAATGTCATGTTTTAAAATAATATGCTTGTATATAAACATAGCAACATAAGCAATTTGTGCTTTGTTATATAGCTATTATTGTGTTATTACTATGCTAATATATATATATATATATATATATATATATATATATATATATATATATATATATATACATATATAATAATAATAATTATTATTATTATTGAGTTGTGTTGTATTTTGTTGGATTTAATACAGCTCTTTGTCAGTTTATGAGTGATATTTATAAAATAGATCAAAATATATTAATATTTAATTGAAAAAAATATGACTTTATTATGGGACTTCAAGTTTCACGCCATTCAGCAATCATTTAGCCATATATTTAAAATTATTAAAATAAAAACCGTTATAAAAAATACAAAATTGCATTGAAACGAGATTAAACATCATTTTTCACACCAAACAGGAATTTATTTAACCGGTGTCGAAATTCGATAGCAAAAACATTTTTCTGTGTCTACATGCTGAAACCAATACACTTTTTTTATTTAACAAAGGTTCTTTATTGTATATTGAAATAACGATTGATCTCTTTGCAATGCAATTTTATTGAAATAACGTTTGATCTCGTTACAATGCAATTTTGTATTTTTTATAACAGTTTTTATTTTAATTTATTTTAATAATTAAAATAAAAAATTATTTTAATGATTTTAATAATTTTTTTTATTTTAATAATTTTAATGATTGCCGTATTGGCATGAAACTTGAAGTCCCATAAAAAAGTCGTATTTTTTTTATTTAAATATTTAATATATTTTGATCTATTTCATAAATATCGATCACTCTTAAACCGACAACATATATATATATATATATATATATATATATATATATATATATATATATTATATATATATATATATATATATATATATATATATATATATATATATATATATATATATATATATATATGTATATATACACACACACACACACACACACACACATATATATATATATATATATATATATATATATATATATATATTAAAGTAATAACGTTTCAGAAAAGTTGCTGATAGAGAATGAGGTGAATAACATAAAAAAAAAAAAAAAAACAAGAAATATATAAGATTTAATAATAAATTCATAAGATTCAATAATAAATAAAAAATAAGTAAATTTTTTCCTCTTTAAAAAATATTAATAACCAAATAGATTTGCTTTATGGTTGGTTTTTTATGTAACGTTGTCCTATGTTATGCTATCCTTTTTGTATCCTTATTGTTTATTTGTTTTATTTACTCAAGTTATATTTATTCTAGTTAAGCCCCATGCTTTTTTATTTTTAGTTATTACTCTATTAGAAGTTAAGCTTCAAAAGTATATATAATTACAAATACCAATAATGGAACAAAATCCCAGTAACTCTGTAAAGGGTTAAACAGATTATATCTGTTGACCAGCTTTGTACCCCTTCTTCATCTATTAGGCTGATGAGATGCACATATATTGTCTCCAGTCTAGGATGTTGAATGCTGGATCTTCTTGATTCAATGCACAGGTTTTGCTTGTGTCTCTGTTTTAATGACTAGACAACTCATTCTATTATCTACTAATCTAAAAAGCTTCATCAACAACTGTAAAGTATCAGAGTACTAATCATAAAATTAAAATTCCCAATTTAAAGGTGAAAAAGTCCCGTTCTCCAAATATAGTTCGCTTATTTAAAGTTAAATAATAATTTTAAAAATTATTGAAAATTTATTATTATTAAAAACTAATAGAAAAATAGCATAAAAAATTCAAATTTAATTATTGTGTCAAACTTGAAATAAAATCGCCGTTATTGGTATAAACTACGCAATTGCATTACTGCAAAAATGTCTTTTGGAAAAAACTTCTTGAGAATAGTGATTTTAGGGATTTTCTTGGCAACTTGTTTTTAAAGTTAATGAACTCAAAATTTGAAAATAGTTTTTCGCAATGCATTCCAAAAACAGCAAATATCATATAAAAAATGTCAGCAAGAAATAGAATACAATCTAAAAAATAACAAACTTGTTTGGTTTACACACACAAATACTATTTCTTTGAAAATTTCGCCTTTTTTTGGCTGAAAAGTCAATTGCAAAAATAGTCATTATTATTATTATTATTAAGGTTTACAAATTGGATTTGTATAGGCATGAAATGCCTGTCAACCTGTCTTATGATTACTATATAAATATACTAGTCATAAATTGTTTTTTCTTCTTTTAGATAATTGTCGAGTTTGTTTTTAAAATTGCTTACGGAAGTAGCATTTACAACGTCATCTGGGAGGGAGTTCCATTTGTTGATTACTCGTAAGGTGAAAAAGTATTGACGAGAAGCTAGACGAGAATAAGGTTTTTCTAGTTTAAATGAATGTCCTCTTGTAATAGAATTTATAATTGTTTTTGGAAAGATCGTTTGACAGTTGTAGTAGTTGTTTAGCCATTTATAGACGTTTATTAAATCAGCCCGGATTAGTCTGTATCTTATGGTTGTCATATTAAGTTTCAATAGTCTTTGGTGATATGTTAGACTTTTTAATCCATGAACTGATTTAGATGCTCTTCTGAGTATATTTTCAACTTGTCGTTTGTCTTTCAGTAGACGAGGGTTATATACAAAACCACAATATTCTAAATATGGTCGTACTAGTGCTGAAAACAGTCTTTTAAAACAAAATGAATTTAGATAAGAGAAAGATCTTTTTATTAGAAATAGCATCTGCATTGCCCTATTAACTTGAGTAGAGGTATGTTTAGAAAATAGCAAGTTATTATCGATATGTACTCCGAGGTCAGTTTCTGAGTTGGTAGATTTGATATCAATCCTTGTTTTCTTCACTGGATCGTACATAGAATAGACAAGATGTTTATTTTTATGACCTAGGTGTAAAACTGAACATTTTTCTATATTAAATTTCATCCCCCATTTAGTTGCCCAGTCAACCAAGATTTCATCCCCCATTTAGTTGCCCAGTCAACCAAGATATCAATATCATTTTGAAGTACGGTGTGTGAATGCAAATTAGTAATAGGGTAAAATATTTTTGTATCGTCAGCAAAAAGTGCTGCATTTGAAGTAATTATATTGGGAATATCGTTAACGTATATAATGAATAATAGAGCTGAGAGAACAGAACCTTGGGGAACTCCACTTTTTACTGATACCCAATCAGAGTAATTACCATTTATCATTACTCTTTGTCTTCGATTTGTGAGAAAGTTTCTTATCCAAGAGAGAATTGGACCATTAATCCCATAGGCTTTTAGTTTCAAAAGAAGATAGTCGTGTGGGACTTTGTCAAATGCTTTTTCAAAGTCAAGGTAAATATTATCGACGGGAAGACCTTTATCTAAATTAAGTGTCCATGTATTGATTACAGTAAGAAGATTTGTTTCACAAGAGCGCCCTGGATAAAAACCGTGTTGACTAGGAGTTAGTAGATTATTTTTTAAAAGATGAATAAAAATATGTTTTTGTATTATTTTTTCAAATATTTTGACTATAGTGCATGTTAAACTAATGGGTCTATAGTTGGTAACTAGTTTCTTGTCTCCTTTTTTGAAAATTGGAATGATATTTGCATCTTTCCAGATTTGTGGTAATGTACTAGTTTGAAGTACCTTAGTATAAATAATAGAAAGATGTTTAGAGATTTGGTGATGGGTTTCTTTTAATATTTTGCGATGTATCTCATCTGGACCCGGTGATTTAAATGACTTTATAGACAGAAGATGAGATGCAATGTTTTCAGGAGATAGATCAAGATTATTAGAGATTTGACTGGGACAAATAGAAGATAAGTTAAAACTTGGAACAATCAATGTATCATTATCAGAAAAATTACTAGCAAAGTAATTATTGAAGCATTGAGCCTTTTCAAGATCGGTGGTAGCAACTATCTTATTGTGGACTATTTCAGGAATGAGATTTTTTATAAGATTTTTTGATTTTATGTATGAAAAAAAAGCTTTAGATTTTTTTAAAAAAAAGCTTTAGATTTTTGTTGATGTTTTTAGCAATTTCTTTTTCAAAATTTATTATAGCATTTCTGCAAGCTGCTTTAGTTCTGTTACGCGCTCGACAATAGTCAAAGTAAGTTTTACCATTCCGTTTATGAATGTAGTCTTGATATTTAATTTGTTTATTTCTTATTTCTTCTGCTACTTGGGCGGTTATCCATTGTGAACGCTTTTTAGGTTTTGTTGAGGATTTTGGAACATTTTTTTTAATAGTGTTTTTAAGGTTTGTGTAGAATGTATCCCAAAGTTGTTCTGAATTATAGTTTTGATTTAACACTAAGGTTGATAGATCTTTATTAATTTTATTATAGTTTCCTTTAGAGAATAATTGCTTATTAATAGTATGAGTTGGTTTATCTATTGGATCGGTTAGTACGGTAAAGTATAAAAGGTGATGATGACTTTTTCCAATTGGAGCAAGGTGGGTTATTGGTGAAATTATGTTTTCCACGGATGTTATTATAAGATCGATAGTAGTTGGTTTTTGATTTTTTCTGAAGTGGGTTGGTTTAGATATATGTTGTGTGAGGAAACAATTGCGGATTGAATTTATGAATTTTAAAGATTTTGATGAGTGAGATATCGGGTTTCCTTTTTTGTTAGACCAAGTTATATCTGGGTAGTCTCAAACAATAAGGATGTTTTCGTATAGTCTCGTAACTCGTAAGGATGTTTTCGTATGGATGTAACTCGTAACTCGTAACTCGTAACTCGTAAGGATGTCTCGTAAGGATGTTTTCGTATAGTCTCGTATATTTCGTAAGTCTCCAACAATAAGGATGTTTTCGTATTTTTCAGAAAGATTAGTTATGTGTTGATTTATATAGTTATCATTTTCGTCATTGCTATTTGGAGATCTGTAGAATGTTGTTATTAGTAGTTTAGAATTTTTTGTTTGAATTTCACAACTAATTGATTCTGATGCAATGGTATCAAAGGTAACCAATGACGATTTTAACGATATATGTACAAATATTGCTACACCTCTTTGACATGATTTATTATTGTGATTTGATAGTGTTATGTAGTTTTCTATAGTAATTTCTTGATCACCGCACATTGATCGGCAATTTTTAGGCAAAGTTTCAGTAAGACAAATGAGATGTGGTTTAAGTTTTTGAACAATGAAATTTAGTTCTTGGCGTTTGTTTAAAATCGAATCAATGTTGGTATAAATTAATTTTAGTGATTTGATTTGTGTGAGCTTGTTATTTTTATCAGATTTGAAGGATAACCATTTATTTATTTGTTTAATATTATTTAATGTGTTTGCTAAAGTTGAGTTTAACAATTTTGTTGCGCCTGATGCACCATCGAAAGGGCGAGTTTGGTTCATTTTCTAAAAGCTGGTGGTTTTTATTCTTTTTTTCTTTTCTTAATTCAAAATCTATTAGCCTTTCTGCTGGTGTCATATCCGGGTTTAAATAAACATTTTTATAGTTGTCGTTATTTCTTAATTCCCTAGACGCGAATAGAACTTTATTGCGTTCACAGTTTTCAGGAAGTACAGCAATAATTGGAGATGGATTTTTTGAAACTTTTTTTTTTTTTAGCCTAATTAATTTAATCGGTTTTTCATTGCTTTTGCCAATGTAATCAAATATTTCATTGACCATTAATTTATCATCATTTATTGTATCTGATTCATCTGTTTTACTCGATTCGGGAATTCCAAAGATTATAATATTGTTTTCTCGCTTTTTTTTATTTTCCTGTTCTGATATTATTGAATTTGCGATGGTGTTTACAACAAGTGATTTTTCCGTGGATGTAGTTTTCGTTGAAAATTTCGACCAAAAATTAGCAGATTCGTTTACTGTTGGTTGTTTAGATTCAAGGAATTCTATTCTTTTTATTAAATTTTTTATGGTTTCTTGCTGTTCTCGTACTATATCAGATAATTCTGAACAGCTAAGTTTTCCTTGTTTCAACATATCGTTTTATACGATAAAACTTTTGTTAATGTTTTTCAAACTATTGTTTGTAATGTTAAATTATGATAGTTTTCGCAGTTTACGCAAGGACTAGAGTTCCCAGTGTTTTTTGTTGTTGTTGAAATTTTATTAATAAAATTTTTTTTTTTTATAGATTAATGTTAAATTTAAAAAAAAAATAAAAAAAAATATATATATATATATAAATTTATTCTTACGTTAATAAACACGTCTGATCTTTTTGAAAGCGGAAGCAAGAAGATTATTGTCTTACTGCAAACTTTACTTAAAGTAGTACATGTGCTTACTCAACAAAAATATTGAGAAGTCGCCTACGTCAGATACTTTTCAAAATTTTGATATATACTTTACTGCTTGCTTTTTTAAAGCGTAAATTAAATACGTTTAATAACAAGAATGGTTTTTTTATTACAACAAACTGGTACTAAAAATTTAAAAAACAAGAAAACTAAATTCACTGCTTGATTGAATTTAAAATGTAAAAACAATTTTAAATATTTGAATGAAATTAACATTTTATGACTATGAATGTAAAAATAATTATTGGTATTTAAAATAATTATTGGTATTCTTCATTGTCACGATAGCATGCAATCAATTGCGATCAATATTCTTTTGTAATTAAACAACATTTGTTGTTGTTTTTCTTCAGACTTTGTATTTGTAACTTTATTTCGCTATGTGATTTATTTATATATAAAATTATTATTAATTATAAAAATACTCGCAATAAATGTGAAATATGAAATTTACGAGCTCGTGTTTACTATTTTCAAAACTTTATTTATTATTCTATTTTTGAAAATTTTTTTTTGATGAAGCAATTTATTACATGATGGTGTAAGGGTTCGTCCATAAAGGACGTCAAGCAGAATTTAAATAATTAGAAGTAGAAAATCATTGGCTCTCCTCCGTGGAGATTTTCATTGAACATAAATTGCTATATTACTCGCCCTTTAATTCCCACCAGTAAAACAGAAATATATATTTAAAAGAATACTCTTAAAATGAAAGCTGCAACGGTGTATTAAGATTACAAATAAATCAAATATATTATTTCTAACAATAATTAATTATAATTAATTATTGTTAGAAATAATATATTTGGTTTATTTGTAATCTTATTGCTGTATACATTGACATATACAATCTCTGTATAAATTGACTGGACACCAAAAATCAAACAAAATAATCAGTGTTTAATGATTATTAATAATGATTATGAAACACTGATTATTTTATATTATAAAAATATATAATTCTTAATATAACTTTGGAAATCGGAGCTTAATTTGATGTGTCGCTGCGAAACCACTTTTAATTTTGCGTTGATTTCATATTCGTGTTCAATAAATGTTACAGACAGTATTTTGTTTGATTTTTGGTGTCCAGTCAATGTATACAGCGCTGAAGCTGTGTAGAAGTAGAAAGAATATAAGAAAGAACCCCATGCATTCCCAGAACACATTTTAATTTCAGGGGAGCGGAGGGGCAGATGGCTGGAAAATATTTTGACAAATTACCAAATACTGTCAAAACGCTGTATCAAATTTATTCCTGGTTAACACCCTGAATAGTAACATGCTTGTCCTCAGCACATACATTTGCAATAATTCACCCAAGTTTGATCCCCACCATGTCCCTGGTAGCACTATGCTCAACTTGTTTCTCCGCAGAGTAGCCTTGTTTATCAAGATTTGTGCTTCAGAGTTATAGGATTAAGAGAGGGTTGTAACCACAACTAAAAGTAGCCTCCTTGACTGTAGGATGTGAATTAACATAAATAAAAAATAAATGATTTAAAATATAAAGAGATTACACCATTTCTTCATTTAAATTTAAAATCAAAAGTACTTTTAATTTTTACTTAGAAGTTTATCAACATATACAAATATACATGAAGAACATTTTATATAAATAAAACTAGAAAATTAATCAAAGCAAAAAGAGTGGAGCATCAAAAAAATGGGACCATAACCAAACAAAAAGCACTAGGAATGTAGTAAATATCCAATTATGCAGAGAAATATTAACTTTCAATAAATTATTCCAACAAATTTATTCAAATAATCCCAAAACGCTCTGTCATACCAATAAATTACACTAAAAACTACTACATGTTACCCACTCCCCCCACCCCACACACATACATACACACCTATAAAAAAGGTTTGTTAATTACAGTTAATAAAGCAATGGCATTATTAACTGTAATTAACAAACTTTTGCAATAACAATAAGTTTGTAAAATGAATTGAAAATTGTTAATTATATTACTCAAAATATACTTAAATTTAATAAAATTAAAATAAATAGTATGACATGACATATGTAATTATATACTCCCAGGTATCCTCTAAGCAAAACTGCTTTTATTAAAAATAAATAAACTAGTTATAGTTAACATTCAACAATTATACTTTTTCATCAATCAAAAAAAAAAAATAAGCAGAAACTATTTTTTAAAAACAAACCGTTGCTCTGCTATGAGCCATTATATTTTACTAAGACTTTTAACGTGAACATTGATATTTGTATTTTTAGAAAAATTTCTTTATGTTATATTCCAGTGAATGTTTGTTAAAAAATATTTTTCAACCAAAATTTAGTTTCTAAAAAAAAATATACAATTATTTTTAATATCTATACAAACAATAAATAATAATTAAAACAAATATATAAATATATATATATATATATATATATATATATATATATATATATATACATATATATATATATATATATATATATATATATATATATATATATATATATATATATATATATATATATATATACACAAATATATATACAAATATATATATACAGCCATTGGAATTAGGAAAAATGAGGTCAGCAATATTTTGCTGACCTTAATCTGTTATAGGTAGACATCAGGTTGGCAATAAAAATTTGATACCAAGGTTTTACCATAAAACATAGAAATAAGGTTGGCAATTTTTTGCCGACCTCAAACACTTCTAGATCGACAATTCCGAGGGCTGTATATATATATATATATATATATATATATATATATATATATATATATATATATATACATATATATATATATATACTATATATAAATATATATATATGTGTATATATATATATATATATATATATATATATATATATATATATATATATATATATATATATATATATATATATATATATATATATATATATATATATACTATATATAAATATATGTATATGTATATATATATATATATATATATATATATATATATATATATAAATATATATATATATATATATATATATATATATATATATATATATATATATATATATATATATATATATATATATATATATATGTATGTATGCATGTATTTATTAGTCATTACCATCTCAAAAAATTATAAAAGCTATAAGTTCAAACTTTGTAACTTACAGCCGTTTTTTAACTTTTTTTTTATTATTAAAATACAAGTTATAGAAAGGTATCTCTTCTTTTCTTTGTTCAAAAAATATTTTTTTTCGAATTTACTATTTTCTTTTTTAATAATATAATACTGCACTTATTAAAAAACTATTATATAAAAGAAAAATTGATATAATTTGAATGAAGCATTAAAAAATGTGATTAATTTTTTTTCCTTTATATTATTCATGAAAGCAGAATAATTTTAACTAAAAATAGTAGTTTCACACTTTGCCTAAAAATCAAATTTAGTCATTTAAATACGTTAATGGTTAAATTTTTTACGTAAGTTTACATCAACTCAATATACTCAACTCAATAAATTTTTAGACAGGTAAATACTTTTAAGGATAGGCTTTTTACGTAAATTTGCATCAACTCAAAATTACTCAACGATTCTATCTTTTGGTCTTTGTTTTCCGTGTAAAATTACATGACCAAGATGAGTAATTAATGCGGTGTTTTTACCAGATCTCTACTTTGATTTCATTAAGTATAGTTAAATGATCGAGAGTGGGTGTTGTGCTTACTAATGCTAATTTTTACTTGAATTTTTTAATGTAATTTTAATGCAATATATGTATTTAAAATTGATTATTGAATCAACTGAAAAAAAAAATATTTGAATTTTTTATTGCAGCAACATTTAGTTTGAGATCCGAGATTGGAGATACTATGGCTAACATTGAAAACAAATAGGATTATTTAAAAAAATTAATACAATGCTTATAAACAAATTAATATAAATTCTTAGTGTTGAAACTAAGTTTTAAAATTAGTTTTGAACATGATTATATTTAAAAATTTCTATCGTTAGAATTGTTAAATTTTTTAAATACTAGCAGAGTAAATTGTTATAAGACTTATTTAATAAGTGATTTTTAATTTATTACCAACTTTACGAGCCTATGGTAAAAAAATATTTGAGGAAATAAATAATTTCATAATAATTATAGAAAATATGATATTTATTATGATAGAAAATATGGTATTCATTAATTTTCAAGAAAGAGTTTAACATTTTCAAGTCGTAGACTTTAAAGTCTTTTTTTTGTCTTTTTTTTCTTTTTAATCATAAGATAGACAATAGTTTAAACTTTCTTAATACACTTGATTTAAATTAATTTTATTTAAACAAATTTAGTATAAACTATTATATAATAAAATACTCATCTATAAATATAAAATTACAATGTATCATTTGGTATTATATATATGAAAAATTATTTTATTTATTGGAATATTGAAACTTATTATAAGAATACATTTTTATTATTATTACATTACATTATTATAAGAATACATTTTTCTACAGTTTTATCTTATTTTATTATAAAACTGATACATTTTAAAAATATATATAATAGTAATTAATAAATTTCTCTAGCAAAAGAATGTATTTTATTAATATATTTGTTTTTAGTAATGCATTACAAATGTTTAACAAAAAATGAAACTTTTATAAAAAAATGTTTAAATGTAGTTTTACCTATTAAAATTCTTTATTTTGATATATCGTATAATTTTTGTGTATATACAGGGATATTTTAATTATTTTTTCTTTAATATATATTTGTTAGCAGTATGTTATGAAGTCAATGATTCCAAAGCATTATACAATCTAAATGAAAGAATACAAGGTTGTTGTTTTGGGTTCAGGGGGTGTTGGAAAGAGCGCTTTGACTGTTCAGTTTGTTTCAAATCAGTTTTTAGAAAAATATGATCCCACAATAGAAGACTTTTACAGAAAAGAAATTGATGTTGATAGTTGTCCTTCTATATTAGAAATTCTTGATACCGCTGGAACAGAACAATTTGCCTCAATGAGAGATTTATATATAAAGAATGGACAAGGTTTTCTTTTAGTATATTCAATAACAAACCACCAAACTCTACAAGATTTACAGCCAATGAGAGATCAAATAGTTCGCTTAAAAGGTCAGACAAATGTGCCAATAATATTAGTAGGCAACAAGCGAGATATATATGATGAACGAGAAGTGACTCCAGAAGAAGGGGAAACTCTTGCTGAAAAATGGCATGCCCCGTTTTTTGAAACTTCAGCTAAAACAAAATTCAATGTTAATGAAGTATTTGCTGAAATTGTAAGACGAATCAATGTTTTAAATAATGAATTAAATCGAAAATCATGCTGCAATATTATATAAAGTTGCAACCTCGTGGTTTTTTTTGCAGTTTGGTACAATGATTTAAATTAATTCAATATTAATTACCATTGTAACATACACTGTCTCTCTTGCTGAAACATTTTTTTATCCTTTTTGTTAGGTGTTTTAAATGTCAAACAATTTTATGTAAAAATGTAGCTTTGTTGTATAAATATTATTTTTTAAGAAATTTTGCTGCTGTGAGCATATAATTTAATACAATTTTCAGTTGCAAAGAAAGGGATATTTATAAATCTTTTTTTTATATATATGTGATTACTTTTGTCATAAAAGCATTTTTGGATGACCATATTATATTACAACAACCAATATATAACATCATAAAGCAGAGTTAACCTTTTTACTGCAATACAACTTTGGTTTACAATTTAGTGGAACCAGTTCGTTTTAGGAAAGCCTAATGTGTTTAAAAAAAATGTTATAGACAAACGTTTTTAATTATGAAAATCTGTACAAGATTTAGATTTCATCTAAACAGATAGCAGATTGTAAAAGGAGGCATTTTAGTTATTGGATTAATAGCTTTTTTAGTATTGAGCAACCGGAAAATATAGTTGAAGCAGTTTGGTGTAATATTTGGTTGGTTATGTATTTAAACAAAAAGCTGTATAACGAATTCAAAAGTATAGAAATGTCTGAATAATTTTTTTTTTTTTTACATCATTTTAAAAGATGTGAAAATAATATATAATTTTTAAACAACAACAAGTTTTCTTATTGACCAGAGTTAGATTACAAGAACAAATAAACTGGTTATTAGTATAGTTTTGAGTTTATACTCAAATTTGCATGTATATATGTATATGCATGTATATATATATATATATATATATATATATATATATATATATATATATATATATATATATATATATATATATATATATATACATATACATATATATATATATATATATATATATATATATATATATATATATATATATATATATATATATATATATATAGAGAGAGAGAGAGAGAGAGAGAGAGGTGTCGTTTTTTGGTTCTTGTTCTTTTTGGAGAAAAAAAACCAACTGCTTAGTGTATTTTTTTTTTTTAAATTACTCTTTTTCTTGTTTTAAACACTGAAAAATGTGTTTTTAGGTGATATTCATTAAAGGAGAGTTTTCATTCTTTTGTTTAACATATGATTTTATTAGTATTGCCTTAAAGTTCTTAAGGTAGTAGATCCCCATAAAAATCAAAAAAGTTTCCCAAGTTTTTTTTTATAGTTAATTTTAATGAAGAATTTAACAGAGATTAGTAATATGAAAATTGTTCTTATAATTTAATTTAGTTTTTTAAATAAATAATCTTTAGTTTTATAGATTCTCCAAGCTACCTCCCAGGTAGCATGAAAGTAAAAAAAAGTGTGGTTTTTGCTAGAAATTCAAGACTTAAAACTACCTTGTTTGCTATTTTACCACTGCTCAAAAACCTTTGGTTTTTGTAAAGGGATAAAATAGCAAACAAGGTATGCTTCCACAGACAAACATCCTTTTTCGCGGTGACAGTAATTGCGATTAGGAAAATAGTCGTGCTCGATAACCGTAACACTAACCCTTACGGGCTAGGCCCGTAGGTTTAAAAACTTTGGCATATAAAATTCGCCAAATGATCACACACGAGCAGTGAACGCCTAAGGGAAGAAATGAAGTACATTAGAATAAAGGAGAATTATTTATTAGACAAAGCATATTTTGACAAAAATAAAAATTAATAGAGGAATATTTAAAAATAAATAAGACAGGCTATACACCCACAACAATAATAACAATAAAAATAAAGGAATAGCAAACAAGGTATATCACCTAAAAAAATCTTTTTTTTAATATTTATTAAAAGACTTAGTCATTCTCCTATTTAAAATACCATTTATCTGTCTTGCTTTATAAATTCTTCAAATGTTCATCAAATAACTTTAATAATTGTTTTTCAAATGACTTACTTATAATAAGCTAAAATAAAATTGATCTAATTATTTAAACATTTTTCTTATAAAATGTAGAGACATTGTATGTATTGGTTTGTCCTATTTTTTGTTTTTTTATGTAGGTATGTTATTTGAGTTCAAAACAATTTTTTCTTAACATTAAAAACAAATGTTTTAACAAAATGAACGAAAACTAGTTTTTTAATTTGTAGAATGAGTGAAAACTTTTTAAATTTAGAAATAAAGTTTTTTAGTTTATAAATGAAATAACATTGCATTGCAAAATTTATAAGTATTGTATAAGTTTTGCATACTTTTTTTTTTAATTTTGCTATCTTATTTTATGCTTTTTGTTTTTACTTTTTTTTTTTCTGCAATAGCAAATAAATTAAATTTGTTAACATTTAATTTCAGAAAAGAGCAAATAATTTGTCAATAAAACAATTAATTTGTTATAAAATTTGTAAATAAATTAAATAATTTAGCAATAAAAAAATCAGTAATTAAACTCTTTTGTAACTCTGTTCACACTTTAATTAAAAATAGATTAATTTTAATATAATCTAATATAGAATCTAAAATACTCAAACAAAACTAAATAAAAACATTTTAGATAAGTTGAAAACATTTTTTAAAAGTTAAAAGTAAGTAAACAAAAACACTAAAATGATCAGTAAAAGCCATAAAAAGTTACAAATTTTGTATGGTCATAATGTTAAAAGTTTACTGAATAAAATTTAAAATTTCTCGATGAATCTAACTTTAGTTGAGAATAGCAAAAAGAATATTTTATCAACTTAATGCTCTCGAGTTAATAAATAAGGATTTATACTTTGCAAAAAAATGTGTACAACTTTAAACATTTCCAGTCTAACAAACGACATTGGTAAGAGGTGTGAACTTCCTATAAAAAAAACTTTTTTTATAGGAAGTTTTTCCGCGGTGTATCTCTGCGTGTGAAAGAGTGAGGATCTCTGTGAGTACCTTAATAAATACAAATGACCAATTATCCGGCTGAAAATAAATAATTGATAATAAAAAATAAAATTTTTAAATCCAAAGTTATAAAAATTTATTTATTTTGAATTATTTTTTTTTTTTTTTTGTAAAGAATAAAAAATATTAAAATGTATTTTACATTAAAAATAAACTCTCAAATAAGTTTAAAATATTTATTTCTATTATTTGAAAAGCGGTAGCAGGAAAAAATTCCCCCGAGAAAAAATCCCCACGGGAAATACCCCCCCCCCCCCCCCAAAAAAAAAAAAAAAAGAAAATTTTTTTTACATAAAAATTATCAATAAAATAGTTATATTTATTTATCTTAAATAGTTTTATAAAATACTTCATTTTTCATCAGAATGTAAGGTTATGCGCTATTTCTCGGTTGTCGGTAAAAAATAATAATAATAATAAAAAAACTCTCCAATTCCTAATATTCTATTTTAAAGCTTTATTTAAAATAAAATTTTTATTTTTTTCAACTATAAAACATGCGCGGAGTATTGCTACATCGACTATCTTATAGCCTGACTCGCAACGGAGTGCTGCTACATCGACTGAGGGTTTGGGTTGGGCAGGCAGTCTATCAAATAATTAAATATATATATATATATATATATATATATATATATATATATATATATATATATATATATATATATATATATATATATTCATATTGTTTTCATTTAGTTTCACTTAAAATATACCGCTAAATTAACTACGATGGTTCGCAAAAAAGTTCACATTTTACCAGTTTGCAGTTCGTCAGGGTTAGGGTTACCTTCGAGAAATAGCGCATAACTTGACATTTTGATGAAAAATGAAGTATTTTATATAAATATTTAAAATAAATAAAGAAATAAACATAACTGCATATTGATAATTTTTATGTAAAAAAAAATTTCTTTTTTTGGGGGGATTTTTCTCGGGGGGATTTTTTCCGGGGGTGATTTTTTCCCGGGTGATTTTTTTCTAGAACCACAAGGTATTAATCCTAATTTGAGATATTACTAATTTGTATAAGATATAAAAAATACTAATTTGAACCATTAGTAAATAAAACTACACTAGTTGGAGTTGTTTCAAGCAAAAACTAATTTTATATATATATATATATATATATATATATATATATATATCTTTCCCGGTGGGAAATCGGCTAGAGAAAAAGCTATTGCTATTTGCAAGGATGAAAAAAGCGATTTGACTACAAGAACAGCTAGCATTATAAAGTAAAGACCCACTGGCTATTGTAGCTAGCGTCATATCGTAATAAAATCGCTGTCTGAAAAATTTTGGTATATAACTATCAATCAGCTGCAAATTTGTAGATATTTTGTAGCTAGCTACAAAGCTACGATATGGGGGTGTCCATTAATTACGTTAACAAATTTTTTGAAATTTTTAACTCCCCCTTGTCAACAATTTGTTAAATTTCTAGAGAGCCCCCCTATAAAATTACGTTAATTTTTGACTACCTCCTTCCTCCTATACAAAGAAGCTAAGCTACGTTATTAGAGCAATGTAACTAAAAAAAAATAATTTATTGACATCAACTTTAATTGACCTTTCCCTTCCCCCTTGTCAACAATCGTCAAAGAAATTTAGACCCCCAATCCCCCTATTTTAATGACGTAATTAATGGATAACCCCTATGTAACTAGCGAATCATTGCTACAAAATCGCAATGCTTAAAGTTCAATTGTTATCATAATTATAATAGGCTCAACACTAAAAATCGAATTTTTAAAGATGTTAAAGGCATCAGAAAAAAAAAAAGAAGAAAAAAAAATCGCTTGAAAATTGCTATAAAGCTAGTTAGTCGCTCGCTAATCTCTAGCTCATTTCCCACCATCATCGACTTTTATGGTAAAAAAAAGTCTCTTTTAACAACAATTACGCAACCTCAACAAGTAAGTTAGTGATGTAAATTTTCCAGTAAAATTTGATTCAAAATTTACTGGTAAAATTTACCGGTAAATTTTAAATAGAGGAGGGTAAATTTTCCTTTAAAAAATTTAAAAAAAATTAATAAATAAAATAAATTAAAAAAAAATTTAAAATTTACCAGGCGGTAAATTTTCAAAATTTTACTTTCGCAACACTAAAGTAAGCTACATTTTTATGTTGTCTAAAAGTCAAAGCAATTAAAATAATGCGGAAGTACGTATATCTGATATGTACACACAAATACATACAAATATATATATATATATATATATATATATATATATATATATATATATATATATATATATATATATATATATATATATATATATATATATATATATATATATATATATATATTATATATATATATATGGTTTTTTGAAATATTATTAACGCAATTTTATACGCATAAATATACTTTTTGCGCTTAAAAAAAATTCCTCACTTTCGGTTTCTCATAATGGATGGTGTCCTTCAAGTTTAACTTCTTTAGAAGTAGTTTTTGCAATTTGTATTTATTTTTTGTTACTTTATTTAGAGTTATTGGTAGTTTTTAAAATTTAATAAAATTGGAGGTAAAAATAGCATAATAAGTCATCTTGCCCCGGTCACGTGATCAGATGACAAATTTATAAACTTTTTATTTTAATATTTATTTCAAATTGTTATATTTGCAAACTGAAAATTCATGCAGGCAATGAAAGATTTTAATAACATAAACATACTGAGAAAGTATTATTGCTTCACAACTAATAGTTTTGCAATAACTCAGGGTTTTCAAAACGTTCGCCATGTTGCCGCGCTTTCCCCTATATATATATATATATATATATATATATATATATATATATATATATATATATATATATATATATATATATATATATATATATATATTATATATATATATATATATATATATATATATATATATCACGGCGATATTTTTTGATTGATTTTCTCCCACTTGCTTTGGTTAACGAGATTTACGGATGCGGATGTAACGAAAACAGTTTAACAAACAAGTTTGGCATTCTTATTTAAATTAAACATACGAATAAACAAATGTCTATAGAGAGAGGAAATAACTTTTGGGTTGAAGAAGAACTACGGGTAGGAACATGCGAACCCAGGTGGGCTAAAGAAATAATTGATGGGGTTAATACTGAAAAATCTTTTGGTGGAGACGAAATGTATGCTAATGTCGAGAGACATATAGGTTACCACATGTTATTGGCTGGTCCACTGGTAGATGGCTACCTTAAAGAAATTGGTAAGATATTTCTTCGTAAACTGGCAAGAGGAAAGACGACAGGTTTAGCTCCTACAGCTTCGTTGTTTATTCCATGGGGAATAATGAAAAATATAATAAGTCTGATGAAAGCTTATGGTTGTTCTTGCATCATGGTACAGGCAGACAGTAGCAAAAAAAAAAAACTGCAGATGAAGATAACATCAAAAGATGCAGCAAAAAAAATATTTGACCCTTCACGATTTGATGGAACAAATTTTTTGGTAAAAAGGATTTTTCACAAAGTTAATGGGGAAACAAACAAAAACAAGCACCTCGCATATAATGGTAGCGCAGAGATTGTACTAACTGATAACACTCCAATTCAATTTCAATATTCTCACAACACACAGTATATTAGAATAAGCTTTTACATTCAAAGATACACTGCAGATAATTTTGTTGTTGATTCTTCATTAGAAGCATTAATGAACCAATAATTTGTGAACTTTAAATATATACTATATAAATAAAGAATGTATATATGTACAAATGTGTCTGTATATATATATATATATATATATATATATATATATATATATATATATATATATATATATATATATATATATATATATATATATATATATTTATATATATATGTATATGTGGTTTGTGTGTATATATTATATACACACATGTGTGTATATATATACAAACATATATATATATATATATATATATATATATATATATATATATATATATATATATATATATATATATATATATATACGACTACCATAGCATTTACTGGTTTTACAAAAAATAGACATTTACTGGGGACATTTGATTTAATGGGGACATTTTCTGTACTCTTAAATCTTTTGTCCCCGTAAGCATCATTTTTTTGTAAATGAAATGTCCCCATAAGCAACTTTAATGCAAAAGCAAAAAGTACATGGACCCACTATCTTATAGCCTGACTCGTCTCTGAGTGCTGCTACATCGACTGAGGGTTTGGGGTCAGGGTTAAGATTATGGGTTAGGGTTGGGGCAAGGTTTAAATATGGTTAGTTTTTTGTAAATAATTGTTTTTGTAAATATGTATTTAAAAAAATGAAATAAAATATATATTAACTAAATAAAAACAATATAAATATTTAAAAAAATAATTTATTAAAACAAAATAATAAACTTGAATATGTGTAAATAAAAATAGACATAAAATAAAAATATAAAAAAAATAACATATGTTAAAAATAGAAAAGAAAAATTATATGAAAAGTATGTTACGGAAACAAAATATATATGTCCCTGTATGCATCCGCTAGGAGTATATGTATATATGTATATATATATATATATATATATATATATATATATATATATATATATATATATATATATATATATATATATGTATATGTATATGTATATGTATATATATATATACATATACATATATATATATATATATATATATATATATATATATATATATATATATATATATATATATATATATATATATATATATATATATATAGTATATATATATATATATATATATATATATATAATGATTATTTGTTTTAGAAGGGTAATACTGAACATGTTTATTAAACTTAATTTGCTAATAATATTTTATGAAAGATATTTAATTTGTAAATAGATTAAGAAAAATTAAATATAAAATTACTTGTAAATTAGTATTTTTTTTATAATATAAAAAAATATGCAATTAAACTTAAATACACAAATTTTTTAACTGTTTATGTGCATATTTTAAATAGCTTATATATATAAAATGGTAAAATTTTATGATCATTGTTTCATTTAGATAAATACCTAACAGATCATAAAAATTATTTAGCCTTTGAAACAATTAAGCATTTAAATGCTTAATTTTATTAATAATATATTAAATATAAATTTATAATAATGATAACTTTATTGGTCTTAAAAGTTCTGGAAAAATTTAAATTAGTTAACAGACGTTGAGGTCCAATACAATCCGAGGTATACAAACTCCTAACAGTTCTCAAAATTAAATTACATATTTTATCCAAGTATTTTTCTTCTTATAGGTTACTTGCCTTCATTACGGTTAAACTGCCTATTACTCAGTTACTTAATAAATTAAAACTAACTTTATTATTATGACAGTGGCAAAAATTACTATTTAAATTTAAAAAATTGCTTAGAATTCATTTCTTCATATTATATGAAAATAATATTTTGTTAACCGTTCGAAGATAATGCAACAGTAAGAATATTTAGGCAAAAACGTGTTATATTTTGAAAGTTCGATAAATTCGGATTCGAATATGGGGGGAGTATCCTATGTCAGCGGTTCCCCACCTTTCCGATGCCCCGACCTCTTGGTTACATTTGCCAAATTATGGTGACCCAATTTGTTACGGCGTGCAAGTAGGAAGGGGGCGGGGGAAGAAGGTGTTAAGACAAAAAGGGATAAAGGGGAGGGGGTGTAGTTTGTCAGAATAGGACGTCACTTTAAAGATTTTTTATTTCAATTTTAATACGGAAAACTATGTAAACGTGTGATTTTTTATGACATTCTTTTCAGGAGGGGGGGGGGGGAGGTAAAGGAAAAAAGGACAGTCATAACAAAGGAAGGGTAAAAATTTGCCTGGAAAATGGTGACGTCTTTTATCGACGAAGGTAAAAATTAATATAATAAAAAAGTTAATTGCAAAAGCAAAACAATTTTGGATTAAAGACTGAGAACGGAAAACGGATGTTTATTTAGGAGGGGCATTAAAAAATATATATAATTTCATATTTATTACATTTATCTAACATTTTAGCATTTTGGACGTTGTTGTAACAAAACACAATATCTTATATATAAAATAATTTATTTAGTTAAAAAACCCTCCAATCTCCTAGTTAACTCCGCCTTGTTTCCACTAATACTTTTACTACGTAGTCTCAATTCATCTTTTAACTGTTTTAATGAAAGGTCTCTTGGAATAATATTGACTACTTGTTTGTTAGTGTGTGCTGTTAAGTGTTTAAAAAGTTTGTTTTTGTCAGCAAATTGTTCATTGCAAATTTGACATAGGTATGGTTTTAAAATAGCCAAAACGTCTTCGGTTAGTTCCCCTTTCTCAACACATTGCATTAATGGAACTGCAAAAATGCAACATTCACAAAGTTGTTCTGTAATAAGTTGTCGTGAACAATGACATATTGATTCGCTGTTTAAGTCAGCTGGTACTCTTGATTTGTAGTGTGAGTGATAAGTGATGTTTATAGGGAAATGATAAGGGAGATAAAAGTTTCTTACAAAATTAGATCTCATCAGTTGATGCCATTTTCCTTGCTCGTCATATGAAACTGATCGATTGGTGTTATTTCTAAGTTGCTGTTTTATAGATGAATGGCTAGATTCTTTTCCCTGCATAGATAAAACTCCATAGCCAACATGATATTTTTTATATATTTCCAATGCATGATACGGTACAACGTATCCCATTGTCCATACCGTACTTTGACAGCTTTCTGGAAAAAACAATGAAAATAATTTAAAATAAGTGCTGCAGTACTTAGACACCTCTGCCGGATAATTTTCTGATGTAAAATTAAACTTGTTGATTAAAACTCCAGCATCACGCAAAGATTCACATATCTTAGCCAAGGCAGCTCTTTTAAGTTTCTCGATACTACTTTCATTAGCAACCTGTAAAATATCTACCAAACGAAAACTATATTGAGCTAATGCAATCGCTTGAGCACCAATTAACCTTGTTTCTAACTTGTTCAATTTTTTACTTTCATTTTCATAATGTTTTCTAATATTCTTAGCAAGAAACTTTAAACCACACCCTAATTCATCTGATTCTTTAGGTGGGTTACTTAAAGCATCTATAAATTGGTCAAAAACTCCACGGCGAACTGATTCTTTATAAATTAAATCAAGAACGTGTTGCCAATTATTTATCTCTAAATGAAGTGGTTCTGGGCGAATCAAATCAGCAAATTTTCCAATATGAGGTTCCCCAAGTTGACGGATTCCGTTTTCTGCCATAAAATTTAACTTTTCGCTATGTCTTGCGGATTCTGAAGCATTCACATTTTGTGTATTTTCAAACTTTTTTAGGATTGTTAATTCCTTCAGTCGTGTATCCATGGTTGGCACCTGCCATGTTGCCTCAGCACCTCCAATAGTTTTATTTCGATGTGTTAACTCACTTTTATGCACGTTAGCAAATGGAGAAGGATAAGTTGCACTTGTTGGTAACACATTCGCAGCAAAACACAACCATGAAATATCGGCTGAAGGCACAAATTCAAAAGTTGTTTTAATGTTATTGATGTTAAAGACATTGCTTTCAATCAACTCCATTTCTTCGGAATGCTGCTTCCACAACAGTTCACACACTTTATCTTTTTCACTGGCTGTTATCATATGTAGTGGATAATGAAACTCCCTACTGCGGATGCGATTGCCAAAATTCCACATTGATAAAGTCCCAATCGTCATGGTTTTTTCTTGAGACTCTGGAGCTCCATCATCAGAAAACTCAACAACAAAATGGTTAATGTTACCATTAAACCAAACAAGTTTTTCGTTTAGGACTTTCACTTTTAAATTTAAATCAGCTATCATTGTTACTAATGCAGTCACTGTTCTTGAGACTCCACTATAGCCTGGAATTTGATGGATTTCCCCGATATCCAATGACTTAACAAACTTTTCAATGTTTGCATTTGAAACATTTGACATGTTCAATTCATAGTTGACATTGCCGTATTGAACTGAATTTACAGAGGAAATATTTGAAAAATTGTCTGAAAATGTGGATTTTTGGACTTTGCATATCATATTGTACTTACGTTGTGATAAAAAATTAATATATTTCAAGGCAACTGCTTTGTTTAAACCAGTTTTACTTTTGACATAGCTATTTGAAATTGATCCACATAAATTTTCAAGGAACTTTCCTCGTTTGTAATTTGCTGTAAACTGCTCCATCAATTTTATTGGAGTAATATAACATAGAAGATCCCACGCACCATAAATAGCACCATCACTGCCACCATGAATAAACTCCATAATATTACGTGACTCATCTCTTCTCCGATATTTTGTTGAACATGCTGTATCATTAATCATAATGTCTGTTGTTGGATTCTTTGATCGTTTTGTTCTTGCATATTGCTTTTGGTCAATCAGTAGCTTAACTTTTTCATATTGGGTGTTCAAAACATTCAACTCTTTTTCAATCTCTGCTTGTTTATTTAAGGCAGCATCAACACTTTGTTGAATAACGTTTTTATCTTCTTTGAGTTTCACAATATCATCAATTAATTGCTCTGTCTGTGATACTAAAAAAATTAAATTAATTATAAACATACTCTAAAATACAAAAAAAAATTTAAATAACGCTAGATTTAAACCGATTTAAAAAATATGCTATGTTTACTTTTGTGTATGAAAGTTAACGATGAAAATTATTATAATTAACTGTAATGCACAACCGCAAAACAAAAATCTAGAATAAAATTATCATTATATTAATCTATTCACACTTGTACGCACACAGGCACACGCACTAGATTAAAAAACCCTACATAATTGTCACTAACCGTATTACTAACCTTTAATTTCATTAAGTTGGGAAAGTACTCGAATTTTTTGTGACAAATTATCTGAATGTAATTGTTGTTGAATAGGTGAATATTTCCAAAATGATTGATTAGCTGTATATTTGGCGTCACATTTTGATTGATGGTTTGCTAATTTGGAACAGTTTTTTCTTTTGCCACATCTTTATAAGACAAAAATATAAATGTTATTCTATAATGACTTTTTTAACCTGTACTGACATTAATGATAATAATAGCAAATTATTTGTGTTAAAACAACTGCCACGTATTTTATACTCACTTTTATATTTAAGCTGAATGAAAAATTACCTTTTAAATGTTACATTTTCAGCCATGAATGAAAATGTATAACAATGCCCCTTCTCAGAAAACGTGTTACAATCTGTACCACGTGCTTCAATCTGTCTTGGCAGCTGTTGCCACAATCTCCCCGTGTTACAATCTTTTAGTACCAACAACAAAAATGCAATGATGAATGAAAAAATGATGACTAAGTCTTTT